>JAODKE010000050.1:9816298-9833532 GCA_026779605.1 Mormyrus hasselquistii | reverse complement strand
TGTGTGTTGTGTTTTTTTATATATATATATATATATATATATATATATATATATATATATATATATATAGTCTTTGTTCATTCCTGCAGCTTTTTAGCAGTTCTTTGATTAGAATTTTCTTTTTTAATAATAATGATACAAGGAAATGCTATAATTGCTGGTAGGACACAGTAGTGGCTGCCTGGACTATATTTACAGTAGAGCTTGACAGCACAAAATTGTAGGTGGCACATACTTGGATAACTAAACTGTGTGATTAAGTACTGTAGCCCCAAGAGTAATGCACAGCCTGATTTGTGAAGGTGAATTAGCACTTCAGCTGCATTCCGGTGACTGGAAGGCAGCACCCCTGAAGGCCACCTTACAGAACCACTTTACTTGTCTGTCGTGTTCTCCAGCATATCTCTCTGGTGAAATGGTGACCAAGCCACATTTCTTCCAGATTTCCTGTGAGCAGGTGGATGATAGCTCAACCATGATGGGAAGAGCACAGCTGGCTCTCGGCTAGAACACCAGGAGCACTGGACTGACTGCACTCTTGTTCTCTCCACAGGATGAAAATGCGACGACACAGGGTGTTTTTGCTTTGCATGGTGGGCCTGTGCGTCATCTCTTTCCTGCACTACTACAAGGCCCTGCACTATGTCTCTGTGCTGCGGGAACTCTCTGCTCCCTACCCCAACATCAAGTCTTTCATAATGGTCAGTGGCCTCTTCTGGAAGGACCGGCCCTTTCCTCTGGCCAGCACTCAACCCAGTGAGGCTCACCCTTTGAGCGTGAAGACATACAATATGGAAGTCCAGAGAAGTATGAAGGTAGAGGTGAGTGAGTGCCTGGTAACGCTATGCTAATGCCGCCAGGACTTTATAATTTGTAAAAGAGAAATAAAGTGTGAACATTTGTATTTATCTTCATATTTTCATATATTTTTTTGTGTCAAGAGGAGATGAAAAATGACTGGTCTTCTGATGTCTCTGTCAGTTGCCTCAGGATGGGTTGGTCTGGGGCGGACAGAGAAACTTTGATGCGAATCCCTGGTATCCCAGTGTTCCTCCTGGAATCAAGCCAGGCCCCCCATCTGATAAGGTGTCCGTGGTGAAGAATCATGACTCTACAAATGTAACTCTTTTTGACCCCAAGGAGCTGTTTGGGAGTCTCCACCAACGTATTGTCAAGATTCAAGACGACACAACATCATACTTTGTGCGCACCAAAGCAGGAGCCTTGTGCTTCCGAGAGGGGACTGAAATGGCTGCTCCAAAGGACGACCGAATGGTGTCGAGCCAGCGGAGGATGTTACAGCTCCAGGAACAGGAACAACCATTCCCAGCCAAACCCAAGCGGGGCAAGCGGCTCGTCAAGTGTGTCTGTCGCCAAGGGTGGCATGGCCCTTACTGTGGCGTCCCCACAATGGTGTACCACTCCAGTCTGCCCACAAAAGACAGGCTGACGCCCAGGGAGGTCCCTCGCAGAATCATCAACGCCATCAACATCAACCACGAGTTCGACTTGCTACACGTTCGTTTCCACGAGCTAGCCCAAGCGGTGGACCTCTTCCTGGTGTGTGAGTCCAACTTCACGGCTTATGGTGAGGGGCGGCCCCTGCAGTTTTTGCACCTTCTCCTGAATGGGACTTATGACTACGTGCGACATAAGATCCTCTACATCTTCCTGGACCACTTCCCCCAAGGTGGGCGGCAAGACGGCTGGATTGCAGACGACTACTTGCGCACGTTCTTGACCCGCAATGGAATGTCCCGGGTCAGGGGCCTGAGGCCGGATGATGTCTTTATCATCAATGATGCAGATGAGATCCCCGCACAAGAGGGCATCCTCTTCCTCAAGCTCTTTGATGGCTGGACAGAGCCCTTTGCCTTCCACATGCGAAAGTCTCTCTACGGCTTCTTCTGGAAGCAGCTGGGCTCCCTGGAGGTGCTGTCCGGGTGCACGGTGAGAATGCTCGTTGCGGTCTATGAGAGCGATGGCATCAAGCTGAGGCGGCGAGAGTACTATACCATGCCGGGGTTCCGCAAGTATGAGAATGAGACTGGGCACATTCTGGTCCAGTGGTCCATCGGGAGCCCAGTCCACTTTGCTGGCTGGCACTGCTCATGGTGCTTCACACCAGAGGGCATTCTCCATAAGCTCGTCTCTGCCCAAAATGGAGACTTCCCTCGCTGGGGGGACTACGAGGACAAGCGGGACCTAAACTACATTCGGGAGCTTATCCGTACCGGGGGCTGGTTCGATGGCAGCCTACAGGAATATCCCCCTTCTGACGCTAAGGAGCCCATGTATGCTCCTAAATACCTGCTGGAAAACTATGACCACTATCGCTATATGCTGGAGAACCCATATGGCAAAAAGGGAGCACTGACTGAGCGGTAACAGATGTGGTGAAAGGATTCTCGTATCTTGTGACAGTTTGGTCGCTGAATTTTGGTCCTTGTTCTGCCTTGCTGTGCCCATTGATGATTTGTAAACACAGGCTAGTGTCTGATAAGACAGGATGATTCCTGGGACCCGATGAACAGGATTCTCCCTCTTATTGGAGGTAACATGGAAAAAAACGTATTTCCAGCGCTGAGCCTTTCCATTGTCACTTTCAAATCTGGTCCTGCCTTCAAATCTGTGTCAAACTGTTGTTTGACCTTTTCCTGCTCTCTCTCCAACTCCTTCCGGTCAGAGACCATGAGTATACATTTTTGATTTTGACTTTTGGGCAGTGAAATATGTTTTTATGCATTATTTTAGTCTCTCACTTCCGCTGACTGCAAAGTGTTCACTTATTGCACACACTTTTTTGTATGCAGCACATTTTGTATCCTTATTAGAAAAGCGAAATCATTACAGTACTGGACACTGCAAGGTAATCATAAGAATAACAGCAACAAAACCAGCAAACGGAAAGCAAAGACTTGGTTAAGCTCGGCATATAAGATGCTTTGAGAGGAATTAAGGGCAAGCAAAAGGCAAACATGGGGCATAAGTTTGAGTATAATTAACCCTCATTCTGCAAGTGTTGCCTGGTTTCCCCAGAGCAGGCACAGACCCCCAGAGGGAGACCCATGGATAGCCTCCCGAAATGCATCGCTGTCTGCCCAGTCAGCCAGTAATGCGGCTGTAGGTCTTGGCAGAGAATGACAGACGGCTCACAAGCTCACAGCTGCAGAGTTATTGCTGCGCAGTGGCCTGAGATCACACTGAATGCCTCTGGAAGGTTGTAATCAGCCTGGCGTACACTGCCGCCCCGAGTGTCTGAGAGCAGCTCTTCCACTGCGCGCTCGTCTTGGCAGCATGCCACAGGACTTCCGGGGAAGTCGGGTGTTGCACAGTGTGCTGCTCATGTCCAGGAGGGAACGGCGCCCAACTTGCCACTACGATGGCAGCAGGCTGAGCCGTCATCGCCAGGGCTGGCATACACTGCCACCCCGAATGTCTGGGCACAGCCGGGGCTTTAGAGACACACTACTGTCGTTAATGGGAATATTTTTTGTGAAAAGTAATTGTAGTAAGAAGAAAAAAGTCTGTGCAAAAATATGAAATTGCTTGTAAATAAATACACATAATTATTTGGGACCAATATACAGTTAGTTATCGCTGATTTTTAAAATTCTTGCCAAAGAATCGTCAGTGTGAAGCGGATTCATCAAAGCCGAGGGCCGTGCTCTCTGCTATTAAGCATGAATTTGCAAGTTTTTTTCCTTTTTTTTTTAGAACCACAGATTATGTGTGTATGGCTCTCTTGTCACCTAAAGTATTGCATTACATTGCGTGATACAAGTACGTTGTATTTTTAAAAGTTTGGTACATAAATCAACTGTGGATGATTAACCATTCAGTTTTCACATTTAGTAATAATTTGTGTTATGCACCTTAAACAATTAGTAGAGGAAAACCAACATCTACTCTCTGAAATACACAATACAATAGTTGTCTGCCACTGAGAATTAGATGTTGGCACTTCAAAGTTGTTTACACCTATTATTGTTTAATACTCTTGTCATTGATATTTTGTTCCTGGTTACCGTTGTATGTGTATCTGAGTGTCAGATTATACAGATTTATTCATATGAAAACATCCAGGTGCCCCACAAGCAAATGTTCTCTCAGATGGCTTTACTTACTGTTTTTATTTTCTTCTTGTGAACAAATTTGGGAAAAAAAAAAAATCAAAAAGATAATTAAGAGGAACGTCGTTCTTGCAACTAATTGTATACAGATTTCTCGTGTATTGTCTTTATAATGTCGGTTTTTTTTGGTATGGTGATGCGATTTTGTTCTTTATATAATTTATTGTTGAACTGTGCCTGGATTTTAAAAAGGGACAAAAATCATGCAAATATGTCACATGAGAAGACAAACAGAAAACACACAAGGTTAACAGGATGGTCCCAGCCTGCCACGTTTCACTCCCATGTATTATCTGTCTCACATCCAGCCATAAATAACCACCAGATCTTAATGTCCTTCACTGTCTCACCGTCTGTATCCGTCTGCTTGTTAGAAGCCATTGTCATGCTGTTGATTTAGCAAATGGTTGATTATAGTGACCTGTACTATTAATGTCAACCCATAATGGAATATGGTATTTGGAAACAGTGTAAAAAAAGTAGCATCTTAAGATCCTAGCAATCTCTCCTTTTAAAGAGGATCTCAGTGTTTCGTTTAAAGAAGATGATTTGCTGTTGATTTTTAGATGCATGGCCTGTATGACAGAGTGACCTGGTGCCTATGCAGAGTTCTTGCCAGAATTCAGTCTCAGAAACAGCTGTTTGTCCAAAGGCAGGATTTATACATAGTTTGAATCCTGTTAGTTTTATGAGTGCATTATTTTGTAACAAAGTCAGTTCACACACCTTGTGAATCACTGACCAGCAGCTACAGCAGTGGGTGACACTGGAACACAATGACATACAGACAATTGGACATTGACTGATTCAATAATAAACACTGTGACTCGGGCCAACAAGATCAATGCACTGATGTACACTGACCGTGATGTACAGTGTTGCGGTGACACAGACCGACAGGAACAATGCACTGATGTACACTGACAGTGATGTACACTGGAACAGTGATGCAGACCAACGAGAATGATGCACTGATGTACACTGACAGCGATGTACACTGTCACCATGACATAGACTGAAAGGCATAATTACAAACACTGTTACAGTGATGTACACAGTCAGTGATATAGAACAAATGTAATAACAAAACTACAGTGACCGACCAACAGGAATCATGCACTGATATAAACTGACAGTTATTTACACGGTCACTGTGACATAGACTGAACTTTGTAATTGCAAACAGTTATGTGATGTAGACTGAGAGCTGTGATTACACATGCTGCCACTATAGAGGGATGATCATGTCAGCAGCCTGGAATACAAAGGGGGGTGTGGCTGTCCCAGTGTGCACTTGGTAGAGGGGCAAAGTGTTATGTGCTCTATGAAAATACACCCTTTAACAAACGGCGAAGCAGAGCATATACACTTAATTACGTGCATGACTAGTTGCCAGGCCTGCCTAAGCCTTTTTCAAGAATGGTTTCTCCCTGTGTGAAAAGAGTGCTTGGGCTCCCCAGGAAAACTTCGGCTGACTTGGAGTCACAAAGGAGTTAACACCCAATCCAGCCCCCTGTTGGGGGTTGTGGCCTTCTCAAGCAATCGGTTACATGCCTCATAATGTGAAATGTAAAGTCGCACCCACTTCAGATGATTCGCAGACAACATGGCTGTGCATCTGTGTTTTCAAGAAGTACATCTGCAACTCATGAACAGATTTAGACTTGTTTTGTGATGAGTATCCGTAGACTGATTCTGTTCTGAAGTCTGCTTACGCCGGTCCCCGGGCGATGAGTTGAGCTGCTCTGTTCTAGGGTGTTGTTTCGCATCTATTATAATGTGGGTTGTAGCCACTAGGAGTTCAGTCTTGTGTTAAATCCCCATTCAGCAAAGCAGCACCAAAGCTGTAGGCTCCCGCTATTACTTCAAAGACGGCTTTAAGGGAGTCATTGCTCCGTTATATATTGACGTGCCTCAGAAACCCTTCTGTGATTCACACAGGGTGGAAGGGTGGGAATGGAAGCCAGACAGTCATAGCGAGCTCCGCGCTTCAGCCTGGAATGGCTTGGGTGACTCTCATGACGCCATGCAGTCCTTTATGATTCTTCAGCTGTGTCTGGATCGCGTTAGACCAAGAGCTTATGGCTCAAATTTTATCCTCTTAAAACTCAACCAAACAAACCAACAAAAGCACATGGAGATTGATTATCCGACATTCAAGGGAATGATACCCTACAGGGGGTCAGTCGTTCTTCTCTTACTCTGTTTGACTTCCTGAGTCCTACTCGTGAAAACTGTGGTACCAAATTTCCTGGTATATTCTGACCAAAGGAACCTAAATATATATATAAATATTCCTGTGCCAGGAATTTATAATGGGGTCAAAACCACTCCACACCAGCAGTTGAATGGTAAAGTGGGAAAAAGAGAATTGCTTTTTCATTTTTATTATTTTTTTAACATAGAATGGGTAAAATTGTCCTGTCCCACATCAGTGTCCAGTTTCTGATCACTGAGTTCAAGCAAAAAGCCTGTTGTTTTCCATGACCAGCTGTGTGTTAACCTTGATGATAATGATTTGCAGAAAATATATGTAATAAATTAAATTAACATTTTTTCACAGTATTATTTATGTGTCTTCGTTTTGTTCCTGGAGCTAAGAGGTCATTTAATTGACAATTAAGTTTTGAATGTTACATGTGTAGGAAAAGGATTAGTTCTTTGGTTACAGTCATGAAAGATATATGTGACACACAAATTCACCCTATCACAATCAGGGACCATGCGCCTATCACTATGACGGTCACTGTAAAAGTTAGTGCACCACCTTTTACACAGTGGAGACTGACTACATTATTGCTAATGGACTCATAGTTTCTAGACGTTATTAAAATAGATTGAACAACATTTATTGAAACAATTGACTTGTCTGGTATCTCTGTGTGCATTCTCTGGGAGACGGCAAAGGCTGTAATACAAGGCAGAATAATTTCATATTCAGCACATAAAAAGAAAAATGGGAAAGCACCCGAGACAAAATTAGAACAGAAAATTAAAACTTTGGAATCAGCACGTTGCCAAGAAAAACACCTTCTCAATGAGTTGAGAAAATGTAAAGTGGAATTGCAAGAATTAGACAAAAAAACTCAGTTTAACTTATTACACTTAGACAATTTTTAACATAGTAATAAATCAAGTAAGTTTGTAGCAAACCAACTAAAACAGAATAAAGAGAAAGTAGCAATCTCTTCAGTTACAGACCCCAATGGGAAGGCAACTCATAGCTCAGGAAAGATAAATAGGATATTTAGGGACTTCTATAAAAAACTATACTCACCTAATATTAATCCAACCAACTCTGAAATAAAAGCGCTCTTAAACAACATCGACCTACCAAAACAAAAGAATGAACAAATAACGGCATTAGAGTTACCTCTCTCAACAGGGAAACTTCACGATGCACTACAATGTATGCCTAGCAGGAAAAGCCAAGGTCCAGGTGGATTTCCAGCAGAATCCTACAAAACATTTTGGCCTCTGCTAGCACCACTATTGCACGGAATGGTTATAGAAATTAAATAAACTTGTAGAATATATATACTTAAACAACATTGCTGTTTTAAGAGCGTTAATATCAGCACGTCGCTGACAGCCTGGTGGGAATTTCTTAAAATGAACCAAACTTCACCGGTCCCATGCAAACTGACACCCATCACCCTGACTTCCTGGTAAATAAAAAAACGATAAACTTCCTTGCATGGCATAATAAAGAAATCAAGCGCCTCGAACATATAATCCAAGACAATCGCATGAAGTCATTTGACAATATGGCAGAAACCTATGGCATTGAGAAAACAAATACTTAGAATATCTTCAACTTAAATCAATAATACATAATAGATGGTGCCATTAGCAATTACATCTGGAGCTTTCGCCTAAAATAGCAAACTACTGAACTCCAACTACAAAACTACTGTCTAGGATTTCCGTGCATCTAGCAGAATCTGATACACAAATGGGAAAGGGATTTACTCATCAATCCAGATACTAACTTCTGGAGGCAAATTTGCTTGAATACCTTTCGAATGAATCAGAACTCCACCCTGCAGCCATCACAGTACAAAATTTTACACAGAACACATTACACATGGCAAAGGATGTTCCAGATGGGTATCAGAAATACTGACATATGCTTAACTCGTAAGAAGGACGCACCAGATAATTACCTGCATGCTTTCTGGTACAGCACACCGGTCAATGAATTCTGGCAAAGGATTTGTGAACTTTTCGACACACCTAGAGCATCCCATCCCACCCTCCCCCTCACTCTGCCGGCTTGGGGACCTCACTAACATTAATATAGACACGAATAAATCTTGCATGCTTCTCATAGAACAAACCATTGGCAAGAAAAAAAAAGGAATTGAATGTTTGGTAGCAGCAGAAATGACATTTTTGGAACGTAGTACAGCCTCTCACATAAAAAAAATCATTGCCCTTTATCAGTCCTTGGTGTGTGCATGTATGTGTTTGCGTGTGTGTATGTGCATGTGGTCAACTGCATGATGTTCATTGTAGAGTCAACAAACATTTTATTTGGTAACAACAAACCATTTCATCTGTGAAAAGGAGAGAGTTGAAAATCTGTTTTGACACTTCCCACACTAGATGGCAGTATAAGCACATTTTCACATAAATGATGTTAACAAAAAGGTGGCAATAGCGTAGTGCGTTTAACATAGGTATTGTCACCTTGCCATCCAATATCATCACCTGGCCTTACATTTGATTTGATACATCAGGAATAGCAAATGACAATTATACTGAAATGCTTTTGTTGATAGCATAGTTGTATTAATAGAGGGCAGGGTTTAAATCCTGCCAGAATTTGGTCATGGACTAGTTTCCTACCTTGGGGCAAAATTCTACAGCCTGCAGATGTGAAGTATCACCAGCGACTGGGGAGTTCTCATCTGCACCATCGAGCAGGTACACATGAAACAGGCAGTGAGCTGAACATCTGGTAAAAAAAAAAAATTTAAATGAGCCTAAGCTGCACCATGGCCGTCTGGTATATGTACATTTTTAATTAATGAGCCACAATGACTCAAGTCCATTTACAGCTTTGACGGGTTTACGTTGCACCTCGAGTGGCATTGAGCGCGAGATCTTACACGAGTCTTCCATAATTAGCATAACACTGGAATGTATCGTGGTTGTGAGTCCAAGACGCACATTCTCTGCTCTTAGCCATTTTGTTGATGGCTCTGGGCTCAGTTTAATGGTCTGATGAGTCATCTTTCACTCCAGTTTCTACATCTGGATGGGTTTATACTTGCGCAAAAGCCACATTATGCCTTCACTGATGAGGTTGCCCCCATATTCCAAGGTAAAAACGCCCCCCCATTCACACAGTGGCTTTACAAATACCAGAATGCACTCCGACACCTTCCACCATCTCACCCAAACATCACTGAACGTCTATGAGAAGTTCTGGAGCTCAGCATCCAACATACACTTTGACTTTCTTTATCCCTCAAGGACCTGGAGGTTTTTCTTCTGGAAGAATCTCCCCACAGATTCCACTTTAACGGCGGACGGTTGCCATTTGCTAACGTCTCATTGATAATGCATATAGGTATTTCTGTTATTTTGTGTGCTTGCTCAAGACTAAGTATCCGTACGGAACACGGCGAACTATTACTTCATCCCTGCAGATTCTGATGCTGTCCTTAACCAGCCACACCTGTGATGCTGCCTGGGCAGCAGTCTTAGCAATCCTGCCATTTTACTTACCACTTTTGCATGCCAGTGTTAATGTTAGTAATCATTGAAATTTAATGATTCGATTTAGGTACAACTTCATTCTTTGGCAAATAATTTAACCACCTCTTCCCTGCTACTATGTACACTGAAGGGGCAGTGAGGAGGGACTGTCCACTACCATTTTTTCCATATTTTAATTTAATCACACCAATAAAGCAGATTACTTAATTGTTCCATCGGACTCCAGCTATTAAAGAGACATAGAGACCAGGTAAAACCTGTCACATACAAACAAAGCGATATTGCTGTCAGCCTGGTATTATATGTATGGTTAACCACAAGTGATTGTATAAACTCCATACAAAGCATGATTTTCTCTGTGATTTGGGCTCAGTAGCTGGGTTCTGGGCCCCCGCACACCGGAAATTAGCTCAGCTGCGGCGTCTAACCTGGGAAACCGGGAATTGTAGTTTGTACACAGCTCCAGAAAAAAAAACAGTTTTGAAGATGAATATCACCAAGGAAACATAAAATTTAGTGCTTATCGGGATTAAGGTGGCTTTCGGGAGAACCACGCGCATACAAAGAATTGCGTGGCACCGCGTCAGTAAGGGGTTACTGAGAAAAACGCGATTACTACTGCAGACAGTTCATGCCGTCAGTAACATTTCATAACGACACCATAACAACGTAAGAATCACGCAAGAAGTGAAATAGTCTAATCAGGGCAAAAGAAAACAAAATCACAAAGGGGGCATAGGTGACATATTTGTGCTTGTCATACACACTCCTTTAACAAGTTCACTTGGAGAAAAAAGCTGAGCGCTATTTAGGTAACTTGTTTTTAACCACAGCGAAATAAAACAGCCGTCTGCGGCTCGCAGCTCCCCTCTCTATCTCTCCCTCTCTGACGCTCCGGCAGGGTTTTTCCGTTTTGACATTCTAAGTCTCCATAAACCGCCCAGAAATATTGAGTAAAAACGCTGTTTAACTTAGTGTCGCTCAGGGAGTCCCAAATGAGGCTCATTACATGCACTGCGAGGGAGCGTTAGTTACGGTGTTCTGCCAATTTTTGTTGCTTTGCTAGAAATTGCAACCGGAGCAAGATTTTTCAGTTACATCTGTAGGTTTTTTGCTACATTGCAAAATGTCCTACTCATAGTTTTGAATGGACATTTGTATAAGGACTTATGTTTGTATATGGTCAAAATAACTTTCCTATACTTTAAAAGGGGGTAGCAATTTTCCACACTTAGTTTTATGGTGCCAGAAACTGATGCCTACCGTTTTCATTGTAGATGTATACTCGTGCATTAATAGCTTTCTTTCATCAGTTAACGCAGGTTTAAGATAAACCAGGCGTGTCGACCTGGGGGGTCGCTGACCGGGATTCCCAGCTGTCTCACCGTTTGGTGGGTGCAGCAGCGTTGTACCCGAGCATCCTCCCCAACCTGACCTGACATGACCTGTTTGATGAGGAGTTCAGGTGGCTACGTAAATGTAGACTGTGGGGTACAGCGCCGCCACGCACGGATGGCCACAGCAGGAATAGACACAGAATTGTCTTAATTAGCGGAGAGAAATGTTCAGAAAATGGAATGTAACGATTGAATAAATACATTTCATTGACATATTTATACTATTATTTTTATTTCAGGAGTCTTAATGCACGGGAAATGAAATATAAGCTATAACACAAAAGTGGGCAATTTTATAGTGCTCCCCCTAAAGGTCTCAGGGGGGGCATTCAAGGGAGCTTGTGTCCTTTTCAGGGGGGAGCAGGTTCCCCTGAGCTCCCCCATGATTTGAACTTTGGTGTTTAGGATCTTTTGTATTCTACCTTTGTAGTGGAGCTGGCTGAATAATGCCAAGACTTGGTTCGCATCCAACCAAAACGCTGCATAAATCACTACGAGTCATACCAACAGATCCAGACCTTGTGGAGAGGAATGTTTATTTTGTGTGTCTTGGCAAGAGTGACAGGCTCTTGGAGACAAAATGATTGTATTCCTCTGTGATCAGCATTTTTTCGTTCATTTACTGTTGGGGGAGGCTTGTCCATTGTTTTGGTCATTGGTGATTGTTGTGTTTAATGGGACAAATTCCTTCAGTGGGTGAGTCTAACCATACACTGCAAGACTTATTTTTCAGAAGTACCGTTCCACTATGGTCCCTGGAATGTAAACATCCAACCTTCTAACATAATCTTACCCTTCTGTGCCTTATGTGCTGTCAGATACACTATGTAGCTACAAACACCAGCCAGGGAAACGTTTCTGAAGTAAACAAACCACTGTAAACTGGGCAAAGACCAAGAAATGAAGACCTCGCTTGGGTTCACTGCTACTCTCTGGGTGTAGTGGGGTGGAGCCAAAGTCTTTTGCCCTGTCATTAGGGGGGATGCTAAGGCCCGGAAAACCATAGTGAGATGCGCTTACATTGCTGTGGGCAGGTCTCCTCTGAGCCTCACTGCTCATCTGTGTGTTTATTTCTACGCTAAAGAGGTTTTAGCGAAAAGAGGTCAATGTATGTAAGGTTCTAAACACACCACACACTTCTAAAAATGAGCTCCACACTCGTACAACTGCACAGCGTTTAATATGCACACTGTTGAAGGTTATATGCATAGCAAGCACATTGATTAAATAATTAAAAAAAATAAAAAAAAAAAAACGTTATTTTAGCACCTGTCTGTTGTCAAGTCTGGAGTTATTTCGGGCAGCTTAATTTGACACGCAATGTAGATTTATTGCCACTCTCACCTTAAGCTAATTTAAGACCATTTCGTTGAGTTGTGATTGCAAACAAACCTCTGTTCCCTCTTTTCTTTTTGTTTAATCGTCCTCACACAGAGGGATGTTGAATAAAACCTGCATAACTCAGTCCATTCTTGTCTTTTTACCTCAGTTAAGTGCCCTCACTCAGAAACTTGCCTGCTTCCATACATATGATCCAGTACTCTCTCCAGAATCCATTTTGAACTTTATGAGCCTGCTGCTGACCGAGTTACTGGCCGACTCGTGCCTTTGCCAATGCTTCCCCTAACATCAACAAGTGATCTGTGTATCTAATACTGCTGGCATGGCTGCTACTTCCGAACAGGGCAGCAGATATACACTCAGTGATCAGTTTATTAAGCAGACCTGTTTGTTAACCCAAACAGCCTGAGTTTACAGAGGATGGTGCAATCGAAGGTGCGATGAGCAGAAACATCCAGTCAGGGGCAGCGGTGAAAGGTCATATTTGTTACATTGAACAGAAATGCAAGACTATGAGATGAGTGGTGTGCAGAGTTGCTGCTCTGAATGTACAATGGATCTATGTTGAAGTGGTTCTGGAGGCAACAGTGGGTCCTAAATGGTAGGTATACCTAATAACGTGGGTCCTAACAGGTACTAGATATGTGTTTTTGCTTTTCTGTATATGCCTTGCTAAACGTTGAATGTTCTTTGTAATGTCTTGTAAAAGCACGTCCAAGGCAAACTCCCTGAATGCAAACATATATACTTGGCTAATAATAAAGGATTCTAATATAGTGGGTCCTACCCGGTACTAGCTAGGTGTACTTAATAAAGTGGGTCTTACCCAGTACTAGCTAGGTGTTCCTAATAAAGTGGTGTGTGCCTGGTACTAGCTAGGTGCACCTAATAAAGTGGCCATTGAGTGTATATCCATGTCAAATACACTGCACAATAGCTGTTTTATCCAGATGAATGGCCCTAGTTGCGGACTGAATACCTTTATGTGGGAATGACCCCCTGTTTCCCTCAAAACCCACCTACAGACTGCCTCCTTGACTCTTAAATTTCTTCCTCTTTTCTTTTTTCTCAAGTAGTCACACTTAATAGCATAGTCACTTAGCACCATTTTCCATCCAAAGGGATCCACAACTCCTTGTGGTAATTAGCACAAGGAGTTGAATCAGGTGTGTTATATTTGGGGAAACCCAGAAATGTGCAGGGCTCCGGCCCCCCAGGACTGGAGATTGACACCCGTGATCTACATAAAGAGGCTGTTTTATACAGGCAGCCTAATGCAACGCTTAAGTTTACAGGGATGCCAGTAAGTTAAGTGTGATGTATGTGCTTTATGGGCCTTTCGCTCATCAAGACCCTGCACACTCAAAGACCGTCAGTGTAATTAAACAACCCTGGAAGACGATAATTGAAACCATGTGTATTTCAGCCAATGGCTCCTTTTCTAATCACTGCTAAGAATTTGAGGGCCTTTAATCTTCCTGGCTCTTTGCAGACCTACTGGAGGACAGGATGCCAACCTGTTGAGATTATAGATCTGACTTCAGAGGCACTCACATGCCTTGAGGCTACTGGAATATTGCTAATGAGGAACACCATGCAAAATCCTGTTCCTCATGACTGTATATTTTTGGTGGCAAGGCGCCAGGCCGTGAACTACAATGTAATGAACACTTTGTTGAAAGACAACAGCAGTTTTATGTTGATGCATCTGCAGCTCTGCCTGGTGCTCCCGCTAGCTGCCTCTCTACCGAAAGCTGTCTGTGAGAGCATCGGGTTTTTGGAATGACTGATTGTATCGCAAGCACTTGATCCTTTTGCAAAAGCACCGTTCTTCCGCTGAGTCCTTTGAGGAACCCGTCTGCAGAGTTAAAGCACCAACCGAGATTTCAGCCAGACTCGGAGTCCAACAGAAACTGAGCACCAAAGAATCAATGGCGATGTGGCTGCAGAGTCCTGAGGTCTCCAGCACAGTCAAGCCTAATGCTTGGTCTCGCACACAAGCGGCCAGCAGGCTAATGAATGTATCAAGACACCTGAACAAGGTAAAGCATGTCTGGGGAGGGAAGCCATGTGGCATTTATCCAGTTATATTGCTAAGTTGATAACTCCGTCCATCCCAGCTGTGTCCGAAAGTCATCAAGTACACTTGTGGAAACAGCAAATAGTTCAATTAAGCCTTTAGACTGGCAATAACACATTTTTTTATGCAGTAAATGATGCCGTTTGTGATTTCTTCTGGAGCTGACATTTGTACTGCACTCTGTACTCTTACTTAATTGCAATTTCAGGATAGGGTACGTCAAAACGGGGGGGGGAGCAGGCTATTCTGTGTTTAACTTCTGAGGAACTCCTGCTCTTGGTTTGGTTGGTTCGTAGGCTTTCATTGAGTGGGCTTGACGAGGTAACCATTGAAGGTGATGTAGATGTCCATGTCGTCGCTGTAGATGGCATTCTCCCTCTCGCGCTTGTAAAGCCGCACCCAGACCTCGTCGTTCTGCTCCAGCGGCAGCATGACACTCTGGCTCTGCATGATGCTACGGTCGCTCGGCTGCGCGTACACGATCACTTTGGCCTGCTCGTTGTGCATCAGGTGCAAGTAGGTCTCCTTGAAGTTCCAGGTGTGGATGTTGAGATTAAAGAAGTAGATCCCAGGCACATAGCAGTAGAACTTGCCCTTGAACATGTTGAAGTGCTCCTCCAGGTTCACAAAGACCGTGTCAAAGACCAGGGCCTGGTAGTAGTCCACGCTATGCAGGGCCTTTCGCCTGCCCACAGAAAAGGCAGAATATTGGGTTTTGCAGGCATCTCCAGGGGCACCAGCTTGACCTTTGCTGCCCTTAGGACCTGCAGGACCTCGGGAGCCTGGTGGCCCTGTGAGACCAGCTTTCCCAGGTGTTCCCTTATCTCCTCGGTCCCCTTTGTCCCCTGTGTGAAGTTGGGGAAAAAGAAATTACTCATAGATGTGATAACGCACATATGCCTTTTCCGGGGTCTGCCCCAAAGCTCTGCTCTGACAGCTGTGCCTAGGAGGATCGCATGCTAAACGACATTCGTGTTTTTTTGCCACATAGGCAAGTTCCGTGCCAGGCTCATGTGTAGAGAGCAGTGGCAGAGGACTTCCAGAACCTTCCAAGTACAGTTCAGTAGGAAACTATGAAAGAATGAAAACAAGCTCTTAAATGACTCATTTAGCCAGGAGGCTGAATAGAATTAAATTACAGAGAGCCGGCAGTCAAAAAACCTGAGCTGTTTTGGAAAGTAGACGCGCATCTTCATATATCCTAAGCCTGTAGGCCGACTTTGAAAGGAAGCAAAACGTTGAAGATTGTAATCTAAAGTGGGTTTCCGCTGAAATACCTTTGAGCCTGACACTGTGTGCCTTTCTGGACATGGAAGGGATTGAGGGATATTTACTGTTAATACTGTAAGTGATGTAAGATCTTTGAAACAAGCAAATGCTAAGCATAAGCATTAAGCTAACATGAGTGAGGGGCTGAGTCGGTACCTTTGAGGATGGTCATGTTGATGTAGGTCCTTACTTCGGGCATTTGGTTCAGACCCATAGGAGGAGCGCCCTCCACTGATTCCAGGTGGTCACAGCAGCGATGGCATTGTCTCAGGGGGGCACCAGAGGGTGGTGGCACAGATGCCACCAGGGGGAAGAGCAACAGGAAATGGCCAAACATAGTGACACCTGCTGGCCAATAGGAGTCTTGTGTAAGTGTCACCTGAGTGATATGATCCGTATCGTGCTAGTTATGCAGCCTTCCTTCACCAGCTGTCTAGTATTGAAGAGAAATAATGAAGCCCAACCAGCCAATGGGCTGTCAGAAGCCCAACCAGCCAATGGGCTGTCACCCTCGTCAGATGTTATTGTAGTTCATCACTCCACGTGATGTTGCACTGTGACCACATTTGCAGGGAATCAGATTCCTGAAGTTGGTTTGTCTGCCACAAACACGGCATGCAGTGAGGTAGCTGGCAAATGTTGTGTGCCGTCAAACCGGAACGCAGCTGGGCCAGTCGCTCACCACTTGGTGGCTCCTGGGATCGGCTCACCACAGACGGCACGTTAGGTGACGTTAATGAGAGCAGTGACTTCTTGTTTGAAGTTACCCTCTGAGTTGGGACACGTTCTGGTGCAGTGTTTCGGCACTGGCGTGAGGGAGGAGTGTTTGTGGGACACTGCAAAGCTGTGGAGAAACAGCCTGTCCCGTCTCCACCATATACCAGCAAGTGCCAAGTTTTCACTTTTGCTGAGACAAAGACTTGGAACCAGTGGAGGAAATATTAATGCCCTCCCCCCCCAAGAAGGACTGAAAATCCTTGATTTAGGAGATCAGTGGTTCCACGCCCACGGACATCAAAAGCTTCGAGTGAGCTGCTCCATCCCGCTGGTTCCCACTCACATCAGCAGCGGCAGGTTAAGCCCACTTTGGCTCTTAATAACACCAGTGTCGCACCAATGACAGCTCTGTCTTTCTGCTGTGTCACTTAAGACTGGGCCATGCCGGTCCTTTGCATGGCATCTGCCATGTGGGTATTTTTCAGTTTATAAATTAAAAAACGTGTGTAAAGTAATTTCACATGAAGAGACTATTTAAAGTAAGAGTACAACTCCTGTTTTGTCTTGACA
>JAODKE010000050.1:9792156-9815016 GCA_026779605.1 Mormyrus hasselquistii | reverse complement strand
ATGGACAGATTGGTTTTAAACAGATACTAGCATTGGAATATAGTTAGATGACGATGGATGGATGGATGGATGGATGGCTTTAAATAATCCTTTAAAATGTTTCATCACTCTGATGACATCTGTTTAGATGGTGCTCTTTCAGGTGTCCCATGACATCATTTCCGCTTTGTGATTATCCACGTTTCTCTCTTTTTTCTCCCATTTTATTATCTTTCCCTCCTTTCTTTCTTGCTGGGTGTTGTCTCCGAGCATTACTGTGTCCTCAACCAACAGAGTGTCCTGCACCCTGAGGTCAGCCTGCCTGGCAGCGGCTTGAGCCCTGGTGCTTAGGGGAGTCGCCTGCACTGTGTGTGTGTGTCTGTGTGTGTGTCTGTTTCTGTGTCTGTGCATGTCAGTGCATGTCTGTGCGTGTCTGTGTGCGTGTGTCTGAATATCTGTGTGTGTCTGTGCGTTTCTGTGTGTGTCTGTATTTGTCTGTGCGTGTTTGTGCATGTCTGTGTGTGTGTGTGTGTCTGTCTCTGTGTCTGTGCATGTCTGTGTGTGTGTGTCTGGATGTCTGTGCATGTCTTTGTGTGTGTGTGTGTGTGTGTGTCGCATGTCTGTGTGTGTATCTGTCTCTGTGTCTGTGCATGTCTGTGTGTGTGTGTCTGAATGTTTGTGTGTGCCTGTGTGTTTCTGTGTGTGTCTGTGTTTGTCTGTGCGTGTGTGTGTGTCTGTGTTTGTCTGTGTGTGTGTCTGTGCGTGTGTGTGTGTGTGTCGGTGTTCATGCATGTCTGTGTGTGTGTCTCTGTCTGTGCATGTCTGTGTGTGCCTGTGCATGTCTGTGTGTGATCTGCAGCCTGACTTAACCCAGCCAGCTCTTCTGTGCTGTTGCGCTCATGCTCATGCATATGCTCAGACCCCTCCTTCGCCACGCTGGCATCCATTGTCACCCATTCTCTCTCCTTCCCTTCCTGACTGTGGTGCAATAAAAAGAAATGCTTCTCTGGAATGAGCCTTTGTCGCTCTGAGCCCTTCTGTGCCCTCGCTGAGGTCTGCAGCATAGCTTCAATGACAAACCTTCCTGTTTGCGGCGTTTTTCGGTTCAAATTTCCAATACAGATATATAATGCAGGGCTGGTCTAGGATTAAATAGCAGCCCTGGACTTTTGCCCATTCAGGGCCACCTCAGAGGGGCACCTGCGTTATATTAGCCTATCAGGGGCAATAATCCCAAAATCCCTTTGGCCCACTGGGAGAAAGTATGCCAGTATGCCGGATGGCCAGTCCAGTCCAGGGTCAATGTCTCCCGTCACCCAAAGATATTTATTTGTGTATATGCTTGTAGCTGGTGTTCTGGATAAGGGAATGATATCTGAATAGAACTGTCATGGAAGTTTAACTCCAGTGCAGCCCAGTGAAAGGATGCTGACGGCTGGCAATGAACGGGGGGCAGCCGTGTGGAGGAAGCAGAGAGGAGGTGGGTGCGGGGCTGACGGCGGGTAGTGAGGGGGGGGCTCTCATGACTGGTCGGTGCTACGATGGGCTTCGTGCCAAGCGTAAGCAGAACTCATTTTGGGCTGATTAATGCCTCACTGCATGTTAAATGCATCCCGGAAGGACGAGTAGGATTTAAAAAGAACATGAAGCAGTCAGAATGTCTGCCTGCTCTTCTCCCGCACTTTGCCCCAAAGAAGCTTCCAAAGAAGGGCAGGTGGTACAGGAGCGCTAACGGCCGAACACCGAGGCTCCGGAAGAGTCTGCACCCCCCCAGGCACTGTGGCACTGGTCACCCAGCTCACTGCACTCTGCACCTCACGTGCAGTTCCACCTGCTCTTATACTGGGCCGATGAGCACCAGTCCCTTCATGCTGCAGATTCCATTCTCATACTCATATACATGTTAAATATCTTTATGTATATTTATCTACGTGTGTGTGTTTCACGTTTTTTCACTACCTTTATTTGTTGGTTTCTCACTTTAATGTTCCTCTCTATGGTAGAAGATTATGCTTGATATGCTCCCTACTGTGCTACTGTTTTCTGTTTCTTGCTTTTTGATTTGCAGCATCTGCAGCGAAAGCGATAAGAATTTCATTGTGCACTGCGCATATGATGATAAATTGCTTGAATGTCTGCATCTCTTCTCCCTTGTTGAATCTCGTGCCCCCCCCCCCCCCATCTCTTTCTGTAGCCCCTCATTTGTGTCTGTGGCCGCCTCTTACATCTGTTTGAATAATCAGCTCCCCCCACCCCCCCCTCACTTTGCATTCCCCATAGTATGTGCTATACTGTAGCACCTAAAAGGGCTGCGATTTATGGTACTTCTGTTTTATTTAGCAGAAATATTTTCACTTTTTTACCTTGGTTGGCTGTCGGTTTGGTTCAGTTAGTAAATTCACCACTTTAGAAATGGAGACGTCTGCAGATGCTGGAGTTTGTCATAAATAACCCCCTAGAGATATAAAGAGACTTTGTTGTGGGGGGAAATCGACTCTGCGAGGACTGTGGTTCAGCCTCCTCACTTCTCTTCTGTCCTTTTTTTATTCAGCTTGATTCTATTCTTTTTTCCTTCAGCTTCCTGGTTTTTGTTCTTTTTTTCTTCAGCTTTAGAACATAAAAACCCTAAGAAATTTACAAACGAGAGGAGGCCATTCGGCCCATCAAGCTTATTTGGGGAGAACTTAACTAACAGTTCAGAGCTGTTAAAATCTAATCTAGCTCTAATTTAAAGGAACCCAGGGTTTTAGCTTCCGCTACACTAGCAGGAAGACTATTCCATACTCTAACTACACGCTGTGTAAAGAAGTGTTTAATCAAATTCAGTTTAAAATGTTTCCCTGCTAATTTCCACCTATTGCCACAAATTTTAGTATTTAAACTAATATTAAAGTAGCCATTTGGCTGAACAGCATCCAGACTGTTAGAATCTTATATACCTGGATCATGTCCCCCCTTAGTCTCCTTTGTTTGAGGCTGAACAGATTCAGCTCAGCTAACCTCTCCTCATAAGACATTCCTCTAAGTCCAGGAATCAATCTGGTAGCCCTATGTTGCGCCCTTTCCAAGACAGCAATGTCCATCTTAAGGTATGGTGACCAAACCTGCACATAATATTCTTATTGGGGTCTTACCAAGGAATTATATAATCGTAGCATCACCTCCCTTGACTTAAACTCCACACACCTAGAGATATACCCCAACATTCTATTGGCCTTTTTTATTGCTTCCCCACACTGATAAGAGTGGGACATGGAATCATCAACATAGACACAGAGATCCTTCTCATAATCAGCTACCTTTATTTCAGTGCAACCCATAAAATATCTGTACTTTATATTTCTGCTCCCTGCATGGAGCACCTTACATATATCTACGTTGAAGTTCATCTGCCAGGTATCAGTGCAGTCACTAATTAAATCAAGATCCCACCGTAGACTCTGTGCTGCTAGTTCAGTATCTGCTACACCCCCCTCCTTGGTGTCGTCTGCAACGTCTTTAACCAGTTTACTGTATGTATTGGTGTCAATATCATTAATGTAAATTAGGAAAAATAGGGGCCCTAAAATCGAACCCTGCAGTACCCCACTATGAACGCAGGCCCACTGTGATCATGCCTCTAATAACTACCCTCTGCCTCCTGTCAGTTAACCAGTTTTCCATCTGTTTCTCTACATTATGTTTGTTCCCTGTGAGATGCCCTGGTTTAAAAAAACTCTGCAGGCCGCCCCCCCTGTCTGTTTTTCCAGTCCCAGCACTGTTTCCATGGCAACAGAGAACGCTCTAAAACCATGCAGCCCCCAGGTGTTGATCTCGCAGCAGCAGGAGAACCTCAGGGGAAAGTTCAAGCACTAAGACTAAAAGGAGGGATGACCAGGTTAAAGTGTGTAAACATCCACTGTGAAGATCTCCAGCAGATTGTGGTTGCAGATGTGTGTATAAGATAAAAATGAAAAAAGAAGTGTGTATCTGATTGTGCATGCTCATGCAAATGTAAGACCAAAAACGAGACAACAGTATTACTGATGTCCTTGACTTTGACGTCCTTGACTTATCTATTGGCTTGTGTTTTTGAAGAAAATTTTATTTTAAGTCAGAGTGGGTAGGAGTTAAGGTTATCATTGTTGGGATTAGGGTTTTCTCATAGAAATGAATGCAAAGTGCCCACAAAGATATGAATACAAACATGTGTGTGTGTGTGTGTGTGTGTGTGTGTGTGTGGCCAAGAAAACACACATCAATATTTCATGGATATTATATTTGCAGTGGGGCCATTCACATCGTTTACTTGCTGTGAACGGTCACACATTAGTGTCATCGGTTATTTACAGTATTTATGTGATTGTGTCACGTGTTAAACACATTCTGACACAGTCGTGTGCCAAGTCGTACGTGCGTGTGATTTACAGAGCGACTATTGATAGGCCTTAATCAGACATCCACGCTTTGAAATCCTGCAAGAAGTTTTCAAGCAGTCAATTTCTTTATTTCCAGAACAATGCATCAAAGATCTTCCTCAAATGAACCGGAGACTGACTGCCACAGATCCGTAGGTGGTAGAGTAAGTGAAGGTCAAAAACGTCACATTTCAGGCAACACAGAGTATGTGATGTTATCTCCTGTATACTGTTGTTGTGTTCAATGCGTTCAATGTTTGCCACCAGTCCTGTTTCACATGAGCCACCACTGTCCGAGATTTGGTGATGCTACTCGTGGTCACACACATTTAGACATCCTGTGTAAACAGGACCTCGCCATCCAATATGTACTCAAACCTGAATACTGCAGAGAATTTCTCCATTTGATCTTTGACCTGATCCATCGAGGGTTCTAGATTATATTAAGGGCTCTAGATTCACATCCAGCATGCAATGCAGGGTACCAAAGTGTCTACGCACTTTTAGGAGAAAAAATACTGGAAAATGCCACTGTTTGTATGCTGCTAAAACTGACAGCACCTTGGGTTTGGAAGTCAAAGTGCAGGTGAGTCATGCTGCAAAACTCTGGGAGCTGACAGGAAACCCGTGGCAGGGTGACCTCATTTCCTGCACCTGAAGAGAGGAATTGCATCATTTTCCTGCAAAAAGCATTAAACAGCAGCCTTCCGATGAAACTGCTGATATCGATCTTTGTACCAGACTTACATCAAGTGGCATCCCCTGAATTGTCATGTATAGCTCTATACAGACACACTCTCATAAATAATACCCCACCTTCTTCTGTTTTATTTTATTTTAAATCCTTATTAAAAGCTTTCCCAAAGCCACCATTCAGATACATGATTCAAATGCCAGAGTCACTGCAAAGAAGATTTTTCATCTGTCAAATTAATGGCCTCAAATCTCACAAAACACCAGAGACATTACAGTACATTTGTGTCTCCTAAAATCTATATGCTCACGCTCTGTACCCTCTTATGTCTCTCAGGACAGCTGTGAAATCTACCGGATTTTAACTCATAGCTGAGGTACGCCGGAGGTTTTCTGGGACTTTCCAGACATTCATATCTCTCAGCCAAAACAAGGTGACATCAAGTGCAAGATATAGTAGCAGAAACAAATGCTTCTTTGGGGAGAACCGTTGACTTCAGGCTGTCAGTCAGCATCTTGCAGTCCAGCATGACATTTGTGGCATGTTAGTGCATGTGCATGTGCATGTGCTGGCTTCCATAATGAAAATATAGGTAACTACGTATGAATTCTTCTTCCATCCACCAACCCATTCATTCAGTCATCCATCCATCCATCAAATAAACTAGATGAAAATACTCAGAACTATATTCAGATGAGTATTAATGAAATTTCGATCTTCCAAAATCTCTTGCCTGGTGAAGCGTTGCAGTCAGTCTGAAGGACAACCTGGGTGCCACAAATATGAAATATTATGTGTGTATGGAAATTCACAAGCTGTGTCTTCAAAATATCATCAGCAACTGCAGCAGCTTTTAATGGGTAATAATTTGCACTCGTCTAAATGCCGCCTGGATGTAGCTGCTGGGAAGGTTTATTATTCAGCTGCTAACCGTATGCTGTAATGATGTTTTTCAAAGAAACGCTATTCTGCGCGGAGAGTTTTCAGAAATTAGTCTCCAGTATAAGATAACAAAAATAACAGGTACGCTTTTCTGTCCTGACTGCGAGAGAAAAATTCTGGCAAATGAGAATGTGACTCATTTCTTACTTCGTTAGGTGAGTTTTTTTCTTTTCAGGCACAAAAGGCGTGGGCAGATTTCGTTAGTCAGTGTAGCGACTGGATGGCCACAGACACGCACAGGCATTGGGGACCGAGCCTGTGTGAGCGCCGGTAACGTCCCTGCCTGCAAGTGTGCCGTTGTGCTCCACTCAGCTCCTTTGTGTGAGAGACACGGGGACCTTTGCCACTTTACCCACCCGTCAGCCGTGCTGGGAGCGACTTGGCAGCGGCTAGAATGCTGAATCGTTCAGGCAAAGCAAAATGGCAGGGATGACGTGTCACACGCGTACTCCTGCTTTAAATAGCTGTCAGGGAAATGACTGGAGCTGGTGGTCATGAAGTATTTAGCCCAGAATTTGCAGTCAGAAAACGCAGCCTGATAGCTGCCCACTCATGCTGGCCTAAGAAAGCTTGCATGTTCCGCCTATTTTTCTCTGACTTTTTTGAACTCTTTGTTCTTTCTTGCTCCTTCTCCCTTGCTCTCTCTCTCTCTCTCTCTCTCTCTTTCTCTCTCTTGTACCAGAAGTGTCTGCTTTCATTCAGCATTTTCAGTACATTCCCCGCCCCCTACCCTTTTCCCACTCCTTTCCCTCTAAGCTGAACTTTTGATTGCCCTCCCCCCACCCAACTGCCCGCAATCCCAAAATGTTCTGTGCTCCGGGAGGAAGCTGCTGGGGTCCAAACGCCCCCAGGAATGCAAGTGGCCCAAGGTAAAGGGGGTTTGACGTTGCATACATTTTAGAAAAACATCATCTATTTCCTGTCTCCGCCCCTGGTACCACACTCAGAACAGACGGCCCCCCACCAGCCACCCCTCCTCTCTCCCCCACCTGAGTTTTGTCTCTGTTAAAGGTCACACCGCACACACCAAACTGTGCTCACCGTGCACAAACACCGTGCGCGTACGCTCCAAACCCAGAGAGGCGCTGCTCAAAAACGGGCACCGTATGATTTATTTTCAGTTCATACAGTTCAATTCAGTAGCTGAGTTAGCTAACAGCATACAAAACTAGCATACTAGCGAAACAGCATACAAAACTGACATTATTTCACAGAAAGTAAAAAAAGTAAAAATTCCTACTTATTTGCTTAAATGTGACAAGTATACTGCACATGAACATGTTGTACATACAAATTCATAGCGTCCATACACTTCATGTCAGATAAATGTCAAATGGAAATCTTATTAATGCGATGAAAAGCAATTAAGTGAATATAATTAAGATTAAGATTACGCTTTTTAGTCATTGCACATAACACAAGTTCATGAGTAGGCCTACTGGTCTGGCAATCTGGGCAGCTTGCGTGGGATACTGCATGTGATCTTCTTGCACCCAAATGCCCTCGAGAAAAAGATGAGCCACTTCCCCACACATGAGGATCCCTATAAGTCTGATCTACACCATGGTGTCTGCAGGGAGCAAAAACTAGAAAGTCATCGTGCTTTTCTACATTCTGTGGTGCAAACCTCAATGTAACGATAAGGAATCACTCCCCCGACACTTCTGTCCTTTCTGACAGTGCTTATGAGGACGACTGCAAAAATTCGCAAGACATCCATTCATAAACTGTCCCTCTCCTAAGTAGCTTCAAGGCCCATTCATAACTGTACTGGGAGCAATGGAAGTACTGATCTGACTTTTAAGCTTTTCAGGTGGACTTGTCGCTTCCAGCGAGCTCCATGTCCTGTAGTGACAGGTATCCGCCATTGGAGGGCTCCAGTTTCACCGAGGAGAACCTGCCGGGGGTTATACCAAATGATTCCATGGGGGCATTGGGCCTATCTGCTAAACCCAGGTCATGGGGAACGGGATAGGGGTAGGGCAGCCGTGGGAAGCTGTGGAAGGGCTGAGAGGAGCCTGCAGGAAATACGACTGCTCTGGATGAAGGGCATGCCGCTAAAGGAGCAGGCCAGTGTGCTGATTCTCCAAAGCTGCTCAGCTCCACCTTCTCCTCTTCATTCTCCTCCATTTCCTGATCCTCCTGCCCAGTCCCGAAGCCTGAGTCGGGCACCTCGACATGCCTCTGGAAGTCTCCTATCTTTGCTAGACACTCATAGGAGGAGCTCGTTTGAGGAGAAGGTTCATAAGAGCCCTCACCTGGCTGGTAGCTGAAGTAGACGGAGCAGGGCTCAATCTCGTAGGAGCTGGGGTATTTGGAATATAGGTATCCTAAGTTGGAAAAGGTGGAATGACCACTACTGTCCCACTGTTTGGCCAGGTTGCTGAACTCCAGGTAGGGTGGGGTGACTTTCTCTTTGGAGATCTCCAGCACCGAAATATCCTCGGAGTTGCGTAGAATGTCGAAAGACTCCGGTGAGAACATGGGACTTAGCCATTTCTGTGGGGAATAGGAAAGCTTTGAGCTGCAGGTAACGACGGTGGAGTGCTGTATGCTCAGCTGCTACCGCCAAGGAAGCCTCATTGTTAAGACCTTTAAGAGCAGAGATCTATCTAAGTGGTAAAACAAAAGCATCTTTGGCATTTCAGCATCACCCTCCATCAACTAGCCTCCTATTTACGCAGTTGCATAGTTCTGACAGCATAGTTCTGTTGCAATCACAGTACAGCACAAATGGTTAAGTTAAGTTATCATCTGTTCTAGATACCCTGATGACGTTCTGCACGTCGAGTACACTCAAACAACCATTCAGTTTGCCCGCTCCTTCCGGTATCTCGCCCCAGGCACTCGCTGAGATCAGGCAGAGTCCACACCCATGTGCATCCGTTACTGACGGGGACTCAAAGACGCAAAGAAACCACACCAAGGGCCGACACTCAAAAGACACTTCCCAAGGAAACCGGGGCTTTTGGTGTGGTGGAGTTCTTCCTTGAACTCATCAGTGTGAAGCTTTTTATCACAGAGACGCCATTTAAGATGGTAAAACAATGTTAAAACAATTTGTGTTAAACCACATATTTCGTTTATCTTTTGATATGCACACGAGACAAGCTTGTGCTTAACCCCAGGTACCTGGAAGTTTCCCTCGTGAATGGAGTGGAGGCTGGCAAAGTATTTTGAGGGGTCAGGGATGTGCAGACATTTAACCTGGTAGAACCTGCCAACAGAACAGGGGAGAGAGAAAATGAGCAGTGCTAAGTCACACAGCTTTGGGTCACGTGAGAGTCGCAAGTGACCTCACCATTTCTCCTGGTAGGTGTAGCATAGGAAAACCATCAAGAGCAACATGATCATGAAGCTGATCACGAGCACCACGGGGACCTCCACACTCCAGATAAAGCCTAGGACATCAGAACGAGAGCTGATTCAGCATCCAGACCATCTTCTTACACATAATTCAAAACCATGCCACTGATGAATATGCAAGAACATCAACAAATCTTACAGCAAAAATATATAGGCGTAAGATCACTCAGCATTAACGGCATGATACCTTGTGTGGGGGGCAAATTCCCGACCTCTGACCTCCAGGAAGTGGTGGGGCTCCAGTCGCTCCAAACCCCTATGAGGTCCTTTTCCGGACAGACCCGAACCCGGGCCTGATACAGCGCTGCTTTCTCCAGCATGTCTTCATTTAGCTCCACCCACATTTTACATCCTCTAGTGATGATGCTCCGCGCCTCCTGAGAAGCAGAAGCAAACCACATGCTCATCACCCCCCTAAGCCGACAGCCACCCTGCCGAAATGCCTCCTAACCCACTTCCCCGTAGTGCTGGGCGCTACCACAGAAAATTAGTATCTTTCACCCTTAAACCAAAGCGTTTACGTCAATTAAATTTTCACGTTTTTAAAATGTGTTTTTTTCTTATTATAAAAATCGCATACCTTTAGCTAGATAGTCGGCCTATAACTGACTTTGATTCGATTTCTGATTTACTGTACCTCCATACTTGCTCGATAATTTTTTCACTAACATGTTTTATTAGATTAATTTAGATAGTGACATGGTTTATTGATTATTACCATATATTTAGACTGGTAACAACATGTTTGTTTAAATGGCATGAACCTGGTAATTATTGCCGTAATAAATCGATAATATTAGGGATTTTGCTTTACCAATTTGCGTTTAACTGCAGACCTAGTTATATTACACGTAATCCACATTTTCAGGCACAGACTAAAGCAGTGCAGCAGGGGTCCCCTCTCAATACGGAGATCTAAAATGCTTCTAGCAGCGAACGATACTTTGTCGCTGCCTATTAAGGTGGTGCAGCTGTCGTTTCAGCTATGCTGCAGTGTGGTAGTATATGAAACAAATCATCATATAGTGGATGCACCAGTATGGTGTCCAGCTTCAACCCCCGGCTTCCTTCCAAACACGTACCTCCCATCCATGTTTCTCAAGTTTGAACTGCATTTCAAACATGTAAGTAAATATGAAAGATGACAAAGGGTGACCGGGACTCCAGGACACGTTGGACTTGAATACGATGGGGCTGCCGGGGGCGTGCATTTTGACTGCCAAAAGCAAGCATACACACATTAAACCAAACGTCCACTCAGGCCCCCACATTTTTATGCTGGTTTAACAAATCAGTTAACAGAACAAATGCAGGGAGACTCACTGTTTCTTGCTGGTGAGTAGTCGTCTATCCTCAACATGGCGGAATTGTTACACGTAACCATAAGTGGTATCTTGTCCCGATTAATAAATTGCTGGAAGGAAGGAAAGTTACATTAATAAAGATGCTAAACAGTCCAGATGATTCATGTTTTCGTCTGGGAAGGGATCCAGCTCCCCCATATCACAGTAAGCAGTTCGAAGGTGGATGGATGGAGGGATGGGTGAATGGATGAATGGATGGGGGGATGGATGGATGGATATAGGGTAATAATTCAGTCACACCAATGGATTTATAGGTTGCACAGGCTCATTCCCAATGACACTACATTTTACCTTTAGGTTAATTGTGCATTTTTGAATAAGAAACTGACTGTAAATTGCACGGTAGCCAGGCACCTGAACGGTCCTGGGTTCGGTTCCCAAACCCTGTGAAGCTTCTGCATTTTTCCCACGTTACAGTGGATGTCGTGTTGGTACTCTGGTGTCTGTGAGACTCACCATTTTATTTAATTCTTGCGAAATTTAATTACTCTTTCGGCTCAACACAAATATGGCATTAAAGAAGCGCCCCGGTTTTTTCTTAGAAAGTAGAGTAGAACTTCACAGAAAGAACATCAATTGTCAAGTAAAGAGGACGGAACTTCCGAAGCATTGAACCATAAACGGAGAGGCTAGTTTTCTGTATCAAGCTCATCATATCTGTGATATCATGATCAGCTCAGAAAGGCTCTCCATGCATCTGGGAGAGTCGGGCTGTCGTTGCTTACATTTGACACAAAAACAAGATGGCAGCCGCTCAAAGTGCCATCAGATCCCAGGAAAGGCTTCAGATCACATCTCCTGACACTGGTGGGACAGAGGAGAATATAATCAGCTTCCTGCAAATTCAGACGGATCAGTCTGAAAAGTAAGACATGTTCCCGTCCACCTGGTTTCGCTTCAGCGATTCTCACTTGTTTGCCTTTTGTCCTTGGAGATGGCAGACCACCCCTGGACCTACTGCGGAGGAGTCCCAGACACAAGTGATGTTGTTGACATAGTCGTTGACACAGGTGAGACCTTGGGACAAAAGAAACAGCCAATCATCATGCATTTCACACTCCGTAGAGAAGAGCATCAATTGGAGACACCACAGTCATTCGGCACCAGGAGTAATCCCGACAGTGCCACCCCTCCCCCCATGCTCACTTCTGTACACCGCGACACTCAGCTCATGCTCTGGAATAGACCACGAGCTTTAGAATGAAAGCCTCATTAGGGCAAACTGCTGACCAGGTGATCTCAGAGTGGATGCTGTCATCCAGTGTCACTGTGGATTTAACTGTGGATTTAAGTAATCGAATGGACATCTGATTAGGTCACGGGTAAGAGCTGACATGAAGCCTCCAGCTACAGGCCTTGAGGAGTTCTGTTTTGGAGCCTGAAAACATAAGATGGATGAATCCAACCCCCCACCTTTTAGGGGTAGTGTGTACTTACTTTTGGTGGCGAGAACCATCCAGGGATTTAGCAGAAAGGTCAGAAGACTCAGATGCACAGCCCCCATATCAGCCTGCTGTCAAGAGAAAAAGCTCTCAGATAAGTAAAGTGCTTGTGTTGGTCTGACAAACATCTGAGCTCTGCTTGGTAAGCAATTGTTAGTAGCTGATTTTTTTCTTGTCTTTGGTTCCTGGCCTGCGGAGGCCCCGCCCTCTCCCTGCAGAGGCCCCGCCCTCCTCATGCGTTACTGACATTGCCGCCATCAATAAAGCAAGGCTTAGTGCATCACAAGCTGTGCATTATGTGTTTACGGAGGCTAAGAACGACCTTAGGTGCAGTGGTTACTTCACATCTGGCTTACACGCTCTGCCAATGATTAAACGTTCTGCTTAGATACAACCCAAAGCCGGGAAGGGGGTGTGGTGGTTCATTGGCTGCCATGATTCTCTCACACCTCTGGAGACAAAGTCTCTACCCTGGTTCTATGTGTGTGGAGTTTGCATTTTATCAGTGTTGCCTTGGGGTCCCCCCACTTTGAACTGGAGCTACTAACTTATGAACGGTGTCAGCAGAGGCATAGACACCATGGCAGATTCAGGGGGCTTGTATATGTAAATCTGGATGGGAGACGACGAATTTTCCCGGGGGCTTCCGGGTGAGTGTGCCCTGTGGTGGGTGGTGCCGCGTCCTGGGTTGTTCCCTGCCTCGACTCTGGACCCCTGCGACCCTGCATAGCATGCTTCACCCAAGCCTTTGTTTGGTGCTTAGACCATAGGTCCGTCACTGGTTTGAAATTCTGCATTTAATTCCAAATCCCGAAACAATAAAGAAAAGCTTGAGAGTAACCAGAAAAAGTGATCACTGAAATATTTGCAGATGATCTCTTGTATTTGTGGCTCATAAATGTGGAAATAATGTCTTTAGGTACAAATGTGTGGTAAGTGCAGTATAAACAGCAGCTGCTTCTGTACCCCCACAGCCTGATGCACTATTCTTTGCACGCTCATTCTCTTCCATAGAACTACAGATTATAATAGCACATTGGTTTACTACTGTGATATGATCAGTTGACGCTATGAGTGCTATAGAAAATGAATCAACACCCTGCTAACCAACCAGGCTAGAGAATTCAACAGCACTGTGGTATAAACTGATTTAATCTCTATCCTCAGAATGCCTTTGGTTCCTCGCACCCTGGCTAAATCAAAATTCTGCACCCCCCCCCCCCCCAAGAACATTCCTACTCTTTCACACATGGGGAGGGGGGAGAGGTTTGTTAATTTCCAAAACCTGCAGCTTTACTCCTCCCTAATAGAATCACCGTGGATCTGACTGAGTACCAATCATTTCTATTATAATTTTCTGCTTTAATCCCTCCTGCAAAAAACCACCTTCTGCCAAGACACGCGAGATGGTCACATCATTTTTCACTTTCAGCAAACTCCTCACCCTCGCATTGCTGACAACTTAGGGTTCTTGATTGTATGGAAGATGTTATGCAGTTTGCGCGCCAACGCTTGCTTACACTGACTAGATATTCTCCATTGGCTCAGTTTATGCACGGTTGATTTATGAACAGTAGTATTGTTATTAATGTGCTATTTGTGTCACAATTCAATGTGTAATTTTCCTCAGTAGTATCCTTGTATCCATTGCCCAGAAAAAACAGCCATTCCATGTACAGTCAGGTATTACACATCGAACACACACTGCAACAATGGTTTGGGTTGAACATTTTGGAGGGGGGGGGGGGGGGTTGGGGGCGTTCCATTGATGTTTGGATTTTTGTGGGGCTCACACCGCCCCCGCCCCCCCATTCTCTTCATAATTTATGCCCATGGTTTACAGTGATCACGGTTATAGTGATCAACCACTTATAGGGATATGGAAGTTTGTGACAGAGTCATTTATATATAAATAGTGTTCAAATAATCTGCTTATAGCAATTTCGTAACAGACTTACAGTGTTCATTTTGGGTCCGTGGTACAGAGCCCCCTAATGTCAAACGAGAAAAAACGCATATTAATCTGTGCTCTCAGATTCATAACCCGTCCCACAGATTAGTGAAAGGCGTGCATGAATTTGCAGCCGTACTTATTTCTTTAGACAACATGGAATAAAACAAATTATAGAATTATATCAACTCTTAAATTGGAATACTTAAAAATAATTTTTAATTTCGCTTCCTATAATGCAAAAAATGGTTCTGTCTGTTCTTTTTAGTGCAGGTCAAACGAAATTGTGGTATTTCCAAACGAAACACCTTACAGTGCAGAAAAAGCAGTAGCAACATATTTAATTTTCTAGCAAATTTCTTTGAAATGTGTTGTTAAAATGAGTGGTTTAGCAGGTGACAGCAGACCCAGATAGACACAATAAGTGGATCACAGCAGTCAGACGGGAAAATCTGCAGGTCACTGAATACCTGCGTTTGTGTATTATTTATATGTATGATTTATGTATGTTTTTTTCGTATGACATATGATATAAATATTTTGTTTGACATATTTTATTAAAAAAGCCTGCAGTTTATAATATAACATGTTCTGAAAAACTGCTAAATTCCAGTTCTAAGTGGATTCTAAGTAAGGATGTAACAATGGCATAAAGAAACAATTACTTGAATGATATCGTGATTATCGATATCGTTTGATATGGAAAAAAAAACATGATTAATTCTGCTGCCATATCGAGGAGCCCTTGGCTGATATCAGAACTGATTGTCACACAGTTGCTTTTCATCCTGTCTGTCTGTCATTAAACATCGCAGCACCAATAAGATAAGTCTAAAACTCACCTTTCATAAGATTGGGAAGCAATCTTTCTTGGAGTTTCCCAAACACTAGTCCTATGTACATCAGCAGCCAGAAACCATATAACACATCTAAACGTTTAAAAGCTTTAAGCTGCTCAAGCGTGTATTCAGATGTGGAATGAACTAAGTGTCATATGGGGGAGGTGTTCAGATAATCACAGGCGCAGAGGCTTAGCCTGCTGAGCCACAAACCCCCCCTCCCCCTTGTTTTTGGACATGAGCAGGACATGCAGTAGGTCTGCACCAATGTAGTAGGTCTGCACCACCCAGTTAAATTTCTCCCTCAGCTCAATTAATAATGAACTATTTGATTTCGTTCACTATATAACTCATCGAGGTACCGATTAGCCAAGCCATGGCGCAGCAGAGTGAAAGGTGATGTCGGTGTGTTGGAGGGTTCGCGCAAAACGCTGGGGTGATTTTCAGGAGAGCTTTTGAAATGGCTCAGCTGACACACTTTGACAAACGTGAATGATACCAAACTCTCTCCTGCGTTGCTGGTTTAGCACCAATATTAAGATCATCTGAACATCATTTTCTTTGACTGCCTAAGACGTTTTCACTGTGCTGTACATTTTTCACGTTTTCTGCGATTTTCCTGTCTTACGCTCGGTCACGACAGGATTTGGCATGGGTGACGTCACTGAGGTAAATTGTAGCAGGACTGGAAATGTTTTTGAAGACTGTCAGTTACTGCTTTACTGACAGACCCTCGACACGCAAACACTTCAGATATCCAAGGGCCACCCAGGAGTTTGGCCAGATCTGTAGTAGTTGTTTACTACAGTACGTGCAGAGTGTCATCAATAGATAAGAAATTGAACAAATTGTCATTTGGGGGACATTAAGGTGGGACTGGAAAGGAACTGATTCACACCATAGTCTTGCATCGCCGAGCAGCAACTGAGTGATTCCACTTAGCTTAGGGTTGCATTCACCCGTGGTCGGCATATGCTAAAAATGGACAGGCAGTCTGATGCTGGGTATATGTGTATACTCTTATTCACTTTACTGTTTCATTCACTCATAATCAGTAGTTTTATCATTAGTATTGTAATCCTACGCTAGAACAAAAGGAAACGGAGGATGTTATTTAAGTCAAAAGAACGACCTGTTTCCTAAGCAACCTGCCCCTGTGTTACATCGACCTCTTTGACATCGGGGGAAATTCTTATACATTCACAATTAGTAAGACCAACAAATGAGTATTTTCCCCTGACATAAACCATGTGGCAGGGCTTACCTCTCTCTGCAGCTTTGGCATCACAAAGCTGATGATCGTCAGTCCAGGGACAAGCAGGCACACCTTCACCCTCACGGTCGCTCTCTTGATGTCAGCCGGCGTGGACCTCGCTCAGGATGATGCCTCTGCCTTCTCGACCTGAGTGCCCAGATACATTTTATGGTGACGGGCCAAACCACAAGTTTGTTTCTGACGTTAGTCCAGCTGTCCGGAAACTCAATACAGAGTCCTACTATTCCTCTCACACAGATCAGGCTGCAGATGCGCATACATTTTAGTGATTGAAATGCGATTAGGTTTTTAGCCAAATGTTACCCGTACAGGTATAAATAGAGGCAAGTGTGATCGTACAGACCACATCCTGTTTCACTGAACCCAAGCAAACATTTCAGACTTCCAAATGTATAAACAAGTACACGCGTTTAGTGAAACGCCGTGCCGACTCAGGGGTTATTGCCACTGAAACGTTGCATGTAAATTTGCAAACTGTTGCCGCAACCGTGCTGCGTGATACTGTAAGTTGCCGTAGTGACAGATGCACTGATACGACTTTGTCAAATTGTCAGGGGAGGATCAGCAGAATGTTTGCCGCATGGCTTGAATGAATTAGAATAGGACCAGTTATCTGCGACAAAACACAAAGACGCAGCGTAGCTTAAACGTGTCTTGGAAAGGTGCCAATCCATAGTATAGCTAGGGAAGTTCCATTGGACTTCTCATCGACTATCAGCTAATTTCACTTCAGTGCTGTGGTCACACTGCTCTACCGCCAGCAGTAACATTCCTGGCAGGAGCCCTGCTGTGTCCATCAGCAACACCCTTGACGTCGCAGACAGGATATAAGCCTGGCAGTCAACGCAAATCACTATGGCTGCTTGAGTGCAACTCACACTCGTGAAGGCTTTTCTCCAGACTCATTTCCCAGAATGCTACAAAGTGGATGGATTTGCGTGTTTTTACATAAAAAGAAGACTTGTTTATTTTCACGCTTCCCCATGCGAAATACATTACAGTGAATCTGCAAAAGCCAAATACATCAGTCTTTCAACCTGCATGGCTGTTTGTCCACCAATTCCCCGGCACCCATGTTGAGGAGGTTGGCTTGGTGCTGGGGGGGGGGGGGGGCAGTTTCGCAACAGTTCCATCACCCCTCTAAACCTCACAGTGGCCCAAGCGCTGCCTTAAAGGTCAGGCTTGTGAGCGGAAATTGCTGTGGTGCATTCTGCAGTCCGTGTACAAAGGCAAGAGCAAAACAACAGAAAACAAAGACATACGACTGCAGACCACAGTGAGCGGTAACAGGGGGAGGGCAGGCTGTGCCGTGAAGGGTGAGGCGAGTTTAAAATAAAGACTGAGATGGTTTTGAAAGCGAAATTGTGCAAGGCGTGGTTTCTGCTCAAGCAGCAATGTGAGGGGCATTGGAGATGAGAGCTGCAGAATCTGCTCGGACATAAGCCGCACGGCCCATACACGTCCTGCAGAATGCCAACTCGTATCAGCTGCAATCTCCACCTAATGTCTGGGGAATATTACAAGAACGTAGATCCCTACATCTACAAATTTAGTCCCTTATCCACTTCTGCGCTCTCCTGACAGTTGTTTTGACCGTGTTACTAACATAAACAAGGGAGTATAATTCACTGAATATGGTGCTAAATATGAGTATCAGTGTGCATTAGTCACTGAGCGTGATGCACTGGGGAAAATATTATTGAAGGCGTGAATAAAACTGACAGCATATATAGTAAAACTGGCAACAGACGGAGGTGGCCGTAGTCGAAAATCTACAGGAGACGATCTATAGGAGCCAAAAGCTGTGCAGGAAGCTTGGTTGATAGCTGATTAAATGTGAGAAATGCACGTCCCTCAGAGTGCAAAGACCCCCCTCTCTAAGCCGCCACTGGCCCCTGGCTCAGCCTCTCTGCTTTCACACTGTTAGCAGATGCGGACCGCAAGCCACTGGCTATGATCGCACCCCTGGCCCCTAACATACTGACCTCATTTCACCCAGATGAAGCTGCCTGCTGTGTCCAGCCTTGTAAAGAAGAATCATTACCGTCTAGAAGCTGCTTGCATTGTCTCACCCCTTTTCCTCATACACAAAGTAATCATTCAGACTAGTTTAATTTGATCCATAGCAGCCTCTCCACCTGGCAGGTCTGCCCAGTGACACAGGGCAGATTGTCCCCATGGTGCAACGAGGCTGTTGTCTGATCCGTGAGCTTGACGGGCCACGCAGGCACAACGCTGATGTCTGACGGATCCCTCAGAGCTGTCCGTGTGCAGCTGGCTGTGCTATAGTTCTGTTACTTTGGGCCTCCCGTTATTTATTATTTTCAGAATGTCGCCGAAGCACAACAGAACGAAAACGCCCTTAGTTATCAAAATCGAATTTGATCACCTTCTCTGTAGGAGTGGAACCATGAGACACTGTCTAATAATCCAGCTCTAAATGGACATTTTATCTCCAGCATTCCAGATATGCCATCAAAGGACCACAGAATGACATGTTTTATTCAGTACACTCACATTTTACAGATGAACCTGTCTGTCTCCCTTTACACGCTCTCAAAATAAATTATGCCAATATGGTCCATACAAACGCACACAGATTACCTATCTATATCTTTAGGGGGGCTCTCCATTGCAGGGGCATAACCCTATTCATAAACCAAACCCAAACCCAAACCCAAAACCTAAACCTAAACCTAATCATAAGTAACCAAACAAAATACAAGACAAACACACACACGCATTCTATCTCTGGCCACTCATAGTTGTTTTTTTTTGCAATTGTGGGTGAAATAAATCACAGAGTTCTACCTAAAAAAGTCTGTTTGCTGCTTCTCTGCGTTTTCCCAGCCAGACCTCATCAGTGCTCTGCTCATGCTAACAGCAGTGAAACGTAAGTGACATGTCCAGTGAAAAGGTGCCAGTGTCACAGAATGATGCAGCTTGCTTTGAAAATGACTGCCAACAGCTTCGGCATGAATAATCTTCTCTCATTCTCGTTCATTTCCAGGTACCCTTGTTCACCAGGATATTTATGGGCCCCTAGACAAAAAGTGCCCAGCAACTTGTTTGTGGATGTTATTTTAATCCTCCGCCTATGAACATGCCATGAGCAGGGCAGAACTCTCTATGAGCTCTGAGAGACAACAGTCCACCCAGCCACACGTCTCCTTGGCCATGGCTGCAAGAAATTTGTGTCCCTTGCGACTTATAGGACTGACAAGAAACTGTGTTAAGAATGAGGTGAAGTTGTTGCTCCGTAATTCACAGCGACAGAGCAAGTTGATGGATGATGGATGTCTTCCTCTCAGAGGAAGGCTTCTGCTGTTCTGTGCTGCTAATATTGTGACGGTAATGATGATGGCACGGTGACAGTATTTCATCTTTCTCTGAAAACCACAAACCCCAAATGGAAGATCAATGAGCTAAGAGCCATTATTTTTCTAATGACCACATTTTGTTGAGTTCTTGGAACATTCTCCTTTGGAATGCTGTGGTCTGTGCAGACAAAGCCCACTGGCGTCACGATGCAGGCCTTCCTCCAGAATGCCGTGGTCTGTGCAGACACTGCCCACTGGTGTCACGACGCAGGCCTTCCTTCGGAATGCTGTGGTCTGTGCAGATACTGCCCACTGGCATCACGATGCAGGCCTTCCGTCCGTCTTTTTTAAATATAATTCTTTTATTTATTGAGAGGACACTGTCATCCATTTTTCAGAGAGAGCAGGGGCAGCCACTGCCGGGGCAAACGGGGGTCAGGGGCCTCGCTCAGAGGCCCGATAGTGGGATCACTCTCCGACCCTGGGATCTGAATAGTGTTGACTGTTGCTGGTGACCAGTCTAGTGAAGGAGGAAATTCTGGGCAGTTGGTCAGTCATGTTAAAGGTATTTAACCAATTCATAGCAATAAACACACACAGGGTCCAGGAGCGCATTCAGGTACCATGACAAAAAACTAAAAGCTGTACTATACTAGTGTTCAGCTTCCAGTGAGGCCACCAGACAGACGTCGGATACCAAACTGCACCACCTTCCTGCTTGCAGGTACAAGCTCTACGCCCCTGGGAGATTGCCATGGGGTGTAAAGAAAACAAAGAGCTTTGACACGGTGACCACAGTGCACCCACGCATGTCGTACACCCCAGGCCCCTTACCTGCACCATGGCTCAGGGTGTGGGGGAGGTGGGCGGAGGTGGGCATAGGTTGCCTCTGTCACAGACGGTACCACGCTGGCTCTGCCGTGGGCGTCGGAGGAAGTCGCTTCCTCTCACTATCTTGGTTTTTTTTTTTTTCTTTCCGTGGCTTGGCTGTAGCTGGCGGCTTCTCTCCCAATGACACCTTCAGGATCCATACCACTCAGTGAAGGATCCTGTACCTGTTTTAACAGCAGGACAGTGTCCACATCCGGAAAGCAGATTCACCTGAATCGCAGCTCCTCTCATAAATGCACGGACGGTAAAAAATACACAGTCATTGGCGGATGTTTGTGTTGCTTCTACCCAGCTTCTGTTGAATGCTTGTCATTGGGTTTGGTGACGCATCAGCCATTTACACCCCGGTGAGGATGTCAGCCCTGAGCAGATTGTCCTGGGGCCGTGATACGAGGACAATACAGGACTGCTGTTAAGTGAGCGTGCTGGAAAGGGCTGGGTAGCCGGAAAGGCCCTGACGACAGCTCCTAGACCAGCACGGGTCAGAAGCCTCCCCCGTTCAGCAGATGTTACTGCCTGCGGGAGTTTTTGTGACGTCAGCTTTGGTTCAAAATTCAGAAATTTCGGTGACTTAGTGACCAAAATTGTGGGTGGTGAAGCCAAAGCAACAGCGGACCACAGTCCTAAAACATGCCAATGCCTATGGAAAAGTATACAGACCTAGACAGACATACATACACACAGACATACATACACACAGACACACTTTATGGGGAGGTAGAAAGCTTTATATAGACAGAAATACCGAGACACGCACACATGACTTAATTGTATTCATAGCAGCCACAACAATGCTATAATTCTGCAGGGTTTGTCTGTATATCTTTGTTCCCCTATATAGTGCTAGGAAGTCGCCCAATTTATCACCGGAACTGCTTTAATGAGTTAAGCATGTAGAGTTGATATCCTGCACACTGCTGTTGTCCTGACCTGTTGCTTTTGCCCTTGTGGGTTTCCTGTTTGCTTTAACGAGTCTGGCCATTCTCCTCTGACCTCTGTCGTCAATGTGTGGTTTTTGGCCACAGATCAGCCCCCGACTGGATGGTTTTGTCCATCATACCATCCTCTGTAAACTCTAGACACTGTAGTTATTGAGAATCCCAGGAAGGTAGCCGTTTCTGATAGGTCACAATCCAACAATGACACCCATGTTTGAAATCATGAACCTTAGGCATTCTAATATTTAGTCATATAGTAACTATGCACGATAACATCTCCGCCTCCTGGAGGAGCAGGCTGCTTACTTTAAGGAGGAGGTGTAGCTAGTAAACTGGCTCCTGACTCCCCCTTCCCCCCAACCGCAGCCCTATATAGATATATCTGTGTGTAATGTTAAGTCCCCACAGACCGGATGCTACACTTTACCACAACACCAGCAGCAGCTCTGTGTGCAAGTCCTCCATACTACAGATAATGTGCATCCTCACTTATGTTAGGGACTGTGATTGTTTACGTGACCTCAGGATCCCTCCGTCCCTCACAGAGGGCATGACAAAGGCATAGCTGAATTGGCCTGGTTAAGTACTCTGATTATGACAGGACGAGAACCGGATCTGAGCCGAAACTGACTGATTTCAGTGCCTCTGCATCTCCACGTCAGTGTGCAGATCATATAAAGGGCCCTGGTCTGCCTGACCTTTGACCCCACTGTGAGCACTGATCGTCTGGTTTTACTTCCTGAAAACCAAGACCTACATGCGCTCTCATAGCAGTCATTCTGCTGCTCCGGTATGTAATTTCAGTGTGATTCACTTTGTTGCAGCTAATGACTGGAAATAACCACTATTTATTATTTTTTGACAATATGAAAAAAAATTGGATAAATATATACAATTACACAGCTTTCATTAAGAAAATGAGAATGGACAGTGGACTAAAAATAATTCTTATCCTCAAAAACTACACCCTTTACACTAGAGTTTTTCAAGTCTGGACCTTGATTCCAAATTGAGGGTGTTTTCAGTTCTTCCAAGTAATTACTGATTATGATTGGGCACAGAGGCGTCACACCCGGCTCACAGGTAAAGAAAGGTGGAAAATCAGCAGGACTGATTGACCTTGAGGTCAATGATTTGAATAGCCCTGCTTTGAGCTATAGAAGCAGAAGCCGGCAAATCGTTTTAGGCTTCCAGTCTCAGGCCATTGCAGGCAGTTGTCGTTGCCTAGAGAGCCCTCTTCTGGAGAAGCTGTGTAATTGCATAACTAACTTTTTACTTTTCATAAAATTCAGAGGATTCTTTAATCTACAGGAGAATAACTATAAAATTGTATAGAAGTATAGCTGGGATTAACTCCTCCGTAAAGACCTTAACAGAGGTGGACATTTCAGGTCCAGAAAGTACAAATCCTGACCAGGATTTTGTTTCAACCAACCAGTTGAGTACTCTGTGACTGTGACT
>JAODKE010000050.1:9743077-9756511 GCA_026779605.1 Mormyrus hasselquistii | reverse complement strand
AGGATATTAACTTGTGAAAATGCTCCATGTCAGTCTTGAATTCAAAACGAAGTTGCTACTCAGGCCACGAGGAGGCTCCTGGTCATAGGTGTCCATGGCTTTGTGGCCAATGGGTGTCTTGTTTAAAGACTTAACATTTTTAGAGAATGCTATTTATGACCTTTGCAAATGCAGCCACTTTTACCAGAACACAATGTTACAATGCATGGAAAATAGGAAGGTTATTAATTCTCTTGTAAATGTTTCTCATTTTAGTGCCATAAGTTATAATGTGCTTGCTTTAAAATGTATTGTTCATGAATTTGCAAGAGTAACCTAAAAAACACACTAAAAGGTGAGTTACCATACTAAGGTTATCGGTGAGATTTATAGTGTTTCTCCCAACACATTGAATGTGTTTCATTAGAAAAAAATAGCCGTGGAATGACAGCTACAGAGATCAGTCCGGGCTGTAAAGACATTGCACCAGGGATCTGGCCTGCTTCGCAGATTGTGCGTAACACAAAACGTGTGAATGTGGGTGTCGGTAATGTTTCACAGGGCTGACCTTGCTGAACAGAAAAGCACACCTGTCTGCAAAACCACACCCGGCATCTGCCCCGCGGCATATCAAGATGTTTGACAGTGAGGGTCCGTTAGCCTTCTGTCAGGAATTTAGCAATGGTTCTTGACAGTGCGGTCGTGAATGAAACGTTACCTGGCGGATCACAATCGAACGTCCAAAAACGTCACGGTGACGTTGCTTGTTACCTGGGATATAATTACTCCTGTACTGGCCTCTAGATCTGCACTTGCTTCCTGTCAATTTCAGTATCAGGTTCAAGATTTTATTACTTGTTTTTAAAATAATTCAGGGGAATGCACCTGCTCGATCGAGTTATTGCACCAACATGCTAGCTCCAGTCAGAACACTGAGGTCAACATCTCAGGAGTTTCTGGATGTCCAGCCTTCTAGATTAACCAGAGGTGACAGAGCTTTTTCAATAGCTGGTTCTAAATAATGGAACGCTCTGCCTTTGCAAATCAGAGCTGCTCAGATCCTCGAAAGTTTTAAGTCTTTGCTTAAGACATTAATTTGAGTTGTCTTTTAATCCCAGTCGGTAATGATACTCAATATTTATTTTATATATTAGTCATACTAATGCATCTTTAATACGTTGTGGTGTATTTATTATATGTAAAACACTTTGGGAAGCAAGTGCAGGTTATCTGTAAATGTATAAATACACTTGAACTACTTTCTGAGTGCACTGTAAGTAATCAGTTGTGAACGATTAAGTCCTATTGGGTCAGATTCCCAACATCCCAGTCGGAAGTGATTAGCAGGCTGATTTGCATTAGTAGAATGTGTGTGTGTTCTTAGATAACAACAAAAAAAAATTATCTCATAAATTGATCTTCAATTCTGGCACAAGTCCCTCCCTAATTCGAGAGTTAAAGATTTACAAAATTACTCCACACGCTTCTAACGGAAGCGTAATGCGTTCACATGAAAAAAAAAACTATTCTGCTCTGTTTTTCTGAATAAATAACATAATTATCTCGGAATTTCTGAGATAAAGTTTTCATGTAAAATAAAAATACGCTCCGTTTTTCTGAATTATCGAGGTACAGTTTTCATGTAAAAAGAAGTGTTGTGTTTTTTTGAATTAACTTAAAAGTTTCTGATTTCTGAATTATCTGATTTCGCCTACTTTAGAGCTCGATTTCACTGCAACAATGCCACACCTTAGATAAATACAGTTTATTTTTGGTCTGGTTTTGAAACAGTGGGAAAAACTCGCAGCTTTAAGCAACATAGATGCATTGTTACTAGTTTGTCGACTTTGCGCAGGCGCCTCAAGGTTTTGCGGTTGTTGAGACAGAAAGCCCATTCTGATCTACAGGACATTGCAGTATTTCTCCAATTGGACCAGTATGGCATGCTTCACGGATACAAAGATATGATGCATCTGAACTGCATTCAGGCTGGCCATGTGGTGACTCAAGAGACAATCAGACCATGTATTTTTTCATGAAAATTGTATCTCGTTAAATCAGAAAAACAGAGCATATTTTTTTACATGAAAATTATCTCGTTAATTCAGAAAAACAGAGTGAATTTTTATTTTACATGAAAACGTTATCTCAGAAATTCCAAGAAAATTGTATCATTCATTCAGAAAAACAGAGCAGAGCATGAGGCTTCCGTAGCCTCCTGGTGCATATATCAGAAATAAATGTACAAAAGGATGTTGAATTAACTGGTCAGTTTACGTAGAACTCCGCAATTTAAGATTAGCATCATAGCAAAAGCAATATTTGTCAAATATTTAAAATGACCAATAACTTTCCTTTTAGTGGGGTTACCATACCCAAATCCCCACAGCAACGAAAATATTGTAATCCGTATCATATTCTGAAATAAAGCGCACGTTGACGTGTTGCCAGGACGACTGCCTTACGGTAAACATACTGCCGTATTTCGTCACAAAGTGTCGCACGACTATGGCACGTTGTTTCTGGTGTTGCAGCTCAGCAGAGCGCTACGGGTCAGTTTCCCAGCAGTGGGCTGACAGCGAGACGCTTCTTTCGCAGTTTAGTTAGCAGCAGTGCCATACAGTTATGGATACGCCGGGGGATGAATTTATGAAATATCGATCGCCCCTAGTCTCACGATATGCCAGCAAAGAAATGTCCTACAATTTCAGCGACAGGAAGAAATTCACGACGTGGAGAAAACTATGGATTTACCTTGCTCAAGCTGAGAAGGTCTGACAGTGCTTATGTGCTCTGTTTGTCAGCACGCTGCGATTGTCTCCTCTTTTACAGAGCCAAACAGCAGTACATTTACGGGCCAAACAGCAGTACATTGGTTTTACATGTATATAGTGTGCTGTTCTGCTTTGTTTAGAGTTCCCGAAGTAACTGAAGTTGCGTGGATTGTGGACACATCGAAGTGGTCGACCTTTAACAACTCATCTCAAATTGCATAACCAAAAATAGTTGTCAAGAGGTCGTTTTGAACACCCAAGACGCGAACATCGACCAATCGTGTGTTTAGGAATATAGGGCATGATTTCGGGAACCTGCATGCTGTGACACGATTTATAATTCGCGAATCAAAGGTTAACGTAATAAAGGTGTAACATGACATGCATTAGCTATTACTCGAATCCTATATTAGGTTCCTTTACTGGGTTCCTTGGAAGGCATGGTATTTTCCGTCAGGATCTGCACTCTTTCAAAGAACTTTTGCAAACTAGGGGGTTCTGAGTTTTGTGCACTGAGATCATTAAATAATTACTTGGTTTTGAAAATGTTAATGCAGTGTTTTTTGCTACGGGAAGCATTTAAAACTGGTAAATGCTATAGTGTGATATAATTTTGAAAATAAAAAAATCATGTCATGTTCTGTAGCAGTTAAGTTTAATTCCTTTGAAGTTTGCTGCTTCGATCCTTTGCGGTACAAACAAGGGGACAGGAAGTCTGAAAATGAATGAATGTCTGAAGTCACATGCATCCGCTTAGCCGATTTAGTAGAAGTAACGATGGTAGGCACACTGGTCTAATTGTTCAGCATGCAGAAGAGCTGCCAGTATTTCCAGTGGCAGGGACACTGTAGCAAGTTTTGATGTTAGTTGAGAAGGCAACAGCCCTAGCAGGAGTTTCTCCAAGGTCTGGGGAGCACTTTGAAGACTGGGGCTGTTTTTCTGTCTCCGTGTTCACCCCGTCTCTTCCTGCCAATCCCATCTTCTGCTCGAAGGCCCTTGGATTGCCGATCACCGATGTCCAAGTAGCCGAGATGGAGAGCCATGCAGAGGACGTCGACTTCGCAATGGCAGCGGAGGAGGAGAAAAGGCTTCGGCACGACGTGATGGCGCATGTGCACACCTTTGGCCACTGCTGCCCCACTGCCGCGCCCATCATCCACCTGGGGGCCACGTCCTGCTACGTGGGGGACAACACGGTGAGGACTTGCACGGCCACCTAGCCCCCTTTGAGACAACCAGGTGGCACAGGCTGCATAATCGAATCGAATCAGTGTCTATACACACAGGTGTTGTTTTAATACGGTTTAAATAAGAATTTCCAGAGGATGTTTTTCATTTTATGGTATATCACCTGTTGTGACATTAAGGTCTTACGACCTTACAGGTAGATGCGCCCTAGTTCTGATGTTTTGACGTTTCATTTCTAATTCTCCTTCAGGATCTGATTGTCCTGCGTGATGGGTTTGACATTCTCCTACCAAAGGTGAGTCATTTAAAATTCCCTCAGAGTAGCACAGTGTGTCAATGTGCCGAATAAGCCATGGATGGCTGGATTTTTGCATTTGTAACCCTGGCTTCTCCATTCTTGCTCAGCTGGCTCGTGTGATAGACAGACTGGCTACCTTTGCGAAGAACTATGCTGATCTACCAACGCTGGGCTTCACACATTACCAGTGGGTCTCCTTCCCCTTGCTTTCTTTCTTTGCTGTTTCCTTGTCGGCGTCAGCGCTCTCCTTCAAGTTATAAATTAGTGCATGAGCTTTCTCCCCATCTGCCCACCCAGACCTGCCCAGCTGACTACGGTGGGGAAGCGGGCTTGTCTTTGGCTACAGGACCTGACAATGGACATGCGGAACCTTCAGCGTGCCAGGGATGACCTGCGTTTCCGGGGGGTCAAAGGAACGACGGGCACACAGGCCAGCTTCCTGCAGCTTTTCCAGGGGGACCATGATAAAGTGAGCACAAAATGCAGATGAAAGACCTGGGTAGCCGGTCACTATTTCCCAGGCCTGAAAGATGGTCGACACAGGCCCAGCTGAAAGAATGCTTCTTTTGCAGGTAGAAGAGTTGGACAGGAAGGTTACAGAAATGGCAGGGTTTAAAAAGTAAGTTTGCCGCTGGCTTTTGGGATAGGTGTGGTTGCGTTCCGGTGCGCAGTAGACGCGTCAGGATGCCTGTCTGTGTCTGTCTAGGGCGTACCTCGTAACGGGGCAGACGTACAGCCGCAAGGTGGACATAGACTCGCTGTCGGTCCTGGCCAGTCTGGGAGCCACGGTGCACAAGGTGAGCAGGCTGGCAGACCCGCCACCACTCAGCTGGAACCTGATGAGACCAGAGGGCCCTGTCACCCACCTGGTCGAACTTCCCACTGTATTTACTGAGCATGTGCTGCCGCCCCCCCCCCCCCAGATCTGCACCGACATCCGCCTGCTGGCCAACTTGAAGGAGATTGAGGAGCCATTTGAGAAGGAGCAGATTGGTGAGCTGAGGATCATGCGAATTGCAGTTCTTTACAACCACAATTCAGTGTAGTTTATTTTTATATAGCGCCTTTCACAACAGCATTGCCCCAAGGCACTTTACATGGGTGTGCTGTGATACATTCCTGCACAATTCAGATTGGATGTAGACCCAAACCTGCATCACTGCTGTTTTTGTTGTACCATATTATGATAATTTAAACTTTTGTTAATACTCTCTTTTACTGATCATTGAAAACCTTTGGATACCTTCATATCCATGCTGACAGGATTGGAAAAAGAAAGCACAGTTTGCTCAGTTGATATAATAATTAGTTCATCCATCCATCCACCTTTAATCTGGCATCTCTCCCAGGCAGCCAGTCGCCCTAGATTGCTGCACCTAAACCTTACATCCAGTATATGTGCCACCCCCCAGGGTCCAGCGCCATGCCCTACAAACGGAATCCCATGCGGGCAGAGAGGTGCTGTAGCCTGTCCCGCCACCTGGTGGCGCTGCTCTCTGACCCACTGCAGACAGCCTCAGTGCAGTGGCTGGAGCGAACTCTGGACGACAGTGCCAACCGGTATGTGGCACCACATTGCTCCACCCGGAGTGGGCGGCCCAGTCAGCTGACTTTTCTGTTCCCCATCTCATAGCCGTATCTCTCTGGCCGAGTCCTTCCTGACTGCGGACATCATCCTCAGCACCCTGCAGAACATCACCGAAGGCCTCGTTGTCTATCCCAAGGCATGTCGACTTCCTGAGATGCTTAGCATTGTACAAACGTGCATTTGGACATTTATACTAAGGTTGTAAGTGGGAAATGATATGGTGAACAGCTTCTCCTTCCTTCGTAGGTGATTGAGCGGCACATCCGTCATGAGCTGCCCTTCATGGCCACAGAGAACCTCATCATGGCCATGGTGAAAGCTGGAGGTAACAGACAGGTATCAGCCTCGTCTTCAGGCCCTCATGTGGGTCTAACGTGATTATCCTACCCTTTATGTGAGAGATGTCTTTGATTTGTACAGACAGACCAGTATAAATAGAGCACTAAAAATAGATGACCCGCGGGTTCAGACTGACCAATAGAGATTCACAGAATCGCATCGCATAAAGTCGTCTTTTTTGTCATATCATTATTTTCTGCATAGTTCTCCTCAGCAAGGCTGTTTCCCAGAAGCATATCTGAACACCCATTTCCTCTTTCAGGACTGTCACGAAAAAATCAGAGTACTTTCTCAGCAAGCAGCTGCTGTGGTCAAACAGGAAGGTGGTGACAATGACCTTCTGGCCCGTGTGAAGGCAGACCCCTATTTTGCCCCGATTCTTGGCGAGCTTGACACTTTACTGGACCCCAAAACGTTCATTGGTCGAGCCCCACAGCAGGTAATGATGTTCAGCAGCGCTGTTTAGCAAACAGCTGTTTTATTAGCCCAGATTTGGCTTGATGTTCATTTCCTTCTACCAGGTGTTGAGGTTCCTGTCTGAGGAGGTATATCCCCTGCTGGAGCCTTTCAAGGAGAAGATGAATGTCAAAATTGAACTGGAGCTGTAGCACCTGGATGAATTCCATCTGGGCGCAAGCGGCCGCTGTGGATCTTGGAGGGTATGGGGTTTAACTGTGGGTTGTGCGTCTCGAGCTAGCGAGATGTGCCAGATAAGCTGTTATTGAACCTGGGGGGCTTTGCTCCCAAGTAGCTCTGTGTGTTCGATGGAAGAAGTACAATAAAGCAAGCATGGATGCCATCAATGTTAGTGTTTTTAATGCTTAGTGTGGTATGCTGTTCCTATAGGTGCTTTTCCACTGTCACGAGAACCGAACGGAACAGGGAAGCGACTGTTTTCCATTGTAAATTATCCGAACCGAGATGTTTCAGCATAGCATATCTGGCCTGGAAATAACCAGCATACAATGCTGACACGGCCCTGCCATTTGTTTAAACTGTTAACCCTGCTAGCAGTGTAACTAAACTGAGCTGGTTGCGTCACCACCATCTGATTGGTCGAAATGCTTGGAGATAAGAAAGAACCAGTGATCTGGGCTGATTTTCTGTGGAAACAAAGGGGTATATTTTATGTATTGTTCATTATCAGTAGTATCACAAATCGCGATATAGTGATGCATTCCCGATAACTTGGAACTTGAAAATTTCCAACATCTTAAAGTATTGTAGTACAGCTGAACACAATGGATTCATAATGTACATTTACGCAAGAAAATTTGGTGCTAACTCAAAATGAGGATTCTCACGGACGAAAACATTGCGTGGTAAAGCATGATGTACACGGTGTCAACACAAAATAAGCCACTCTTTGGTTTTACGTCACTGTAACTCTCCAAAGCTACCTTTACCGGCTCGCCTGCAGGTGGCAGCAGAGGGCCGCAGGTGCAGTTCGTCCTGCGAGAATTGGGCTGTATGGAGGGGGGATCTGCTGCTTCGAAAATGATGATAAACTAATGATTTTTTTTTTTTACTGGGCCTAATTTCTGGTCGTGGGGAACTGCGTTCGCGCTCTCCCTTGATTTTGTGGGCAGTGGTGGCTTGATGGTTAGGGAAGCGCACTTGTAATCGAAAGATTGCAGGTTCAAATCCCCCACCAGCAAGTCACCCCTAAGGTACCCTGAGCAAGGTACCGTCCCCGGGCGCTGAATTAGCGCCCCCCTGCTATGTCACGTAAGTCACATATCGTTGTTGGACACTGTGTAATGTGCTGTGGTGTGTTAACAATGGCCACTGATCACCTAATTCTAATATTACCTGCTGGCGAGAAGGCGCGCTCCCGCCGCACTAATGAATAGGTGTTGTGCCGAAATGCCCCCCCCCCCGTCGGTAGCGTTTTCTTCGATTCGACGTAGTTCCGTCAATCTAAATGTGAAACATTTGCGTTTGCACATTTAAAAGACCTTTATCACTGTTTCACTTCACGAAGGCTGCATTTAACCCATATAAAACGGATAAACTGTGACATGTAGACGACGAGCCCCGAACGAGAACATAGGTTATTTGTCTTGTCATCAGTTTACTAGTTTGTGAACAAGGAAGTCCTTGACTTTAATAACCAAAGAAAATTACACAATATTATTCCTTATACATATTTAGTAATTTAGTATTTGTCGTTATGAAGGCTAACCTGGCAGGAAATTCATTTCCATCCTCTCCATTGATTCTATCACGAAATTCTGTTAGCGACCAATACATTTAACGAAATAGATAATTACTGAATTTCATAAATGCCATATCACGTGCGGGGAGGGGCGGATTTCACGGCAGCTTACTTGTTTCGTATTAAAGAAACTAGCTTAGTAACTGTGTTATTAGTACATTATAAAGTTCGCACTGTTTATTGAAGTTGCTATATTCTGTAGATTTATGAAAAGCATATTAGGAGAAGATCAACTGACAGGAACATGCAGGGGAAGAGGGGGGTGCGTCCTTATGTATAAGGGTATGCACCCTTTTCAAATCTAGCTGCACTGAAACTGAATCTGTGAAGCTTACTCAGGTCCACTGTATGTATTATCAAATAAATTATATGATCATCCAAGACAAAGATGCAGGGGGGTGCTATTCCCGGCAGGGCTGTAAATGGCACCCCCCTTGCATCTTTGTCTCTGGTGATTATATCACAAAATGCTTTGGACAGTACACTATGTGTGGCAAAGTGTACTATCTAAGCAAGTTTCATTTACATATCACAAACAGAGCCAGAATTCAAAAGGGGTGCAATTTACATAAGTACATAAGAAATATACAAACGAGAGGAGGCCATTCGGCCCATCAAGCTCGCTTGGGGCAGGTACCCTGCTGTTAATGGCCCCCCCCCCCCCCCCGCATCTTTGTCTCAAATGAGCATATCATAATTTTTTTTGTGTGTGTGTGTAAATATATATACTTGTTTAGTATATGCTCTTCTTGTTTTATCCTGTTCATTTTTTGTTGAAATGCTTAAAAAACATATTTAGGTGTATTGTTTTGGGGCTGGTAACCAATGAATTGGTTTTTCATTTTTCTTATGTGGAAAATTCAACTTTTTAGGATTCGATCCGGAGTTCTGATATACATATATACATACACACAGAGACACAGTATATATGAGTGTGTGTATCTTTCAAAAAATGTATTTTCCAGCCACTGCCGTGGTTTCTGAAATCCATTATTCCATGGATACACATTTTTAGTTTACATATCTCCAAAATATCTAGAGTAGCATCAGATTTCTTATTTAGTACTGTTGTCCTGAGGTAAGCACTGGGCCTGCCCACAATCCTGCTCATTGAGAAGTGTTTAGAAGATGGATGGATGGATGGATGCAGCTTCCTTCAGCGTGTGTTTGTTTCAGGGCCTGGAGCCCATTAGGGTGTTTGCTTGTCATGATTGTGAATTTTTGTGAAGATGACACTGTTGCTTGATGGCACTTTCAGTAAAACACTCCGTTTTATGTTGATTCTCCTATTTTGCCTTTATATAGAGCTCTTTGGTTGTTCCACCACCTTGCCTCCTCTCATTCTGTTGATGAGGGACCTGACAGAAATGCTTAGCACTGTTACTTTCTCTTGTACATGAGAAGCTCTGTTCTTGCAAGACCTTTTCAGTTGATTAAAGAGAAACAGGACTGATCCTATTATTAACGATCAAAAATATTTGTAGGGGTTTGGTGGGTCTTACTGCCACCTCACACCTCCAGGTTTAGGGCTTTGAATCCTGCTTCCCCTCTGTGTTTAAACATGCTCTCCAGAGATTATTTGGATTTTCCCTGAATGCTCTGGCTTCTATGCTCTCAGGCTGATTAGGGTCTCTAAATTGTGTGTGCCCTGTAATGGACCGGCATCCCATCCAGGGTGTCCCCTGCCCTGTATCCTGTAATGGACCGGCATCCCATCCAGGGTGTCCCCTGCCCTGTATCCTGTGATGGACGGTAATGGATGGTAAATGGTTGTTAATTATTTATAACCCTGCTTGCAAAATCTGTTGATAACTGAACCATGCGGGTCACGTGGTTCTTAATAGCAAGGTGTGGATCATAATCCAGTCAATAGGTAACCAAGATAAGTGCACGGTGGTTACATAGTCTTAGCATGGGTACGGATCTGCATCCAGGGCAGCGTGGTAAATTGCGGCCCTGCTTGCTGGTTACCCTCCCTCAGGCAGAACATGTGACTTGGGTGAACTGCCGTCTCTGCCCAGCACCCCTCCCCCAGGACAGATGTGGTTCTTGTGGGGCTCTTGCACCAGGGCATAAGTGTTTTGTGCCTGCATGTGTTTTATTTGTTTTCTGCCTTTTTCTTTTCCATCCCTATTTCCTCCCGTCAGTACCGAAACAGGGTTTTCAGAACCCGGAGTGGATGTCTGCTGCTTGGACCAGTCCCAGCACTTATCATTGTCCCAGTAGCTGCTAGGAGATCTGTGTATGGTGATTGTGGGATCTTGTGATTGATTGTTTGTAGATGCGTTCATTTGTTCCCTGTCGACGGTTGGTTACTTCACTTGCGTCTTTTATTCTATTATCCCCGTGTGGAAAGTGAGCCGGGTTATATAATGGAATAAGGTGGGGACTAAGTTTACCAAGTTAAATGGATGAATTGTGGTCAAAAAAAGCTACTCACTTGCCTATGCCTGTTTTATCCTCAGGAGCTCCTGTTTGTTTCATTGAAAAGGTGGAGAAAATACTGAAACTAAGGATCATTTTGTTTAGTTATGCATGAGGTTGACTTATTAATCTTATGAATCGAGTGAGATTTTATCAGACACAATCTGCACTAGACCATGAGTAACTGCCAGTTTTGCATCTCATATTGTCCTTCCTTCCTGTTTTCTAATCTGCAGCATCTCGGCATCAACTACAACAGAAATACTCCGACTTTGGCCTGCTTGTGACCGCCGTCAGTCATAGCCATTGTTGATGCTGGTGACAAGCGATATCATCAGAGGAATGTTATTCTGAGCAGAACGCACCTGAGATGGGACAAAGTTCATCCCACACTTAATAGCAGAAATGAGGATTCAGCCACTCACATGTGAAGGTTCGCATCGCGTCAAGGGTGGGGGAGGAGCTTTCGGGCAGGAGAAGTGCTGTGTATATTCGGTTAGTCTCACTCTGACCATTGGACAAAGACTGTAAGGGGTCTCATCACACTCTATGTTCCATCTCTTCATTTGGACTTTTTTCTACTTCTTTCCTTAGGTGGTGCCTGGCGGATCCACCTTTTCCTGTCGTAGGTTATGCCGCATCGATTGCTGGATTCTTAAAGTGAATTAGACGTCTATTTTACGCTAATCCAAATGGGAAGATGTTTCAGCACAGTGTGTCTGGCCTGGAAATAATGTAACCAGCATTTGACGCATTTCTCACAGCCGGATAAAAAGCACAATGCTCTTTTTATCTGTTGTTTTACTTTTGCTTTGACTCGCTCTCTCACTCCTTTGACTCCTTCTCTTTCGGGTCCCTCGTGCTCATCTGCTGCTCTGACACCACCACACCCTCCTCCGAAATCTGTCTTCCTTGTTAAATCTATCATCTGTCGTTTTGCTTCCTTAACCTTGTTTCTGGTAAATGGACATTATTGGGGTCACTCTGATGTGGAATCATGGGCAATTTGTTCTTCATGGGAGCTGTGACATTTTATATTCTTCGGATTTACACGCAGACCATGTCGAATTGCCAGAAATTGATCTTCATATATAGCACATATCCATCTTGTGTTTTCCTAGTGATCTGAGTACTGTAAAATGTGGGCTTGGGCACTGCTTCCGATCTCATTGGCTGTTGCTGGAACGCTGGGAATGTGGACAGTGTGAGTATAATTTCTTTGGCCTTTTGAGGTGCCTCTTTGCTAACGCAAATTGAGTAATCGCTCTGAGTAACATAGTGCTCTCTGTCACTCCAGGTTTGGGATTGCCGTGTCAAATGGAACAGTCAACCTGACGATGGAGTTTCCCTATATCAGGTAGGGTGACAATTTAACTTACACTCCACACTGATCAGGTGCTAGTAGAGCAGATAATGAGTTTATGTGTGTTTATTCCTGAGGAGCTCACACAGATCTATTTGAGGTAATACCCTGCTAGATATATGACATAATTTTTGTTTCACTCGGAGGATTATTACTGTCGCACAGTGTGCTTACGCTGCATTACGTGTAGCAGGTTTGATTTGATGGCGCAATGGAGGAAGACGGGAAATAGCAAAGAAAGTCAGAGAAAAAGACGAAAAATGTCTAAAGTTTGGGACAATTTCAAACTAAAGAAAAGTGAAAATACTGTACAGTGTGTCCGTTATAAAACTGAATTAGCTTCACAATAGCACAACATCAGTGATTCAACATCTCAACAGAAAGCACCCAGTCTATGCAAACAGTTCACAGAGCGGTACCAATACAAGCTAAGCGTGAGCGTTTCACTCACGTCTGCAGCTAAAAATAGACCCACGATAGAAGCATATTTATGGGCATATGTGTGAATAAAAAAGTATAACAAGAAGTAGCCCCTATTTTTCAACAAAAACACTGATAACAATAGCAGTAGAAATGATGCTGTCATAGTTTAATTAGCATGGGGCTGGAGCCTGTCTATACACTAACAGTAAAGAGCGAAGAGACGGTTCCGTTACAGAGATGGTGAAGGAAAACAACAGCAATGCTTGTAATCGCTACTAAACCTTTAATAGTAAAGAGTTGGTGAGTGTCCTTAATCAAACCAGGGGCCTGTACTACGAAGCGGGGTAACTGGCTTATCGGGGTAACTTTGCGAGTAACTTGATGACGTGTGGTGTAACTTCGCGATTAACCCGTACTACGAAAGGTGGGTAGGTTTTAGCAGAGACATGTTGCTATGGCAATTTACGCTAAGTCTCAAAACTGCTCCGAGCAGTTTTTGTTCTTGGTTAAGTCGAGGTTTCTGCGTAAGCCAGCCCTATATGAGCACTGCCCCTCCCGCTACAATTTCTCCGAAGACTATGCCGGCGTACCTGGATGATCCGTACGCTACTGGCACGCGAATCGTGAGGGGCTCTCTCTGTTAATATATATGTATGAAATGGAGCAAAGGTATATTGTTGTGACCCAGGGAAGGCAGGCGAACAGAAGGACGTAGCGAGCCAAAATACAGGGATAAACAGGGTTTAATTCGGGAAACAGAAGAGTAAACGGCGACGAACATCAATGACTGATCTGATTTACTGGGGAAAGACGCGGACTAAATACACAGGACAAGTAGAA
>JAODKE010000050.1:9713491-9724652 GCA_026779605.1 Mormyrus hasselquistii | reverse complement strand
GTCACCTGATTGTAGTGTACGAGCTGTACGATGGGGCAGCCTGGTCACCTGATTGTAGTGTACGAGCTGTACGATGGAGCAGCCTGGCCACCTGATTGTAGTGTACGAGCTGTACGATGGAGCAGCCTGGTCACCTGATTGTAGTGTATGAGGTGTATGATAGGGTAGTCTGGTCACCTGTTTGTCTTCAGGGTCATACAGTGGAGCAGTGGGATGCAGCACAGCCTTCTGCGCGTAGTAAAAAAGCTCTGAGATGTTTTTCAAGTTCTTGGCAGAGCACTTGAAGGGAAGAAGAGAACATCTTATTCTCACCGCTGTTTTAACTATCATTCTGGTCACCTCTACATTTTTAGTGCAATGACACAGAACCGACACTGCTGCAGGTATTAAGGCTGAGCGGGTGCCATTCTCAGTTCCTGGAGCACTTTTTGTACAATGGGTCTCATTTCAATCCATTTCTGTATGACAAACTTGTACCCACCCACCTATCCGCCCATCCATCCACCCACCCACACATCTACATTTAAGATATCTTTAGACCAGAAGTACATTTCTTAAAATCAACACCTAAAATTAAGATTTAATCTTAGCTTCTTCACAGATTTACAGTTTAAGGGCATTAGATTTACCAAAACAGCTCAATCAAAAGTAGGGTAGCGCTCAGCCCATGCCTATGCAAGCATGCATATGGCTGAAGGGCAGGACACACAGCATGCAGATATGGGCCCTGAATCACACTCAGAGCCCTGGAGATACTGTATGAGATCAGAACGCTACCTAGTGCGCAACAACGTATGTAGGTCTAACCTCAACACAAGTCTCAATTTCTGAGAATTGGTTCATGATGGGCAAGATGGATTCCATAGAGCTTGCAGAACGCAGGTCTGACTTGTTTCCAACCAAGATAATAGGCACCCTACGACAACAGCCAATACAAATACATCATAATGTGTACATAATACATTTACTAAAATCATGAACTTATAGCAAACATTAAAAGTTAAAACATGCAACAAGTACAACTGTATCTGCCTGCCTAATAAATTCTTAACTAACCATCTGTCATGAGAGCAAGTCAAATTAGTCACTCTCCACAATATACAGTTCAATCACACCGTACAGTGTAACACAGTGTAGTGCAGTGTAAGACTACTTACTTGTTTCCCTTTTCTGCTTTGCCATTCACTAAAGGGATCCATCTGGTTCGAATCTAGAAGAAAATATTGGTAAAAAATAAACTACCAAGAACATCAAGCAAAAGAACGTAAATAATTATGACAAATATTTTTGACAGGCTAAAAATACTATACAATGTACCAAAATTACACTAAACATAGCCTTAGAAAACTGGATTCTAAAATAAAATATTTTTATTGCATAGATTATGTGCATGTATATAAATGTTACCATAATTAACACAGACAATGATTTGGTGTATCTCTGCAGTGTATTTAAGGAATCGATTTTAGAAGATGACATTCATGAAATAGGTGAGATTCAAAAAAAAAAAAAGTGAAATTAGAGGTCCACCAAAATCTGATAACTCGACATTTTGTTAATGATGTCAACATAAATGTCTCCTGGTATATTCATTTAATCTAATCCCTGTAATCTTTGCTATCAATGTGAATCATTGTATGGCAGAATGGGCAGAGATCTCAAAGTCAGACAATTCATAAATTTTACAAAGTAACAAAGAGCGAAGCCGATGTGACTTCATGTACGTTAGAGTGCGATGCCAAATACTTTCCAATTCTTCATGGCCGTAACCAACGAACGCAATGTTCTCGTCTCACTTTTGGCTGGATTTACATTACTTTCCTCAGAAGTAAAAGATATGTGCGTGAGCATTTGCTCTTCTCCCATTGCCTTTGGGAAACAACTAGTAACTTCATTACCTGCCTGCCAAAGAGCTCATCCAAGACAAACATCTTACACTCGACACATATGAAACACACGGATACAATTCATTTCCAGTGGATTACCTGCAGGCACTCCATGTGTCCTGGAAGGCGAGGATCCAATATATATTACAAATTTCCCTGCTCATTCAGCTAATTACCAAGATTAGTAGGTGTGTTTGAGCAGACAAATCTGCAAACTGTGTCGGATTCTGGCTCTCCTGGACCACATCCTGGGAACACTGTATTCTCTACAATAGACTGCAATTCCATCCAGGGTATAATCCTGCCTTGGGCCTCTGCTGCCTGGGACAGGCTCAGCGAATGAATGGGAATATTATCCTGACAGCTTATTTTTTTATACAAATCCTGTTACTGGAACACACTATATGCGTGCACTTGTTGTTCATGGGCTTTGTGTGGTGGAGCTGTTCCAAGGCGCAAACAAAGCAAATCAAGTACAGAAAAGGTATCTTTTACCTTTATATAAAGGAAACCTACTTTGAAAAAGCACATGTTAATTTGGGCCAATAACACATGACACCAGGGTCCTTATTGTCACACGGCGGCCAAGTTCCAGTACTGAAGACGGTAGCAGATTCCGAAGTAACAAGACAGAGCTGAAGAACACGACTGAATTTTATTGGTTGAATTTAATGTAAGCAAGAGAGGCCAATGCCAATGTATCTGTGAAGAGCAGTAACCTGAAATTACCTTATCAATGGTGTCCTCTTGGGTGACGTCATACACCACACAAACCACATTGGCCTGTGTGGAAAAAGACAAATTAGAATCACCATTAGTCTCACAAGAGTCGTCATAAATCTATTAAAAAACAACAAGAGCTAAGCATTCACCCTAATACTGGGTGGTATAAACGGTATATGATATAAATTTGGCCAACAGGAGAGATTTTGATTATACCGCCCTACCGCAGAAATTTCCGCTCCTCGCCCGCAAAAACGACATAATGAATAAATAATTTATTATTTATATGATTTTTATGAAAATTGTTTATATGATTATTGCTGCACCCGTCAGCAAAGTCCTGCACGGGTCTGATTTTGACAAACCGCATCCGCCCCACCCGTCATACTTAAACCCATATCCGAACCGTTATCCGACAGAAATAAAATTCCGCACCCGATCCGCTATAAATACCGACACCCGACTCACACCCGAATGAAAATCAGATTAAAAATTAAAGATAAAAGTTTATTTCCACAACAAATAACCAGTGACGTGTGCAACATCAGTTGAAAAGGCATAGCCAAATGTAAATGTTGCTTAATAACACCCTATAATAAGCAAAACAAATGGTAGTAGCCTACCTCCAAACTCAAATAATGTTTGATATTGCCATGCCCACAAATAGCCTTACCAGCTTACAATTAAATGTGTAAATAAAACTAATATTGTATAAAATGTACATTAGGCTACCCTGCACAGTACTGGGTTTTATAGATTACCTACGTGCACTGTCCATTTTCCTTTGATTACCCCACTGGAATTCCTACGCGAAGGCGAAGACTATAGCTTTTGGTGCGGTGCTTTATATTACTGTGTAAAAAAAGGATATCGTCCACAGTTGATGGCCTCAGCTGACTACTTCAGCATCCATTTCGAACAACTGCAGGAGATCACATGGGAATGCGCATGCAGACAAACTGATATGGATTTTACGTTCTCTCATCTTGAATGCAGGGATTTTTCTCACTAAAATATAGCCCTAGGGTACCTTTTGTTGGCACATGATGTTTTGAAAACCGCAATTTAGGTCTCCTGCGTCCGACCCGACACAAACCCATATCTGACACAGAAGAAATTTTTTCACCCGTTTCATCAAAAATTTGCGGGTCACCCGTCGGGTACCTGAACCCGTGCAGGACTCTGCCTGACAGGACCTTTATGGGAGAGATGGTCATACTAATATAGATGGCGTTATGACACTAATCTAGTTCTGTCTTGTTTTCTGCTCATCTATGCAGTTTATAAAACCAACCTGTGTTTTTAATAAGATAAAACCAGCGAAGTTGCTTGAAATGTTTTCATATTTTTTCTATAATTGCAGATTAGCACAATACATTTTCTACGTTCATAAACATAAGAACATGACTACAAAGTAGTTCATGACTACTTTTAAATGTGTTAACAGTTTATTATACAACTTCCTGCTGCAATGCCTTTGCTATGGACATTTAAACAGTTATATTGAAATTTACAGATCAAATCATATACCGCAATATATACAGTCTACCGTCTATGGTTCAGATTATACCGCAATATGAATTTTATGCCATATCGCACGGCTCTAATTCACCCTCTCATTCCCTGTAAGGTCACGTGATACGAAGCCAATTATAAAATACCATCTGATGATGATTTTGATCTACTAATAAAAATAATTATGCATCACAATAAGGTGCTTCCATTCCCAGGACATTGAGACATGAGACAGCAGGGCAGCACAGGGCTTGTGCGCATGGACAAGCCTTGCTGATTCAAACACCAGAAGGTAGCTGTGTCATAATGACGCACATTAATTGCTCTAGCATATTTATACGTTTCTCCATCCAGTCCTCACAGATCCCCAGACAGTCCACATTTTTCCTTCTTCCCGGGCAGGAAGCAAAAACATGGACCGCCTGGCAGGCAGGGAGCAAAAACATGGACTGTCTGGGGGTCCTCAAGGACCGGGCTGAGAAACACAGCTGTAGTAGAACTGCCACCTCTATTAATGTATAAAACCATCACCTAGGCAATAAAATCATGCAAATGTCAATATATATAGATTTTATAGTGGAAATATTTAGCAGCGTTATGTTTTATTTCTATGGGGTAGCACTGCCACCTCACACCTCTGGGATCAGGGCTCGTGTCTCTGTACGACTCCATTTATGTTGAGATTGCATGTTCTCCCTGTGTCATCATAGAGTTTCCTCCAGGTACTCCGACCCCGGTCCCCCCCCCAATCCAAAAACATACCGAGGTTAACTGGAGTTACCAAATTGCCCATAGGTTTGCATGTGTCAGTGAATAGTGTGTCAGTGTGCCCTGCAATGGATTTGTGCCCCATCCTGAGCCTCAGGGATAGGCTCCGGACCCCCCGCGACCTTCAACACGATAAATGATTTGGGAAATGAATGGATGGATGTTTCGTTTCTGATATATTCAAAATATAATTCCTTCATAACAACCTGTCTTCCACTGAAATACAAAATACCAAATCAAGTCTTAAAAAACAAAAGGAACTGCCAGTATTACCTTAAGGATCTCCTCTTGTAGCACCTCATCACTCTGCTCAGTCTCTGAAAGACGAGAAGAGCCTGCTGTTAGGACAGGCACCACCGTCGCAGTCTAAACACCTGAGGCAGGTGTCCGCAGACAAGCACATTCACATCAGCAGCACCTGCATGCTTCCAGGTCCCCACAATAACCAGTGCAGCTGTTTAGATTTGGCTGTAAGACCAATGGGATGTACGACAAAATGAGTTTACTGGCTCAGCGCGGTTGCCAGAGGTGTACTTCCGAGTTTTGCCGCCTACCATGAATTGCAGCTCAGTTTTAAACCGGGTGTATTGCCTGAGTAATTTACGCTGCACGCCTAATCTGCTCCCAGCGAGTTTAAGGGTAGGCTTCCAGCTTAAAACAGGTATAAGCCCCACCCTTTCAACAAAAACAAATATACAAAACGCCCTTTCAACAAAAAAGTAGGTTATATAAAAGTCGCCCTTTGACTTCATAATTGGGTAGGGCAATACCACGTATTTTCTCAGTCCGGAAACAAATTACATGTTTTCATCTCAAGTCCTGATACCAAGTCAGTGCTGGTCTCTTGTGGGTGATGATAAAGTTTGCAGGGAAGGATGGGTATTACCTACCTTTTTCCTATTAAAGGGTAGCTATTTGTTGGAATAATTCGGTTACAATGTTAAGACTGCTGCTTTTACACAATCGTGCACAGATAAACCCAGAGTCAACGTATTGAGTTAACCACCCCAGTAGCACGGTTTAACACTGATTATGAAAATTATGGTTAGTTAACCCAGCTCTAGTGAGTTAACTGAGTATGTAAATGAGTTAACTCTGAATAGCATTAGTAGTATGCTCCACAAGACAAGTCAGTGCTTTACCAGAGTAGTCAACGATATGTGTTGGGACCTTCTCGGGTGTGACATCTGCAGGGATGGTTATCTCTTCAACCCGAAGAGGTACCTAAGAACACCAAATGTTTAGATCAGCTTGATCAAAATATTTTGTATTAAAACATTTAAGTCTTCATATCACCAAATCTTGGTTACTCCCTCTGACCCTGGACTGAAATAGTAACTGGATACAGATGGACTGCTATACTGGTTCATCTTAACTGTCGACAGACAGAAGCCACAGAATGGAAACTAATGAGCTGTCACTCACCACCTGGTTTAAACTCGCTTCGAAACATAAATATTTAATTTCCAGCCGATTAAAATAAGCAAACACAAACAGCACACACTAATCCCACTCACTTTGGGATATAAATTGTTGGTTTCTTAGTATTGATTAGACAACCAAGGTTACTGGGGAAAGTGAACAACAACCAGCCAACAGTTTTAAAATAATTCTTGAATTATTTCACATATAATTGCTTGCGAAAGTACCCTGCACTGTTTCCACTGTGAAATCGCATTGTACCACATAAATAGTACTTGGTAAAAAAAAAAAAAATTTTTTTTGCAAAAGTGGAGTGTAACAGTCAATGTTGGAGGAAGTGATTCATGAAATTATGTTCACATCTCCACAGAGATGCAATGAGAAGCTACACAGACAGACACCTGAATCCCCTGTCGCTCACTGGCTGCCTTTGGCCAAGAAGCAAAGTGGCAGAAGGGAGATATGGAGTTATTCTGGTTTTAAACCGAAGAGAAAAAAAAAAAAAAAAAAAAGAGTTACCCTGCAGATCAAACAGCCTCAATCCGCAAACTCTGCTAAAAGGGGGTAAGATGTCTAACCTGGCAAAACATCTGTATAAGCAATGAGGTCCTTACAGTCCTCAGAAAGGCTTCTATCAAATATTAAATTCGGGATGAAAACTTCAGTAAAGGTTTGCTAAAATTAAACAAGCTTTCCATTACTTCAGTCTTAAAATGATACTTTGACTAAATATTAAAAAGGCATGCAAATTTGTACTTAAAGGGAATAGTCAGAATATTTCTGCAAGCTGCAGAAATACTAACGTCTCAAATCAATTTTAGAGAATTTGGGAAAAAAAAGGTAAAACATGATGAAAGAAGCTTCAATCATTAAACTGCACATTATGGACGCAGGGGTACGGACCTCCTCGGGAAACTCCTCCCCAACCAAAGACAGGATTAGCGACGTCTTCCCAACCTTTGCTGAATTAACAGTGAAGAAATAAAAGGTTAAAACCAATGGTGAAAATGACGCGAACAAACTAACAGGCATTACACAGCTTTATATAAAGCATGGCCGAGCTTTCTACGTAGCCAATATGACAGTTAATACAGCATAATATAGCTGCCAAAACCAACGCTTTACTAGGTAGCGTACGCAGCAATCGTTATGGTGACACGGGCTTTGCACGCTAGTGTAGACGGCATTTTAACTAGAGCAAGCAGTCTTTCGGTTGTTCAGTACAAAACACCAGTGCATGAGTAGCTATTTTAAAAGTGTTCAAACAGCGTCTTGATTTCATAAAATCTTTACAATATAGTTCTATGTCTAAAACCAAAAAAAAAGTTATGTATTACACACGGCCCGGCACAACAGCATGGTTATTAGCAAGCTAGAAAAGCATCCAGTCCATTATAAGGCCGGCTGCCGTTCATATCCGTTTATTCACTGACCAGTGCCTCGTTAGCTTTAATACTTCTGCGCTCATTCAATTCCTGCTGCATTTCCTGTTGAATTTTATTTTGAACACCTTGTTGGCGTATTGTCTAGTGCAAAAAAGTTTCAGGTTAAGACGCGCGCAAAAGCATCGCACTTACGCTCCCCCAAAAGCAAAATCCTGACATCTCGTTTCATGCTTCCAAAGGTAGCCTCTTCGAAATGCTCAATTTAAAAAAAAAAAAAACAGATTTTAAGTAGCAATAAGCTACATACATTTGTATAATATTCTCAGAGCACTACGCTTCTCTGTGACCCATCCAAGGAGAATCGCGCTCAAGCCGCTTCCGCTTCCCCGCGCCTGCGCACTGCGGACGCCTCTCGTCATTAACCCCGTACTGCATGGCCAAACTGCAACGAGCCTCCAGAAAGACCAGCTATATTATCGTTAATTCGTTGATATTCAGACATCCCAGGTCTCGCAATATTCCCTGGAATATCTCACAATAATCGTCTCCTGGTTTCATGCAGCTTTTATTGCAACGCTGCATTGACAAGTGGTTTGGTTCGGTGACAGGTGGCCAGTCAGATCTTAGCTGTTGTCTCCATAAATTCTGTACGAAAACCAGAAGTGGAACGTTCAGGTCCAGAAAGCATAAATCCAGACCATGATTTTGTTACAACCAACCTGTTGAGTATGAAGAGTCTCAGTCATAGAGTAGTCAGGTGGTCGGTTGAATCAAAACCTTGGTATGGATTTGTACTTTCTGGACCTGAATTTTCCACCTCTAAGGAATACCCAATAATTTGTATGCTGTGAGCTAGTGATGGAAAGCTCGGTTCAATTTACAGAACCTATTCTATCAAAATGGTCTAATTAAAATTAAAAACAAGCACATACTTTTACAAAGCACAAGCTTTAACTTTTAAAATATAAATGAAGACGGGCTCCAAGATTGATATGACCTTATAAAATTTGCAAACATACCGTCTAAAAATGCTGTAATTAAATGAAATGCCGAAAAGGACTGTTAATTGAATGCCTATTGAAATGTGCCAAACCAATTCAGAAAACTAGAAAAGGATAAAACGATACCAAAGGCACATCTATCGTATTGTGGTGAATGGGTGAGACCGTCCGGGAGTAATAAGTAAATTAGCCACAGGTGAAATCAGTAACTAAGTGGGGTAGAGATATATTAGCAGAGTGTGGTGATAAGAGGGAAAAAGTTGGAAACGGTCAGTGTTGCGTAAGGGGTTGATCGCTGCCGGTCGCGGTCATTAGGATCGCTGCCGGTGAAGCTAGGTAGGGGGTGGAATAGATAGATGCCGTGCGGTTTATTAAGGCGACACTGTTGCTGGCGGGGTACACTACGGCTATTTCAGAAGGAAGTTGGTTCCCAGTCGTGTTTAATCCCTGGGGCTTAGTTAATCAGACCTCGTGGGTGGGTCTGGTAGAGATAGAGATGGCAATTTCAATTCATTAAAACAATTTCGAAACATTATAAACAAACAATGTTTCGAAACGGTTCGAAGAGTTTCGAAACACTAGTTGTGCACAGCCTGCTGGCAAAATACGGAACTGCAGCTATAGCGTAAATACGGCAGAATAAAAACCTATTGCTGCAATTTTCGAATGTCACAACGCTCCAAATGTCAAAAATGCGCATAATACAATATTATTTCATTTTGATTATTTTTATACTGTGTTATAGGCGTCCTATATCTGCCATCAGTGTGTGATAACATTTTGCCATAATTACATAAGAACATACATTTATAAACGAAAGCAGTCCATTCGGCCCATCAAGCTCGTTTGGGGAGAACTTAAAGCTCAGAATTGTTAAAATCTTATCCAGCTCTGATTTAAAGGAACCCAGGGTTTTAGCTTGCGCTACACTATTCCATACTCTAACTACACGCTGCGTAAAGAAGTGCTTCCTCAAATTCGTTTTAAAATGTTCTCCCGCTATTTTCCACTTATGGCCACGAGTTCTAGCATCTAGTATTTATTCTAGTGACAGCCCGTTTATCTGCTCCCTGGCTGGTTGTATTGTGCTAAGGGTCGGCTGAGTGGAGATGAATTAATTAAAGTATTTGATCCCTAAATTGGTGGCGTATATCCCTTGGGCTTGCTGAGTGGGTAACCTGTGGGGAGCGGCTTAGGATAGCTAAAGGATAGATCTTTCATACCATGCACAGAGGTTTATTAAAATGCAGAATACACAGCCTTCAGGCTGTAGTTTATGTTTTGTCTGCAAAAGATCATCAGTAAACGCTGCTGACAGGGGCTCTACTAGCTCCTAAGTAGATTTTCGGTACAAACAGAATCGGTCACTGGGTGAGTTTCGGGTCTTATTATTATTATTAACATTAGAAAATTTGCGCGGTAACCAAGCCGTTCAGGGCGGTCATCACCCAGCAGTCCAGCAGGTGGGAGGGAGCGCCACCTTCTGGGCGGTCATCCTCGAGAGACTATGGAAGCCCGTTTCCGCCAGGTAGTAAAAAAAATATAAGGCACGGAATCTCGCAATTGCGACTTAGTAAGTCACAATTCCGAGTTTATATCTCGCAATTGCAACTTTATATCTCGCAATTGCGACTTGGTAAGTCACAATTCTGACTTTATATCTCGCAATTGCGACTTTATATCTTGCAACTGCGACTTAATAAGTCACAATTCCGAGTTTATATCTCGCAATTGCAACTTTATATCTCGCAACTGCGACTTAATAAGTCACAATTCCGAGTTTATATCTCGCAATTGAGACTTTAAAAGTTAAGACTTCTCACGGCAGGTCTGTGACGTACAATCTTATTACTGCGGCTGTACATCTCGTGCACCAGAATAATATTTCTGAAGAATTTATTGATTTACTTAAACACCATATTAAAGATATTGATCTAGAGTACAGACAAATTTGTGATTCACTTTTAAATATTGATGAAATCAAACAAGCTTTACATAAAATGAAAAAAGGTAAATCCCCAGGGGTCGACGGGCTTTCAGCTGAATTTTATCTTCATTTTTGGGAGTTTATCAAATTTCCTTTATTTCATATGTACAAGGAATGCATCAGTCAGAGAGAAATGACCGATACTATGAAACAGGGAGTCATCTCTCTTATACCTAAACCAGATAAGGATCCTTTGATAATCGATAATTGGAGGCCCATTTCTTTGTTAACATTAGATTATAAAATATTAGCCTCTGTGTATGCCAAAAGATTAAGCTATGGTTTAGGAAACATTATTTCAGAATGTCAGTCTGGTTTTATGAAAGGCCGTCACATTTCTAACAACATAAGATTAGTATTAGACTTGCTGGATTATTCCAACTCAATCTGTTCAGACGGTCTCATACTCTTTCTTGATTTTCATAAAGCTTTTGACTCCATAGAACACAAATTTATATTTCGTACTCTAGAATT
>JAODKE010000050.1:9696819-9713391 GCA_026779605.1 Mormyrus hasselquistii | reverse complement strand
TTTCCGTTGGCGTGGCTTAAAAAAATTAAAATTGTAATTAAAAACAGTGACACCAAAGTGTGGGGAAAGTTATGGGTTAGGTAACAGTGAATGGAGAGTCTTCTCAGGGAGAGCGTTTTTGTTGCTGTGACATAAGGACACGCTTTGCTACAAGGCTGCAGTCATCAATAGCTGGGATTCCCATAGTCAGAAGCGATTTTTTTTAAATGAATGAAGTGATATGATAGTGTATTTGCCCGTCCTCAGCAAAATTCACCAAGATCAATGCATAAAATCACAAATATAAAAAAATATCACAAAGGGTGATACAAGGCAGCTATCTGTGGTCTTGGCTGAGGTCAGTGTGTGTGATTTTAGTTAGAAAGTTATTAGATAACTGAAAGTATCAATGTGAAAACCACTTATTGAGAAGAGCACAAATGCTCATTTCAGCTTGTTTCATCCTTAAGAAAGTTGTAGAACTGTGAACGAACTTCATGACTGATAAGGCCCCGTTTTATCTGTGGAAAACCAGCACTCTTCCGTATAAGCACCTCATACTAAAAATCAGGTGCTTTAGAGGTTTTGCCTCATGAAAACGTCATGCATTATTTCATTAGTTGAACTACTTTCTATTCTGTAACAAAGAATCTCATTCCAGGCAGCTAGGGGCTGAAAATGACGCATTTTCCTTTTAAATCATTTGTGAAAAGCTACATCACAAGTGGAAAACGTGGGAGCAAATGAAATTTTTTTGGAATTATATGCAGTCCTTCAATAAGCTCCCCATACATTGCAAAGAACTCATTTTCCAGTATTAACCAATAATGAAATTCATTGGATATAATTTATTTGTTAGCTGTGCAAAAAAACACTTAAAAACTTTTAAATTTAAGTTGTTTCTACAATATAACTGTACATATGTTATTCCCAAAACAACCATGCTGTAATTATGTTTAAATAGTCATCTGTAAATTGCTTGCATTTTCCAGTGAAATAACATGGCCTTGAGAATGATGCAAACATTACCTCGGTAACCAACAATGTAAGACCTATGCTGAGCATTTCATTATCGAAGTTCATTTCTCATCTTCATACACATAATCGGCTTCTGTCTACTCACTTTTTCATCAAAAGGAAAAGTAAATGTTTCAAGAATTGTATTTTAAATGTAAATATTTTCAGCCATGAAAGAAATATCTTCATCAAATATGATGCCTGTACTGTACAGCATATGAGAGCCGCTTACTCTGGTCACCCAGTTAGTGACATCAGCTATACCAGTGGTACAATTGAGATGTTATTTCCTGTTTCCAAGCTAATGTCCTCAAGATCTTACGATTATATTATGAGTCGACGACACTTGTATTGGAGGATTATCCTGAGTAATGATTCTACATGCACATACTATAAATAAGGCTCGCATCTTTGCACAATAACGCCACATGAACAGCCTTGTGGAAAATAAGTATTTACAGGTGGTGGACAAAATAACGTTAAAGAAACCAAAAAATATATTAACATCAGGGTCAAAGGTGCAAGTGATGCTTCAAATCCTGTCTTGAGCTGCGTATGTGGGATTTTGGATCATTCTTCAAGTAGAAGAGCCTCCAATTCTTATTCACGAAGAAGGCAGAAATCTACTTTGCACTCTAGAACATCCAATAAAAGTTCAGTGATGTCTAGCTTCTGTCGTAGGAGGCCAAAGACGACACTTGTCATCCTCCTGCTCTTTACCCTACTTTATACGTCTTTGTGCATTGAACTTGTGTAGAAGCAATTTCCGGAAGGCAGCCATGCCAGGTTTGTGAGGCTCACCAGGATGCACAGTCTTTGCTGAGTCTGGATCACAGGGGTGTTGGTTTAGTTTACCCACAATTTTTAAGGTTATGTACGTGGTCAGGTTGGCCTCTGTAGACCCCAGTTAATAGTCTCATATTGCATTGCAGACTCCTAATTCATAGTGCGGATCAGCTGATCTCTTTAATGGACATAATAATGTTAATTGGCGTTTAATATATCTCAGATTGGTAAGTACATCATAATAATTATGTACTCACTATTTACAGATATAATTTGAAATACTGCACTCGGAGCCAGAAAGGAGCTTAACATTACTGTGTCTGTCGACACTGTAGCAGAATGAGTGACGCCGTGAAACTTCCCCAGTCTTTTTCTTGTTTTTTTTTTTTAGCTATTCTGTGAAGGCGAATGCCATAAAGCCGTTTCTGCTCACCCTGGGCTTGTTACCCGGGTGTCTGAGTCTCTGTAACTGGGCTGCCTAGAGCAGCGCGATCTGCCGTATCGCTCCTGCTGATTCGTAGAACTGTTCAGATCTTCACCACGCACTCTGGAGATTTGGTTTTGATGGTGTCCGATATGACCTTAGCCCCTGAATCTCCAATACGGTTCCCTTGGAGGCTAAAACGGGAAGTAAAGAGCTGGATATTAGTTGCTGGGAAGCTGTTGAATAATCATGGACAGTAGAGGCCGGCTTCGGTTTTCAATAATAAGTACAAACCTTACATTAGTATGGGCATGCTAAAATGAATAAGCTGTTGAGATGCATTCATATAGTGCATGATTCATATTACAGCAACATGAAGAGAGTAACACTGTATTTGATAAATCACAATATGTCAAGTTTTTTGTCCTGTTTGATGAAAATGACATGAATATTCCAGTGTACAGTACAGGAACAAGATTAGCTGAACACAATCCTGAATAAGTGCCCTAAATCTCACTTGATGTAGGTGAGCTGATGACTTCTGTTTAGGGCTGTGGCGATGAAAATGGCTCCATCCATTCCCAGTGCATTTTCCTGCAAACTAATTGGACAAAGTCATATAACTACTATACTAACTACTATACTATACTAACTACTATACTAACTTCTCGTATAACTTTTTATTATAGGTTACCAACCTATTCCATTAAATAATGTCATATTGCGTAACTGACCCTAAGTATAAGCTTCAAATCTTTTGCAGTGGAAAAGGGAGTGGCGCATTTATGACAGCGGTGTAATCCGAAAGTAGCAGTGATAGTCAGAAGGAGTATATGAGGCTAAATACAACGTAATGATGAGATAGAAAGTGAAAATGAAAGCTCACTTCAGGACCCTCAGACTGCTGTTTGCCTTCAGTGCATTTGCCAAAGCTTTGGCCCCTTCCATTCCTATCGAGTTTCCGCGCAGACTGAAATGAAACAAAAAAATATATTTTTGTATATCATTACATAACAGTGAAACAAATGGCAAGACACTAATAATTAATTTCCCCTTGAGTGAAAATGTTTTATGAAAAAGTGATAAAATGGTGATTCATGGCGGCATGTCCTTAGACATAAACAAATTAGACAAAAACATCTGTCGCCCCTGGCAAGATATTTACAGAATGATTTTATAGAAAACATAACAGCTTTCAGTTTATTATTATACATAATATAACCTATGACAGCAAGTAGGCAGGAGGAGCAGGGTGTCTCAAATGGACCTACTCCAGGGTATGCAGAGATCTGTTGGAACAAAGGGCATCTGCCAAGGCAACAGCTCCTCTTCTGCCTACTGACACACCCTGGAGACTGGTGGGAACACACGCACACTCATAAGCTATCCGGTGATGGCAAGAACACACACACGCACACACACACTCATACACATTCATACAATCCATCTGGTGAGGGCGAGAACACATACAGAAACAAGCGTTTAAAGGCACCCCCCCACCCCTCAGGACATAAAATAAAAACTAAACACCTAACTGCGACTATGCAAAGTCTAAAATATTAACAGCACTTCACAGGTCGACAAGAGTCATACTGTTGCGTGTGTTTCCTGCGACAGACAGTTAGGCTAACTAGCATCTCTATCTCTCCCATTTCGTATAACTGAGAGTGAGTATGTCTGTCCGCATCCCGTCCATGGTGCTCCCTTGTGCCCTAAGCTGCCAGGGTTAGGAGAAGCTGTTAAAAGACGGATGGTTGGACATACAGACGGACAGATGGATAGACAGAGTCGTACTCACAACAGAGTCCCGAGCGCTGTGTTTGCCTGTAGGGCTTCCGCCAGCGCGATCATCCCCTCGTCACCGATGGCGTTCTCCTGAAGGCTGCGAGCGAGACACAAGCAGGCACGCTCACACACGAAGAAACACATAGCCCCACTAAACTGCATGCCTCCTATCTGTGGGAGCAGTGTCTTAGCCAGCTCCTCCCTCATCAAACTATTCATCTGTGATATATGTAGATATAGAAAACATACAGCGCTCACAGAATGTCACGGGGCACTTGCTTAATTCTATAACAATGATGCAGATTCACTTTTTATTAAGTGTCATAATTTTTTTTGACTGACTCTTCTTAGCATTTTACTTTTAATTGCCATAATAGTCACTGGCTCACAATGGGATACTAAACACAAATGTTTGGCTTTTTATGTTATTGCAAAGGTGTTACTAATTGAATAGCACATGATGACACTGCTTATTAACGAACTTTTTAACTCAGAGCAGCTTTTGTACAACTATAATTTGGGCTTCAACATGTTTGTACTTGAAATTATTGTTTTACTTTAAACTACTGGTTGTCTGTCATATGATATATATATTTGAACGTAAAAGACTAAAATAATGATTGTGTTATAAAAATCCAAATCTGCAGCATTTATATTGAATTAAGCAAAGCGTTCCACGATTTTCTGTGAGCACTGTATACTATGTATGCTACATTAACTTTCTGCATTATTAAAAATGGCAGCAAGCATAGTTTTGTATGAGATCGTGGAATGTGATTAATTAAAATCACATTGTGGGTTCTATAAATGTGGAAAGAATGAGATGAAACTGGTGGGTTGTGACAGTGTATCTGGGTGCTCAGATAGCGGCTTATTGGTTTAGACGGGAATCTCAGGTATACGGACTCTAGAAGCTGCAGTGCCGTGTTGGTCGTCAGTGCTGCAGCCAGGGCTTGTGCAGCTGTTGACCTGATGAAGTTCCACTGAAGGCTACAGGAGGGAAGACAGACAGCCCTGAACATGACGCCGGACAAAGTTGGCAGACACGCACCAGTCATATATGCATTAGTGTCCTTGTGCGACCTGAGAGCTGATTGTTACTTACTGAAGTGAGGTAAGGGCACAGTTGAATTGCACGGCCTTCGCAATCGCCTTCGCTCCCTCGTCGTGTAACAAGTTCGCTGTCAGACTGGTGGGTAGAATAATAGAGATGAAGGTGAAGTAAGACGGAAGGGATTTTGTTAGTCAGCAAACCGGACTCCATATGTTCATCAAGTAATACCGTGATATTTAAGACCATGTAATTATTATGGCGCTGTTATCGTAGCAAAATTATGTGCATGGAGAGCTGTGTGACTGTATCTCGATCCGTGTGCGCAATCAGATTTGTAAAGGTGTACTGTGATTTGCAAATGTGTACAGGAATCTATATACAGGTATGTGTGTTCGGGATCCGTGTGTGTAATCAGATAATAATGCGTGATGAGATTTGCAAGTGTACTGAGATTTGTATGTGTGCGGACAAGTCTGTAAATTCGTACAGAGGTATTAATGGCTAAAAAGTCTGAGTATTCTGAATACACATTTACACATTCTGTACACATTTGCAAATCTCAGTATGTATTTACAAATTCTTTTGCATGTTCACAAATCTGATTACGTACACGGATTGCGATACAGTCACACAACTCTCCGCACACATTTGCAAATAATTTTGCTACAATAACAGCCCCATCCGGTGTTTTCCAGCCTGTGGGCCGCAGCCCCCTGCTGGGCTCTTAGGGTATTGAAGGTGGGCCAGCACATGTAGCTGTGCACTTTGGTTGGTCAATTAATGAGAGACTTAATAGGAAGGTAAACGTGTCAAGTGGGTGAGCATGATCGCTTAAATGGAAAAATCTGGTGAATGCAATGAAGCGCAAACAGAAATTAAAATGAAAACGAAAGGTAAATGCAGTAACCCCTTCACAAGGTTAGGGGGCGGCAGATCCCTAAAAATGTGAAAATTTGCAAATAATACTTTAATACTTGCCCCCCCCCAAAAGGTCAAGTTAATTTTATTTCATTTTATTTTCTATATAGCGCCGGATCACAACATAAGTCATTTCAAGTTACCTTTCCTATATAACAGGTCTATACATTGTTCTTTTATTAAACAAACTAAATAGCCTTATGTTATTTATCTTATTTACACAACAGCTTGTCATTTTTGTCTCTACACGGTTGCGCGTTTACAGACACGTGTGCGCACACACAGGTGAGCACGCTCCCACCAGTGTGCGTCGGAAAATATGTTGCGTCAATCGCCTGAAAAGCAGACAAAAATATGTGCGTTTAAACGCTCCCAGGATAGTGAAGAACTATCACTATTTTAAGCTATCAGCTATCACTTTTAAAGCCTAAGAGTTAATGTATTTGCAGGTCAAGACAAACATCCGCAATAGACTGCAAGGAGACCATCTTGCAGTCTGCATGTGGGTCTCAATAAACGGGCCAGACGTTTCTGACTTCCCATATGAAGAGGCTCTAGAAATGTTCCTCCAGAAGCCCAGAAAGATACACTGCAGTGACAAAAGCTGCACACTTTGTGGATAATTGCCATAAAAAGAAATGTTCTGATGTTTAGTTCAGTTGTTATATTGACTGCTGTCATTAATAGAGACACATGAACACCATGAATCCTGTTGGTGTCCGTCTGCCCCCCCCAAACCTAGAGGAAACACTGATATATATATATATATTATTGCAGGACATGTGAGAATTTAGCCGGAGCAAGCACAGAGCATAATTAATAATTAATAATTTCTACTTTATTGTGGATAGGGCTGATCAGTTAGCCAGGCTACAGTTTAAGCTAAAGTTAAAATAGATTGTTTTCTGTTTTGGTGTGAGCGGTGAGCGGTGAGCGATTTAACTGTAGTTGGAAGAAAACTGACCAGAGCGTAACGGATGAGTGGAAATTCTCATCGCTCTGCTCACACGCTCTGGTTGTTAATAAAATGTAATGAAACTTCAGTGTTCGTGGGCTGCAGCTACTTTTTCAATTGTGAAAGTGGGCTGGCGAACAAAAAAGGTTGGCAATCCCTGGTTTGATGCGTCTGGCACAGAACAGCCAGAGACTTACTCTAGATTCCTGAGTGTGCCGTTCGTCTGTAGTGCCTTGGCGATCTCTTTGGCTCCCTCCACCCCGATGGAGTTTTCACGAAGACTGAAAACCGAGAAAGGAGAGAGAAGTTCAGTTATTCCAGAAGAAGCAGGTCGACTACATCGATGGCGGGTGTTTTTGCAGCGAGACGCTTACTTTAAATCGGCGAGTCCCCTGTTGATCTTGAGAGCTTTGGTGAGGGCTGTCACGCCCTTGTTGCTGATGGAGTTACTCTGCAGGCTGTAAATACAAAAAAGCACACGAAAGCTGGTCAGTGGTGAACTTACGTGGGGCTCGTGTGAAAATGTAAAGCTGGCTGGAGGCTTCTGTGGTAACACTGGATAAAAGGATCAAAAGCTTGAGCACTGACTGTAAGGTGATCAGGCTGTGGTTCACCATGAGGGCCTGGGCTAGTGCTTCTGATCCCTTATCGCCAAGCTGGTTGCTGGAGAGGCTGTGGCGAGAACTTCATTTGTCACATATATCACTACATCTGTATGGCTTGCATTTATTTACATAGCAGATGCGTTTGTCCAAAGAAGCACACAAGTGAGAGTTGGGGCCACGGGCTTCCGTCAAGGGCCAAACAGTGACTTTGCTCTGCCGGACGTGGGGTCAGAGCTTCCAATCACGCGTAGAGTCTCCCAGTCTGCGCAGCTACATACTCCATTTTGTGAACTGCTAAACCTAATCTCAGTCACACGTTTTCTAAAAATCAGATGTATGGGTTTATCCTCCCGTGATGAGGGTACGCAGTAGACAGAGCTGGAATGATCGCGCTCTTACTTTAATTCTCGTAGAACCTGGTTTTTCTGCAGAGCCCCTGCAAGACTTCTGGCTCCGTCGGAACCGATGGAATTCTTCTGCAAGCTGGACACACATTGAAAAACGTGTCTGTGTCTATATAAAATATAATTTTTCTCCCTTTATCAGTTGCTTTTTGATTATCGTAACGATCACACAAAGACTGTAGTAGTGCGCAGAAAATATTAACCGGAGTGCCGAAGAGACGCGTATGACTGTGTGGAAGAATGGAGGAAGACATTGACAGGGAAGAGTGAAAGGAGGAGAAAGAAAAAGAAAAAGGCGGGGAAAAAGAGAGAGGGGAGGAAGGAAGGGTTGGCGTTGGGGGGGGGGGGGGTGGGGGGGGGGGGGGGGGGGGGGGGTGCTATCTCCCTTAATAAACGTTATAACCATACCAAAGGAAAATTCATCTGGAATTATCCCATGGGAGCGGATGGAAGGGAAGGGGGTTGGGGGGGGGGCGGGGGTCTCCGTAAAAATGATGGCACAGACTCTTGAAAAATGCCGTGAAAAAGAAAGAATGTCTGAGGAACCTCAAAGCCCACAAACGCACAGGAATCGGTGGGAGGGGAATCGCGACATGGCTGCCTAAGTGAGGAGGGCGCGGTACGTCTCCGTGCGGGAAGGTCAGCCGTATGCCACGATTCTGAGCGGTGTCCATTCGGGAGTCCAGCCTCATTATTCTTTTAATTGTGTCAGTCTGGTTAATGGTCTCATGCATTCCTGCGTCAGTACTGCTTTTTCTGCGTGTTCTCAGTTCGTCTGCAGTGAGTTCCTGCCTTCCGGAAAAGATACCTTTTATTTTCTGTTTGCAATCTACGGATGATGATCGCAGTTATACAACTTGCTTGCAATGAACAATAGTAGTAAATTAATAAATCTGGGATTCTTGATTATCCACTATAGTATATCGAGTCTGCTTTTAATATATTTTACATTTGTTTATTATTATTATTATTATTATTATTATTATTATTATTATTATTGTAATTATTAATAAAGAAATCTGTATACATCCATCCAGCATATCCTGGTTAGGGTCACAGCCTGGAGTCGATCTCAGCCAGCACAGGGCCTAAGACAGCCTGGATATGTGCTGGATAAGTCCATAGCAAAGATATTTTTTGTATTTTTTAAGTAACAATCTATGCACTAATTTTGAAAGTAATAGAAAAACGAAAACATACCACGGTCATGCCAGCTTTGCTGCCAAATGTATCTTTTATAATTAGTATGTATTTAAATAACAAACAAAAACTGCAGGAACAAATACAGTAGCAAAATAATGAAATCGACAATATTTAATTGTGGTTAACTACACTTGCTGTACTTTCTCCCAATGAATTTTATATATAGTCTCTGATGTTATTCCAGGGACGGTCCTCTGTTCTCTTGGTAAGTAAACTGTCATTTTATCAGAGCTGATAGCTGATTTTTTCTGTCAGCTTACCAGACAGCTGTAAAACAATATGACAAATGACGGTAACTTATCAGGCTTTTAATTATGTTTATTGATCCCAGTGTGTTAGCGCCCTTGTTTATTCTGGAGCAGTAATGCATTTATGCACCTATGGATTGATTAATAAATTGCAGTCTGACTGAGTAGCATAATCAGTATGTATCCAGCAGGACTCTTACTTTACAATTAGTTTCCGGGCAAATCAACTTGTCATTTACACCCAGCAACCTCAGTGTTTCATAAGAAGAAATGGGCTTTTCATTTAGGGAAATTTGTGTGTAGTTGCTGGTTTGAAGCTCACAGTTTGTTTTGTTTTTGTCGTGTAGTTGGGTATTATTTTTTTTTTTTTTTTGGAAAAAAATACTCCTATATTACACTGGTATTTCAGAGTGTAGGGTCATTGCAGACCAAAAGCCATGTTTGTTATTGGTTTATCGTTTAGCTTGAATGAAATATTTAATCGCTTAATCTAGTTATCCGTAAGGTGATACAGGTACAGACGCGTCTTCTGATCTGGTTGGGGTTGGAAGGCCTAATTAAATATGACGCCTTTAATTCTTGTTGAAATAAACAGAAAGACTGGCATGGATTTCCATTGCTTATGGGCATGCGCAGTATTTAAATCACACTTAAAAAAAAACGGCCAGGGTTAAATCTTACGTTACATATTAAACTTAGAACGTCATTTAAACATCGCTTAAAGAACTACAGTGGTTCCATCCTGAACTTTTTCATTATGATAATTATAATGAGGAACATCAATTTATGCAACACTAATGTAAACCTGCAGCATAACAAACATTAGTAAACTAATGCTTCACATAGTACCGGAATGAAAACTTTTAGCACATCTGCTTCATACTCTATTATTTATAATTAAACTCTAAGCTATTAACAGGGATAAAAGACAATCTTCTGGAGTAATGACCAGAATTCAAAATATTTGTGTCCCACCATCATATATTTTTAGGTCAGAGTAATAAGTGAGTCTTGTGAATTTCCGTTGTTATACCAGTTTAGTCTGATGGTTTAGAGCGAGATATCGAAAGTACTTATGTCTAAAGTGCAGCTACATGTTTATAAGCAAATGCTCCATCTTACGCTCTATATAAATGCTCTGTTTTACTGTCCATAATAGTACATAGTACAGGAGCCGCAGGATCAGGCAGAGATCACAAAAATAAACAAATAAATAAACAGGAACCAGTTATGGAAAGAACAACAATAACTGGGATCTGCGGGCAGAACCTAACAGAACATCAAATGATGATCTTGTGACTGCTGCTAACTTTTGGGCATCGGGTTGCGGGGAAAGCGACAAAATGCGCTGATATATATACAAATAGCTGAGAAGATGAGGCAGCTGGAAGAAATCAATACGGATAAACGGATCATCTGGCGGCGCCACCCCCCCCCCCCCCCCCCCCCCCGCCGTGGGCTGCACCCTCTGGTCAGCGTTTCACCCACGGAAATCAAGTGGCACATTCATCAAACGGCACCCCCACCGCCTTGCCAGCTCCTTCCCGACTCCCACTACACCCCGTATTCCCTCTGATTTCCCTTTGAAGTACCCCACGACATTCCCACTCCAAAGAGCACTGATATCATGTAGCTCCCATATTTTACAGTAAATCTGTCTGATTGCAGCTGGGTAAGGGCGCCTCTTAGCACAGAGGGCACACAGTTAAAGAAGGGAAGGCTTGTTCTTTGCTTTCAAATGTATTAAAACAAGAACCATCAGTAATTCCATAATATTATTGTCGGCTGTTAGGAATTATTCACTGGTTTTAGTGGAGTAAGCAAAATGTGCATCTTACTATTTGCATATATTAAAAAAAGTGTTACATGTAACAGACAGGTGAATACAGGGTCAAAAAAGAGACATTCCCCTTCTTAAAATTTCAATGAATTCTTCTTTTAACAAGCTCGGGCTATAACTGTCACCATGCCCAATCCTCGTCAACATGAGTTGTATCTGTCAGAAGCCTGAATGAGATCGATGTGATCAGATAGTGGCGGATTGAATGAGGCAACGGTTTTTAGTGGGATGTAAAGAGTGCGGTTGGGACCAGGAAGGCCCAGCAGGGTGTCGAGGGGCAGGACGGTTTTCCTAGCAGCGAGTAGCACTGAGCTGCTGCTTTTGGCTCATCAAAAACCACCAGCTTTAATTACAATCCCAACCAGTGAGATTGGAGCATAGCAGGGCAGTGTTGAAGACAGCACAGGGCCTCTTTAAAGCCTGGATTCAGCCAGTCTGGGCCAGTTTGTACTTGCTAATGAGCCTCACTGATTTGTACACAAGACCCTGGGGCAATTTTTGCCAGACTTGTTTTAGGTCCCCATTGGTTGGGTTGGTTGACAGTTGTTGAGTGGCATTGGCTAATCGACACTATTAGTACATCAGCACTTGTATCTGCTGGAAGGCAGGGAGCAGTAAGCCCTTGTTGCATCAGGATGCAGCATCAAGATTAGGGCCAGAACCGCCAATCATGGGTTCTGTCGATGATGGGGTGGACATGGTGATAGTCTGCTGCCGCCCCCACAACACTATATGAGTGACGTGATTTAGGCAGTGAAAGGTTAAGCGCCCTCTGCTTCCACTCAGCCAGAAGAAGATTGTACATGAACACATATCCAGGCCACTGCAGTGGGTGTATGGATAAAGAAAGTCAATACGTCACCAAGGAATGAGAGTCAAAGAGTCACTCGGAAGTTGACAGTAAGGCCTGTTAATCACTGAGTGACTGAGGCACTTCATGCAATTCAAGGATTCAGAGTGTAAGCTTTTCTAAGTCCCTTCTTCTACCTGGAGAAAATGACAGATGTTGGTCTCTGTTTGGTTCATGGTCTTCCATGGTCATCCAGGTCATCTGTCTTAGATGGGGGTCACTGTTCCTCCCTAATAAGAACATAAGAACTATACAAACGAGAGGAGGCCAATCGGCCCTTCAAGCTCGCTTGGGGAGAATGTTCTTGCTTAACTGGGTTTTACCAAGGGCTCAAAACACAGCTGGGAAATTAGTCATGATTGCACAGTCCTACCCTCCCTTTTGCTACTGCTCTGAACCAATGGCGTATGAGGAGGCAGTCAGCTATGGCATATCCCACGAATGGGTCCGCGGCCCAAAATTCACCATGTGGATAGAGGGATGACGTCTCAGCTATGCATGGGATTCCAGCAGAAATGTCCAAGTCGAGCTATGACCGTGAAGATGGAGCTTCTCTATTTATTGCTATGCTTCCATTTTATGGCAGGAGTAGGAGGGAGCAGCATCTCAGCGGAAGTCATGTACATCGTGGGCAAAGAACTGAGCGATATCATCAGAAGCTATAGATAACCAGGACAGACGGTGTAGCCAACGTACTGGAATCTCACTAGGATTAAGGCCACATTCTCTGAGTAAATTCCAAGTCATATTCAGGAAATAGTAGGAGAAACCATTAGATTTGTGATATTCCGCTAGAATGCAGAAGTTAGGCCTTACTTCAGTCTCCTAAAAAAGCCTAGTTACACAATCAACAAAATATCTAATTCTGTGGCTGGAAAAACTATGCAGGCAAAGGTAGGGAATTGATGTCATCCATCAAATTTTGAATAAACTCCGGGTCATGAGGTTTATGTCAGTGTTTCCCACTCTGGTCCTCGGGGACCCCCAGACAGTCCTCGTCTGGCAGGGAGCTGGGAGGGAGCAAAATCGTGGACCGGCTAGGGGTCCCCAAGCACCACACTGGAATCAAAAAATCAAGCACAATCAGAAAATCAAACCAAAGGGTAACTGAAAGCATCTCCCCATCAAATGCAATATTATAGCGTGGTGTTTTGTAGCCTTAGTCGGCATGTGCATTGGGTCACCCATCCCAGAGAGTTTCTGGTTTTAATTTACCAGAACTTTATTTACCAGATTTAGCTTTAATTATACTTCATGACATGTATGACGGCTTAAATGCAGGACCTGAACCATCATCTAATGATTTGATGGACAACTGACGGGTCTAATTGATATTCTTTAAAAGTATCCTACTGACACACCACTCTGACACCAAATGTAATTTTAGCACCACAAAATGCACATTAAAAAGTATGTTACCATAGTAACAGAAGCGACAACAGGGCCAAGGTGTGTGATTTTGAAACTGCACAATAATCGAAGTGACTCACTTTTCCCCAAAGGATCAACTGGGGCCCTGTGATTATTGATGAGCTACAGACCAGCTTAAGCTGTCAGACATGTGGTGCTACCCCACATGGCTAGACATCATCCATTTATCTAAAAGGTGCTGGATATCGGTCGAAAGGCGGCCATGTTTCTCTGACCTTATCATGGCCCACTTAGTAGGCTGGTGGATTTTGTCAATAACAAAAAAATAGCCAGGAAGGGTGTGCAAGGAGGTTGAGTGTAGGAGATCTCTCAGCCAGAGTGTGGTCACATCTCCACATTAATATAATCAAAGAGTGGCACCAGGCTGAGTGCAATGACATCATTCAGGCCATTCAGGGGGATCGATTCTACAGTATTTACATCCAGTACCTTCTTTTTGGAAAAGAGGTAGCCTCCCAGTCTGTGATCTTCGGGAAGCTCGACTTGATGGCCCACCTTGTTTACTTCTCTTCACCGTGTCTTTTTCGGGAGCTGAGCCTGGTCACCATGACGACGGTGTCTGGGCACCGTGGGCCTGATTTAGCTAGCTGGAGGCGCGTGGCGGGGCCATTCACAGATTCACGCCTCTGCACCACTCACACATCCCGCAGCACACGCACATGTCCAGGCTCTCCGCAAGAAGCACCGGGGCACAGCCATCGGCTTTCAACATACATGTGACTGTCAGCTTAATGCGTGGGTCAGACACTGAGGTGACATATCAGTCTCATTAGTCATAGTGCAAATGAGAAAGTAACAAACAGAATATAAATACTCAGACATGTAAACATGACATTTTAAGGCGTGGACATTAAAACAAAAGCGTTAACCATCTGACTAGTGGGGAAAAACTGTACAAATGTGATATGTTATCAGATGAGCAGAATATGCAATAAATAAATACACCATTGTACAAATTGATTGAAACAAGTTGGCGCATCTCTACGCAAAAGGACTGACCACTGTTAAGATGGACATCACAGTCACATTAATACATACTTATCTTCTTGTGTCTGGATTTAGGATCTGGTGGATTGAAAAAATTGTATGGCAATAACCCAGGATGGGGAGCCAATCCATCACCATTCATGCCTGTGGGGAATTTGGCAACTCCAACTAACCTTAGCATGTTTCTAGACTGTGGGGGGAAACTAGAGAATGTGGCAAAACCCCACAACGGCATAGGGAGGCACACGAACACCAGAGCATTTACTTAAAACACACATGGATGGCAGAAGCACAGTTATAGCACTCAGCTCTAACCCCACCGAAGCAGGCCTGCCAGTCTGTGGGCACAGTGCAGCCTCTGTCCATCCACTCAGCTCTAACCCCACCCAAGCAGGCCTGCCAGTGTGTGGGCACAGTGCAACCTCTGTCCATCCACGGAGCTCTAACTCCACCCGAGCAGGCCTGCCAGTCTGTGGGCACAGTGCCTCCTCTCTCCATCCACTCAGCGTACTCTCAGCTCTGTTGGCTGTGCAAACCAGCAGGTCCCAGGCCACTGCATGCATGTCTGTGTGACAACTTGTTTCGATTTATTTGCACAAGGATGTAGATTTTTGTTTCAGAGTTATGAGATCAGAGTTATTAGACATTTTGACAGACCTGGTCTTGGACTGTTCCAGAATGGAGTGGGGGGTTGAGGGCACTGGGGACAGATGTTTCACGCAGGTGTCCGGTGCTCAGTGCAAATATGTTTGGTCTGATTATAACAGGTGCACCTGCTTCCTGCCTCATTGGCTTCACCACGCATTTACTTTAGTCCCTAACTTGTTTTAATTAGCAGAGCCCCCCTGCCTGCCCCCCAGCTGAGTGGATTCTAACCTCACTAACTGGGCTTATGATTACAGCATCTCACAGCGCCAGCCCGTGGCACCGTGCAGAGCGCAAAGTGTGAAGGCAGCCGCGTGGGAATTTCAGAGGGAGCTATGAGTCAGGAGGACCCTGACAGGGGGCCCGAGATGAGCCCAGCAGCAGCACCGGTGGTGACCATTCATGGCCGTGGTAGGGAAGAAGGCCTTCAGAGCTGATCACTGCAGGACGAGTAGATGTTGGCACTTGCTAATGAGCCAGGCTGATTTGTACACTGGAATCTAGGCCAGTTTTTAGCCAGAGACCAAGGTCTGGCCAATAAGCTGGGCTGACTCTTACATGCAGATTTGGCTCTAGCCAATGAGTCGGGCTGACTCTTACATGCAAATTTGGCTCTAACCAATGAGCTAGGCTGACTGTCTCCGAGAAATTTGCCTTTCGCCAATGAGCTGGGCCAAATGTCACATAGAGATTCAGTTCTGGCTAATGAGCAGAGCCAGAAGAAAACTCCTATTGGTCAACTGGTTACTGTTCTGTAAGCCTGCAGTCCTCACAATATTTAACCCTTTGTTCAAAAGAAGGCCCCTGACTGCATTAATGGTTAAGGCATTTGCATCTACTCATTGCAATCCAGCTGAATGGGTTCCACGTTCTAATGATGCCTGTAACTACCTGCCCCAGCTCCATATAGACAAATGTTTTATGGTTAATAGACAGATGCCGTGAATGTGCACAGACCAGACCATGAGAAGTGTGAGGTCCCTTGGAGGTTTGGCACTCAGCCCTGTAACACCAGTAGCCTGGGTCTTTGCTGTGAGTAGGGTGCTGAGGAGCCTGAGGAACCTGCAGCTCCATATTCAGATAAATGTGCAGTGCTGGAGCTCTAGGTGAGGGTTCAGCTGGCAGGGAGTCTGAATTATTCATCGAGGAATTAGGCCGGCAAAACTGCTCATCTGTCTGCACAGACGGCCTCCTGCAGGTGTGCCTGTGAGCTTCGGTCCAGTGTAGCAAATAACGCAGCATCTTTGGGGTGGGAGGGTTTAGTTTTTATGGAAGCAGGGACACCATGGTGATTCATTCTGCTCATCAGGTCTGTCTTCCTAATGATTGTTCTTGTCCAGCTGAGGGAATCATAACTCTAAGTGCTGTCTTCTTGGAAGATGTTCTTCCACATCAGAACTGTATGCAATCCACCCCACCCCACACCCCCCCCCCCCGATTC
>JAODKE010000050.1:9656044-9677371 GCA_026779605.1 Mormyrus hasselquistii | reverse complement strand
GAACTCTGTGAGCGTGTAGCTCTGTGATATAGGCTCTGTGAGTGTGCAGCTCTGTGAGATAGAACTCTGTGAGCGTGCAGCTCACAGGACTAATAGGATGTGCCTGCTATTATAACGCTGCTGATTCAAATCCCGTGGTTGAATGTTGTTTTGAATAAAAGTGGCTGCTAAATAAATGTGAAATTCAGAGACACTAATAAAAACTAACAGTATATCTTTGGATGTCTCCAGAGACCCAGAAGAAGAGCTCCAGGACAGGACGTTGGTGCTTTTTGGAAGGGGTCCACAAAGTAATAGATGAAGCTAATTAGTTTGAAGCTAATGAGAACAACTAGAAAAGCATACAATGTTGTAACATGATCATGGTATGTTTCATCATGAATGTAAAACCTGAGCAAATTAGCAATCTGTCTAGTTCCACCATAAAAATCACTGTGCCACCACATGATTTGAAATTTTTAAAAGCATACATCTCCAAACAAGCTACCCAAGCTACTTTTTGTGTATATTTTGGTGGATAAGTTTTTTCAAAGCACTAGCAAAACATGCATAGAGACAGTCAGTCCCTCAGAACTCAGTAGGGTACAGCCTGTATCCTGTCTGCGCTCAAGTTTGTAGAGTGAGTCTCTCTAGGCAGCCAGTGGAAAATGCGTCAACAGGCTGAATTTTCTCTGGCACACAGCAAACCCAGGACCCTCAAATGTATTAAAGCACTTATCCTGGTCATTTTTAGTGACAGAAAATTAGCATAATAGAAATCGATTTCCTTGCTTTCGGTTCTATTGACCCCATCAAGTGTATATCTTTGTCAAAGGTGACATGAGGTTATGAACATTTCGGGCCCAGTCCTTAGCGCGGGACCTTGCTGGCCAGCTGCTGTCGCTGGCTCCTGTGTGCTATCCCAGACACCCAGCTTTCTCTTTGAGTCTCTCTTTGTTTGCAGTATGACGTCACTGTGATACCATTGAACCGCTGCCCTCGTCCTGCTCCCCATCTCAGCTTTCAGGTTTTCTGAAGGGGGGGGGCGGCTAAATAGCCACAGACCACCAACTTAGGGAAAATACAGATGTAACCTCATGTTCATTAAATTATATTTTGATAGCAAACTAAAGAATATTAATAAATGATAAAAGGAGCAGTGACGTTCTCCCCTCTTCCACGGCAGCCTGGTGATCACCATTCAAAAAGTGAATTCCCTCTGACTGCATAACACCCCTTGATGTCGCTTTTCCTACAACAAAGTTTTACATAATTAGCAGATGCTTTTGTCCAAAGCAAAGTTTTTTTAAGGGGTTAGAGAGTAGGATCAGCACCCTTGAGTTATGGTTAAGGGCCTCGTCGAGAGTCCAACAGTAATATGATTACTCTGCGGGGATCTGAACCCACAACCTTCCGAGCTCAAATACATGGTGCAAAGAACAGAATGCACACCCAGTCACAGGCTGTTTCATGGCTGCAGACATTTGGTTATTGTTTGAGGAGAATACTGAGACTTGCTAAGGGTAACAGGAAGGACACAGTTGTAAAAAGTGGCAGATAAAACAAATTCAGTTTTCCGTTTAAGGCGGGCAAAGTAATGACTTTTTCGCCAATTTTCGATCGCCACCCCACACACAGATGTCAGGACTGCAAGAAGAGTCACGCAGCCCACAAAAGAAGAAGTCTCATAAATCACCCCCCCAGACAGATCAAAGACATTCTCTTGCTACCTCACAAATACAGGAATTAATGTAACACAAAGTCAGGGCGCCAGGTCTTATAAAAAGGCTTGGATTTCCCTGCGAGATATTCCTGTCATCCATAAAACCCATTTTATTTGAAGTGTACCAATCATCTAACAGTCCAAAGCCATTAATCTTCCTCCAGCAATGACGGGACCAATGGTTAGTACTGAATGAAAAATCTTTTTGCCACAAATACTAAGTAAGCTTTGATCTCCAGTTTCCTGCAAGGGATGAAATTGCTGCTGAATGTCCTATTTTGCTGATTTTTCAGCTTTTCTGCTTGCAGTGGATCAGCAGATACTTTTTACTGGAAGCTCAGCCTGGAAGGTCAGTATGCATAAGCTGCATTATTTCCAGGCGGTGCATCGCTTAAGGGTCGAATCTACACGTAAGCTGAGAACCGCTTTTGCAGTAAACACATTTTGTTAACGGCAAAGAAAGCACAGAAAACAAAAAATACTCCATGATAAAATACTCCATGATAAAATACTCCATGATGATGATGATATTGGGTGACATGGTGGTGCAGTACTTAGTCCTGTTGCGTCACGCCTCTGGGAACACCCTTTTTATCTCCATCCTGGATCTATGTGTGTGGACTTTGAGAGGGTTCCCCTCATAGTCCAAAAACAGGCTGTAGTGAATTGGAGATGCTCAATTCTGCACATGTGTGAAGGGTGTGTGAGTGTGCCCTGCGATGGATCAGTGCCCCATCTAGGGTTGTTCCCTGCCTTGTGCCCATAGGCTCTGGACCCCCGTGACCATGCATAGGACAAGTGGGCACAGAAAATGGATATTAAAATAATAAGCAGGAACTATCCACTCACAGCAGACAAGAAGAATCTTGCAGGCAGCAACTTGCTGACCTCTTTGAGTCATCTTGTCTTCCCACATCCTGCAAGCTTTTCACCACGGCCAGCCCCAAAACACCCGCAGCCACATTTATTTACGTAGCAACAGTTACTAATGTCTGCAGTAGTTGAAAAAAAGATGCCAGGTGCAAAGGTTGTAAGCCAGATGGAAGAGCACATTTTGTATGCGTAATAGAGAATATAAGATATGTAGAAGGTCAGCTTTTTACAAAATGATCAAGGAACTTAACTTCCAAAGAGGAGTGTACAGGTGTACAGGACAGTGACGTGCAGATAGCAGAGATATTCCCAGGACTGATGGGTTTTGAGATGTTTCTTGAAGGTTAACAGCGAATCTGATGACCGGATGTGGTTTGGTAACTCCATCCACCATCAAGGAACCACACATGATAAATGTCTAGAGTGAGACTTATCCTGTATTGCGAAAGTAAGCACATTTTTTGAACTTGTGTTTAATCTCTACACAAAGTTCTGCTAGCATAAAACCATTTCTTTCAATGCACCTTCGCTTACACTATGGTCAGAGAGTATTGCCATTTTTGTTCTTTCCTCTGCAGCACAGATGAAATGTCCAGGAAACATCTTTAATGGTTGTGTTCTGGGCCTCTGCCAACTGCAAGACAGCACTTGCAATACTAGTGGAACATGCTTTCATCCTGACACGTTTTTCTAGCTGTTTCGAGGAGATGGGCTTTTCTACCTGATGATTTCTTGTACTTTGCAGTGTAGTGTGTCTTGTTAAAACTTGTTCAAGATCCCGGTACACAGCTGGAAAAACAGAGATTTTGGCAAAGAAATAAAAAGGATATAAAAAGGGGCAAGACCCTGAGGTCAACCATAGGTCAAAAACACAAGTTATTAAATATGTATGAAGACCCTGGGGTAGGTAATCCTCTCTGAAGAATCCATTGTTGACAGTTCTAATGTGCTTTTTATGTGCTGTGGATGAATACATTTTTAGATACATTTTGAAAACCCTTCTGTTTATGTTGAATGTGTTTGATTCCAATTTGTCTCTCATGAGTCATTCTGGTTCTACATTCATAGATAACATATTATATGCATGCATGATTGTTCTCCAAAAAGACCACATTTTCAGAGCGTCTCTTTCTCTTCCTTCTCTCCATCCCTTGGCACTCCATGATTGCCCTCATCACAGTCCTGAGAGCTCCAGATGTATGGTCTTGAACAAAAGTGCTACTAGATGATTTTAATGCTGGTTATAGGGGCTATAGGAGAAATTTCTCAAATGCATTGGGTTGTGCTGCATTTGCAGCTGTGTAGTAAAATATCAGACACATAGAAGCCCCTTTGTTGGTTTGTACCACATAAAATAGCCTTTTTTCATCTGGAATTGATAAGTCTTAGCTGCCTTACACCTTTATGGCAGCTAATGGTTTCTCCTTCCTCAGACCCTCTTGGTAGCTACTTGCCATGGCCTATCGTGGTTAATGGTTTCTCCCTCAGACCCCCTCGGTAGGTACTCGCTGTGGCCGACCGTGGTTAATGGTTTCTCCCTCCTAAGACCCTCTAGGTAGCTATTTGCCATGACCAACTGGTGTTAATGGTTTCTCCCTCCTCAGACCCTCTAGGTAGCTACTCGCCATGGGTAACCTTGGTTAATGGTTTCTCCCTCAGACCCCTCGGTAGGTACTCACATTGGCTGACCGTTGTTAATGGTTTCTCCATCCTCAGACTCCCTCGGTAGTTACTCGCCATGGTGACTGTGAGCTCCCCACAACAACTATGAGTACTGAATGTTAGCTTACTAATATTAGCCAGACCTTGACATGCACTGTTTTAATAGTAATTGGTACTTTATTAGTCCCCATAGGGACATTCTCTTTACGTCTCCCACAACTTGCTCTCCATACATAAGAGCGACCCGGCTGTGCTATGGGTCTTGCTCAAGCACCCACAGATGTGCTGCGTTTGGGATTGAACCGGCAAGGTTCTGGTCACAAACACAGAGGCTTAGCCCACAGCCAGACTTTCCTATTTTATGACATAGTGAACATTATTCTGTTCACTTGGGGGTGGTCATAATGTTTTGACTCTGTGTATACGCTGTAGAAATTATATATCTCAGGATAGAAAGTGTGCTTACTGTACATCTCATTATTACAGTATAATTGAGAATTGGCAGGAATTGACAATGAAAGTATGCATTTGAAGTTAAATGTGTAGTAATTACCACACAATTTAACCTTTATATCACAAATGTGTACTTGAGTAACAGTTAGGTCAATTCCTGACTCTAATATATAGAAATTATATAATTTATAATTATTGTTGTTAGATATAATGCTTAGTCTATGTGCAAGATGTACCAATTAAAATGCACTAAATGTTTTTCCCTATGTACAATTTATAGGCCTGTATAAATACATTCATAAAATTCCACTTTTTTCAGCAAATGGGACGGGTGCTTATTATTGTGGCTGAGATGGAGTATAGACTTAGCCTAACTGGCTCCATTTTCAGCAAATGCAGTTGTATTTGTGTCAGAAACACAGGCACCAAGCATACTTACTGTATGTCATGATTTACTTTGCTTATCCCCTGGACTCCCACCGATCTGCACAGGACAAGTGGGTTTAGAAAATGATGGAATGAATGAATGAAAAAAGCATTAACTGTGGCAAACTCTGGAAATATTTATTCTTTAACATTTTTTATAATTTTTATATACAGATTTAAATGCTGAGATTACGCGCCGAGATTATGCACTGAGATTACGCGCCGGGATTGTGTGCTGTAAGCGGCGTGTGGCTCAGTGCCTTTGCAGTTGGTGTCTGCAGTCAGATGGCCGCCACTCAAATGCCTCGGCCTGCAGATTGATGCCGCCACTGGTCTCTCAGCGAGGCCTCCAGCTGCTCCAGGGCGCCTCCTGCTGGCTGATCCCGCGCTATGATGGCTGCTTAATTGTGTGTGTTTCTCATGGAGAACAAGAAGGGGCAGGTGAAAAGACAATGTGCCCACAGGGATGCATGAAGTAGCACTATTCAGCTGTCAATGTTCAGAATTTCTGAAGGTCTTTGGACTCTGGGGCAAGTATTCTCACTGGTTAATGTTTGAAAAAAATTAAATATCTCAAGATTTAAAAGAAACAAATGTTGTTTGTGAGCAAATATTGATTAATGAATGTGCGTACATGTACTGTGAATATAACCTATATGTCATGCATAACAATAGCTGATCCTGTTCCACCTGATTTTGAAACGCATGGAATTATTTAGTTTCTTTATCCAGAACAATGTTTCAAAGTCCAACAAAATCTCCTAAAGCGTGGCCAAAACGTCAGCAAATGTCATTACAGACTCGCCTCTCTGAACATGGATGAATGTTGGAACTCATTCAGCTCTGCAATCTCCACAGAACAAATCAGCAACTGAAAGGACTTCATGTCATGTAATATACTAAAATATTACTGGATTAATTTGTACTTTAAAAATCAATTCAACCTTTTCATTCTTTTCGGACTAAAAAATAATTATACTGTTTTTGCTGCAATGTTTTTATTTTGAAACCTGTTCACAAACCTAAACTTTTCCTTGGAATTTAACTATGTTATATATGAAAAAAGCAGAACGATACAGATGAAAGAAAGCCAGGCAAATGACTTTTTGTTCAGTTTTTCTGTGTAAAGTCGAGGGATACCCTACTGACTGCGGGAAAATGGATTACTAAAATATGCAAATATTTTAGTTTGCAGAGAATAATCCATGACCTCAGAATTAAAGGGGTAATGAAGTACAATACGATTAATCAGAAATTTGCATCAACACCATCCTTCCAGAATGAAGTCAGAATTTCTATGCAGAACTGCAGGAATCTCAAAAGTATTGAAAGATAGTGAAGTGGAGATTGTGTTATCCCCATTTACAGTATTTTTTACCTGCATCCATAGAAATTGTTTTCTTATTCAATGTGAATGCACTAACCTTACCATTCCCTTTATGTCTCTGTGTGCTTCAGAGACACGGTCGGGCCCTTGAGCGAGGCCCCTAGCCCCAATCCCTTCAGAGACACGGTCGGGCCCTTGAGCGAGGCCCCTAGCCCCAATCCCTTCAGAGACACGGGCGGGTCCTTGAGTGTGGATTTCTTATGCACTGCCTATATACTACTTTCTACACATTGGGGGTTGTGAACTGTTACAATAATATATATGGGAGCTAGTAAGTATAAAAAACTTATAGTTTAGGTGAAGACTTAGTTCTTATAATTGTTTTTTTTCATATTTAAATGTTACTGGTCAAAATGGAATGATACAATGATGGTTTATTTTATGGTTTACATTTTACTTACAATACAAAAATATATATGCGTGTGACAGATGCAGCGGCATAACTGCTGACACACAGAAGTAGCAGCAAACTGTAGAACGTGCCACCTGCGCATGAGGAAGTGAAAAGGTTAACTTTGTAATAACTGTACTTCAGTGGGGCTGGGCTTCGCCTTTTGGCAGGACGAGGACAGAAGGCAGGAGAGTCTGGTATGTTCCTCCTGCACCATCCCAGTCAGTCATTCGCTGCCTGGTCATCTGCTCCAGACTGTGGAAAAGACTTCAAACGACAGGTAAGAAATACGCATAACGTTTTCATGTAAAGAGCTGGTTACTCCTTAATACTTCAGAAACATTTTAGAGATGCACTTATTGTCGACAAATTTTCCATGAAGTTTTCTTTCTTTTATCTTTGTATTTGTGAATATAAATACATTTAAATATTCAAATAAAAGAAAATCAAAGCATAAAATGATAATTCTTTTGTTATTTGCAGTAAGTGTGCTATGAGTCTGAAATATGGGAGAAACATGTTTGTAGCTGGTGGAAATTTCCTGAATAGGCATATTGGAAAGTTTAATTTGTGACAAATTTCTGTTATACCAAGCCTAAGATGCCCTGTGCAAACATATCACTTGATAAGATGTGAAGTCCTACCTTTACCATTTTAATAACTTGACTTTAAAGTGTAAAAATCTAACTGTTTATCCTTTATAAAGACCTAAAATTTAAACTTTAGAAAGTATGTGTCCAGAAAGTATGTGACTGTTTCATAAGTATTGTTTACTGAGAAAATGAACAGATCCCTTCACTGCGAGATAATTGCTTGTGTGTGATCCTGGTACTTATTGGTGCAGAGCCTGCCCTGCCCCCCCCCGCTGGGATGCCCCCATCTGTACTGCTGCCATTGTGGGCACTCGGAGCGCTCCACGTGCTGCTGACTGGCGCTCTAGAAGGTGACCTCCCCACGGAAAAGCCTATCGCATGCTCCAAGAGCTGCACTTGCCTGCACGATGACTACAGCTCGGACCTCAGCGTGTACTGTAGTGCTCGGAATCTCACGCAGATTCCTGCCGACGTGCCGCCGTCTTCGTGCTCACTGTGGCTCGACGGAAACTTGTTCACCGCTCTGCCTTCCGGGGCCTTCAGGGACCTCAGCGACCTGGATTTTCTGAATCTGCAAAGCGGGCAGCTGTCCACCATTGACCCCCAGGCGTTCAGAGGCTTGCGCTCACTGGCATATCTACACCTGGAACGCAACCGACTGCGGTACATCCCCGCCCCTGTCTTCCAGAACACCCCCAATTTAGCGTCTCTCAGCCTTCACAATAATCAGTTGTTGCGCATTGAGGAAAGATCGTTTGCTGGACTGACCAGTATGTGGCTGCTCAATCTTGGCTGGAACTCTCTGGTAGTGCTGCCTGAGAATGTTTTCCAGGACCTGCACAACCTCAGGGAGCTGGTACTGGCGGGGAACCGGCTGGCCTACCTGCAGCCACAGCTCTTCCACAACCTGGTTGAACTGAGGGAACTGGACCTCACAGGAAATTTCCTAAAGGTCATCAAGGCCAACATCTTCCTTAAGCTGCCGAAGCTGCAGAAGCTCTACCTTGCCCAAAATCAGATTTCCACTGTGGCACCCCGAGCGTTTCTTGGCTTGAAGTCCCTGCGCTGGTTAGACCTCACTAACAATCGACTTTACGCACTTCATGACGAAACATTTCTGGGTCTACACAGTCTCCATGTCCTACGGCTCTCTAACAACTCCATTATCAGTCTACGGCCAAGAACGTTCCGTGACCTACAGTACCTGGAAGAGTTGCGTCTCAGCCACAACAAGATCCGCATCCTTGGGGAGAGAACATTCGAAGGCCTGGGCCACCTAGAGGTCCTGGAGCTGGAACACAACCTGGTGTTTGAGGCTCGCATGGGTGCCTTCGCAGGATTATCCCATGTGGCTGTGATAAACCTTTCCGGAAGCTGTTTCCAAAGTCTGCCAGACCAAGTCTTCAAAGGCCTTTCCAAACTCCACAGTCTTCACCTGGATAAAAGCTGCCTCACTAGGGTTACTACCCAAGCATTTATTGGACTAACGGGACTTCGCCGCCTCTTCCTTCAACAAAACAACATTTCTGTGGTGGAGCGCCAAAGTTTTGTTGAGCTTCAGGGCCTCCAACAGCTGGACCTGAGGTACAACAAGCTGGAGACGCTGTCCTCCCATACTTTCTATGGCCTGAAGAACTTGGATTACCTGCTGCTGTCAGGAAACCTGATTGGCCAGATCCCTTTGGAAGCTCTTCATCCACTGCAGCATCTCTCTTGGTTGGATGTCTCTGGTAACCAACTTGAATCTCTACAAAACGGCACCCTGCAGCTTCTGCCCAGGCTGCGCTACCTGAACCTGAACAACAACGCCCTGACTAACCTCGCAGCAGAGTTTCCAGATGGCCTCGGTCAGCTGTGGTTGTCAGGCAACCGCTGGAGATGTGACTGTAGCATAAAAACCCTGAGAGATTACATCCTCAGCAAACCGCATGTAGTGCCCCGGCAAGTGGAGGTCCTGGCAGAGGGGGAGGAGCCTCACACTATGGTCACTGTCTACAACAACATCACCTGCATGAGCCCAGCGACCACAAGCGGCACCGACCTGCGGGACATCAGCAGTGAACATTTTCACGACTGCTGAGTCCCCCTCGGGACACTTCAGTCTATGCTGGGGAAAAAATACACAAGTATATCACACACACACAAACATATATATATATATATATATATATATATATGTGTAACTTAGGGTTATTAGAAATCCTGCAAATCATTTTATTGCTGTTTTTTGTTCATTTTGACTCTCTTCTAAGAGTTTTTTTTTTTTAAAAAAACCATTCCTGCCTAGTGTTTTTCTGAATTCCTGTCTGCTGGACTGCACTTTTGTTCACTCTCTCTGACCTCAGCTGTTTGCATTTTATCCATTTCTGCTGCCAAGACAATCAGACACAGGTGAGGATCACTGACCTGCCTTCTTTACAAAATCCAGTTCCAACTAAATGAGGACTTTCAACTACATTCACAAAGCAAACCCATTTCCACTTCATTCAATAATCCAAAATGACACTGTTACAAAATTCTCTAATTTATACGAATGCTGTTCTAACACAAATTATTGGACACATGCAATTCCTTCAAAATTTGGGTATGGGTTTCTATTTTCAAACATTGTTTGTTTTTACCTGCTAATGACTATAACCCAAACTTGGATTGAGCTCTGAATCTATGCACTGAGACCACAAACCTATAATCACTGTCTCACACTTTTCTGTTTTCTGCATATTTACAGTTACATTTGTTTATTGCTTAATACACCATTATTATTACACCATTATTCAGGACAATATTGTAGTGTCATGCATCATTTATTTTCTGTAACAGTTGCCTTCTGTCTATGTGACATTAACATAAAATATCCAACTTCATCAAAGGTATTATTTTCTGTGTGTGCGTTTTATTTAAATTGCCCTTTAACTTTTCTGCCAGCGCTATTGAAGACTGAAACATTTACATGCTTATGTTTGTATTCCTGTTTCATTGAAAGAAACTGGGAAACGAGGTTATGCATGTTCCACTGGCGACTCACACAAGACTCAAAGACGTAGGAAACAATATCAAATCACACTTTAGGGATTACAGAAAAAATATAAAGACATGATCCTATCCAAGGAGCCCCCAGGCCCGTACCACCTGAGGGGGGGGGGGGGGGGCTCCGGACCTCCAGCGACCCTGACCAGCGTTTCGAACATAGAAGGGTATCTAACACACAATTGACAAAAACATTTTAGTTTATATTTTATCTTACAGCAAAACAGAAATACATTCAAATGTCTTTCAACAGTAGCACCTTATGTTGTGCTTTGACTTTTGGCGGCTTGAAGATATTAAATCCCTTCCACTTCTTAGCAGCGACCATGTTTATCATCCACACGGGAAGCTGTTTGCCTCTCTGAAGCACACATGTCCTCTGGACCGGACCCACGGCACCACACCACCTTGGTCTGGAACAGAAATTCTCAGCTTAAGTAACAAAAAAAAAAAAAAAAGCAAATCGATCAAACATCACACTCACCTCATACAGGTGTCACAAAACTACCAGCAATGAGGTAACACACAGTATGGATACAGTGATGGGGTGATGGGGATCTTCGTGGGTGGGGCTCCTTGTTTTTGGTCTGATAGTCAGGGTGTGGCCAATTTGGCACCCCCAGTTCTTCAGATTTTTTTTTTTATCCATTTCACCTTCACTCCTGACGTAAGACACTGGATAATCTGCCCACTCCGACCACCAAAAAACAGCACAGATTTGACATGACAGTCATATGCTATTAATGTCGATTATATATTATTAGGTAACAGAAGTCAAAGATGATAAGAGCTTCTTCTGGACAAACAAACAAAAACAAAACAAACCTGCAGGGGTCCACAGCATGCAGTCTGACGAAACTATTGGCCAATGCGAATGTGTTCAAAGTGGAAAGGTAACCAGCACAAAGGTTTCAAACCCGTGCCGGCAGTTAGGAGCAGGTCAGGCTGTGGTATCGCTGCAGGGAAAGGTGCCAGTCTTGCAACTCAGTGGCACAGAAAATGGGAAGGAGGCTTGTAATTAATAAACAGAAACAACTGGTCATTTTCACTGAACGTGTCGCTGGGGTTCTTTAATTAGTAACACCTTCGCAATAACATAAAACGGTAAACATTTGTGTTTAGTATCCCATTGGGAACCTGTGACTACAATCGCAATTATTAACAAAATGACAATAACAGATCTGAACGAGTCATTATGGCATTATGACATTCGACAAAAAGAAAATGCCTGTGTGACGAAACAATTCAATTTGCAGCATTGTTATATAATGAAGCGCCGCACTTTCTGTGAGCGCTGCGTAGATCCTTTCCATTCCCTGAAAATTAGGCTCTCTGAGAAAAGCTAAACCACTAGAAGATGCTTTGATAAGCAGGGTCACATCTAGTGCCACACACCCTTGGCACATTTTCCGTTATAGCAGAAAGACATGGAGTCGATTAGTGGCATGATATTCAGAAATATGGGCTTCTCAGCGACTACCATACTAGAAAGAACGATATCCAGTCATATTAAATATATTAGATATTAATCACATAGTGTGTGTGAATGTGTGGTATGCATGGGTGAATGTGAGGCACATATTGTAAAGCGCTTTGAGTACTCGTAGGAGTAGAAAAGCGCTATATAAATGCAGTCCATTTACCATTTACATTAACTTGTTAAAAGACATTTATGAATGGGACTGGGGGGGGGGGGTTATTCTGCTTGGTGCCTCTAGGGGGGTATTCAATTAAAATTTAAAGAGGTCCAGTTAGAGAAAATTTCTTGGAGCAAAGGCCTGAAAGATCATAATGTGTATTTAATGTGATATATGTTTAAATATCCTATTAGTTGTATCAACATTGCATGTAATCAGTACCTGAATGTCACATCAAATTAATTCAGTACAATTCAAAAACGTGACATAGAACTTCGGCCAGCTGGCGGGGGTGAGATTATCAGTTTGACATGTACACACATGTAACAGTTCTTACCTTGTAAGCAGTCTGCTTTTGTATTTAACCGTCTAAATACACCTTTGGCGTAGCTAATTTTAGGTTTAAAATGGAATAATATAGATTAAAACTGTCTGGTTTTAAATAATAACTCTTTTTTTAATGATTCTCTTTTTGGCTACAGGTCCGGTGTTCTGACAAAACATCCTACCTACCGAGCCTTTCTGCGCAGTTCCACCGTCTTGGGATTAGGGTTAGGTTTTAGGGGTGAGGGATAGGGTTAAGGCAAGGGTTTTAGGGGTTAGGGTTAGGTAAGAGTTCGGGTCAGGGCTATCGATTAGCACTACGGTAGGATGTTTTGATAAAGTAGGACATTCTGTCAGAACACCGGGCCATATGGGAGAGCTTCTGGTTCCAGACCCAGGCCGCGGTCCGCCTGTTAGTGACCGCTGCTCTACACTGTTGGGAGGCTATACTCTTAGCGCCGCCACTTACAAACAAGGTGGAAGCTCTTAAGCTTTTACTGAGTCCAGTTCCCTGGATCTGCAGAGGAAGCACGGAATTATGGCAGGAATTCTAAGAATCTTAACAGGCCAACAATGACAAGCACCTTAACTGTGTGTTGCAGGCAGCAAAGAACATATCAGAGATAAGCTGGTATGAAGGAATCTGGCCTTTGAGCTCAGGCCACCATCTGACTAACCAAGAACTTCTGCATTGCTGTTCAGTTCTGGAGGTTCTTCAGCAATCAGAAAGAGCCGCATACTTTGGGGGCACTCATCAGTCTGCTTAATATCTTGCGAAGTGCTAATGTGTCCATTCAGTATGAAAAATCTATCCTTCAGTTCAGCACTACAGTAACAGGAGTCACAACACTGATAAAGACGCACATACCAGACAGCTAAATTATCATCTGTTTTACTTTTCCTTTTTGGGAGCTTTCACTAGGAAATATTTTGCTGGTACCTTATTTTTCTTCTTTCTTTTGCGATTTTTGGAAGTGAACTGAAGGTGTTTTGGAGAAAAAAAGCTTACCTACGTTTACAGGAAATGGAAGAAACCACAGAGGCGCCATTATTGAAAAGGACTTTAACTTTCCAGTAAGTTGCAAAGAGAAATGTAACTATAAAGACGCATGTAGTGCAGCTTGGGGCAGAAGGCCGCCCCTGGGGCAAATCAGGCCTATTTTTACAGGCCTGTGTCATAAAAATAATAACAAAAAAGCTTCAATAACAAGTATTATTGTCTATTGCAGCTTTCATTAAATAATCATTAGAAATGGCTGCCGTCGACATGGTGAAGGTCGGATTTGATCCTGCTCTGAAAACCGCAGCCCAGGTCTGACGCAGAGCCGCAGCAGGCTAAAAGCCAGCTAGCAGTGTGTGGCGGCTGTAACAGGCCCGACAGTGACTACTTTAAAATACATTTTCCAAGCTGGGAGGGCCGGAAAGGCCAAAGAGTTTGCGCCTGAACTGCAGGTGCATCAATCACAAAAAACAAAAGTTAACTCATTAATGGCTGCAGCTTCAGAACCCACGACAGCATAGGTACACCGAACTGGGACAACCGACATCAGCAAAGAGAGACAGTGTCTACACGTCAAAGCGACGCTCGACAGGATAGAGCTAAACATTAAACACTGCAAAGGCACAACTTCAGAACTGAATCTGCAGCTTTGACACTCAGAAAAAAGAGCAGGACTGTTAAACTGAAACTCAAGGCCAACGTACAGATGTGTATCCTAGTGTAAAAAGCCGAAAATCTGCAACTCTGAGTGACAGAAACTATAACATGGTTATATGGGTTTAACCCTTTTTTCTTACATCCAGACAGTTATTTTTTTGAAGAAAGTCAAAGGGCGCTTCCAACATACAATATCTATCCGGTGCCAACTGCTAAACAGGGTTGAAATCCATAATGACCTAGACAGGCATCTTCAGAGAATCATTTAGTCTGATTATTGCAATGTGTATTTTGGCTAATGAATAAAGCACCATTTTGTAGGTCCAGGTGCATCCAGAATATCACAGGGGCTGCTGTTCTGCGCATGATGGTTAACCTACTGGGTGTGAGGCAAAGAATAACCAGAAGCAGAGCCTTTCAGATGAGTGCAGCCAACGCAGGAAAGGCGGAGCCAGTTGACTTTATCGTATGTCAGTATTTTATGTGCAGCCGGGCTTCACTCTCATCTGTGTGGAGGCTTCACACAGCCTCCACATCATTAATCATTACATCCAAATCTCAGTTGTGTGGCAAAAGGTCTGTCATCCAGAAATGGTTTTTTGAAGGCAGGCTTTTCAAACTCCAGCAGTATGCAGGTCGCAGCAAGCGGTGTTTTTGAAAAGGGACACCCAGAATCCGTGGTCAGGCACTGAACTCTGCCACCAGAGAACAACCACGAAGAAGCTGTCGTTTCGCTTCCGAGGTCCCATCAAGGTGCTTCCTGTGAATCAGCACTGCAAAGGTGCCTCCTGTGAATCAGCACTGCAAAGGTGCCTCCTGTGAATCAGCACTGCAAAGGTGCCTCCTGTGAATCAGCACTGCAAAGGTGCTTCCTGTGAATCAGCACTGCAAAGGTGCCTCCTGTGAATCAGCACTGCAAAGGTGCCTCCTGTGAATCAGCACTGCAAATGCGCTTCCTGTGAATCAGCACTGCAAATGCCTTTTGATGGACAAGCATTCAAGTACATGAATCGCTGAATTGTAATTACCTAGATTTCCATGGGCTGTAGGATAATAGCCAGAGCAGGAAGCGATTAAAGATGCAAGTTAAGGAACTGCAAAGGACTGTATGAAAGGCAAACAGAACAGAACAAAGGCTCAGTTCAGCAGCATGTAACATCAGCATCTTCCTAGGTGCTCAAATTTGGATACATTCTGCTGATTTTTATTTATTTTGTAGTTTCCATTTTCTGTTGCATATGATGCTCTCTGCCACCTGCTTAGTTTTATGTTTCACAACTTACAAAATGGCCGCGGCTCATAAACAACTTTCAGTTCAATTTCAATTGAGTGGAGGTCATTTCTTTTACAAACAAAACAAAATAAAACAAACAGACAGTAACATTTCGCATTACTTTGCTATCCAGTAGATCACCTGTCCAAACATCTCAGGCCATCTGCCTATGAAATAAATTAATTGCAGCTGCTTTTAAGCATAGGCTGCCATCTAGTGGCCATGCGAGTAAGTGCCGGCAACTTGTTTAAATCTTCACTGACTTTCGCAATTGTATAACATTTACTGTAATGTAGTTTCCATTTTGATTTTTTACTTTGTCCTTTACAGTAACATTTTTTGGAATGCTGAATGACATGTATTGCTTTACATACAGCTGTTTACAAACGTTTTTGATAACTTTTGTATAACTATTCTTCAGCAGCTAACAGTAAAATGTTTCTCTACATGCCAGGAAGAGTTCTGACTGGTAGCATTTTATTGTTTTCTGTAGTGTGTAATGACAGCTCAGGAGTGCTGACGTATTAACCAGCTTTGTGCATGATTTGAAAGCAGAGTAAAGATACAAAAGATTTTGACAAGACGATTTGATTTGAAAATTGGGATGTGTGTTTAGTTTTGAGGGAATGATGGAAGGTTTCAGGAAATGTTCCTTGGTAAATCATAGAAAGTACAATGCGTAAGTCAGTTGCGCAAAACAGTTCTTGAGTTTACAACAGATTAGTATAAAGACTGGTAGAGTCTCTACCCCCACCCAGGTGGCGAGGCAGTTTAATAATGGTCAGCTGCTCTATTTTATAGTATATTTAAACAAAGTACTTCTACGCTTGTAGCGGGTTGAGCAGGGGAACACGCGTCCCGAATCTGCCAGTCAGCCAACCACAGTCTCTGGGTTTCAATAAGGAAGGAGGAGTAGAAATTCTTCTGGAAATATGCTTGCTGCTTGATGAACCTCTGAACAAACCAGCATTTACATTTTGATCTATGGATGACCATGTTCCTGCGGATTCTTCCAACTGGATTCGCATGGAAACCATAAAACACCGGCCTGGTTACAGGATGGCCGACAAGCGCCGTGTCTCTGGACGGGATGTAGTGAAAATATCACACATGCTTTTGCTCTTCCCACTAACAGTGACCGCGAATTATTTGAGCGATGCGTATAGGGGACAGGAGAACAAAATGCAGAAAACGGGGTGAACAGCTACAAGGCTGAAATGAGATTCAGTGGGACAAAAGTGAATAAGCGTTTATGCGACACCTGCTGTAAGAGAAAGAGACAGCATGACATGCTGGGCAATATTTTATTACTCCCCCTCCACTCACTTTAAGGGATCCCACAGTTTTCCATACAGCTTCTCTCCCCGCAAACAAAGTGCCATACAATGTTTACCAGTTGTATTAGGGCTAAAACAAGCCCAGACACCTCGCCCTTGTGTGAGAACGATGCAAAGCAAACAGTGTGCATGGATGGCAAAAAAAGGGAAATGGACCACAATCAACGCGCACACACACACATGATCAAAAATTATTTTAATTTCCATAATGATAATAAAAATAATTCCAAGAATTCTGTAAACCATTGCATAAATGCTATAGTGTAAAAATTTGAACGAGTTAACAATTTTAAACATTACACTACAAGTACATGATTATGCATTATAAATACCTATTTTCAAAAGAGCAATAAAAAGCCCGAATCACCAGCCTGTTCTAGTCACTCTGCTATCCCAAGTGAATACTTCCATAAATTAAACACAGGTATTTTTCCATATGTATTTAAGGTCTTACTGTTAACAACACGTTACAAATTAATATACTCACAATAATATTTATAGGAATATTTAAACACTAAACAGAATAAGAGTTATTCCATATAGCAATACTTATTTACCAAAATATGGGACATGTATTATAAAGAATGTGCATTTGAATTCTAAGCCAATAAAAATCTATGAAATGCAGCTTGACGTCTGTATGAATGGAACAGCTCTCTTTTTTTCTACAGTTATTACCGTAAAACCCTGAGAAAATCCTTTTTGTTCCTCTCAATTTAGCATTAGACTAATAGATACAAACCCGAAAACTGCATTTTTGTCAAATTTATTTATATAATATACCCATTCACAATATTAAGTGCTACATGTTAACAGCAGAACTGCTTCCTAACTAAACCCAACAGCCTATGCAAATTTTAGAACGATACATTCAATATCAGGGTTTACGCAAGAATGCCTTAGGATAACTACCGCCCCACGGCGAGTTTTGTTGGGAACAGATCTATATTCTTGCTTTTATAAAAGTGTTTGCTAATACTGCAAATTTTGGGGAAATTCTACAAAATTCAACCGGCTTCATATTTTTTTCATGTATAAGACTGCATAAAAATCTGATTCAACAATCATAATACTATTACAAAACATCTGAATGTAAAGTACAGTATGAAACATCTCTCTCATGATTCGTGTAACATAGAAGGACGCCCTGGGCTCCATACAGAAGCTAACTCTCAGCATCAGGGGCCTGGTCTGTCTTACTGAAAGCTGTTTCTGGGAGAGATGAATTACATATGAATTTATCCAACAAACAATCACAGTACTTAATGTTAATCAATTTGAAGCAGGAGAAAGTACCACCAGTGTACATGGACTGCAAAAATACTTGCAAGCTGTCACTTTTCGAACGAAGCGACGATGATTCGAATATCGTGGGCATCCCTAAAAATCGATTCATTTTAATGACCACGGATTCGTTTCCTTGAGCCATGAGGCTCTTTGGTTTCACACAGCAAAAGGGATACAAGGCGTGTTTTTAAGACAGATAAAAGTGGCAGTGTGGCCATAATGGGTGGGGTTAAGTAGTATTTCTTAAAGAAATGAAAAAAAAAAACATTATGTGTAACTGCATTATGCAGCAGGTGGTTTAGACAAAAATGAACAGAATTCGCAGTGACAGAGTTCGTCAACGCGCATCCATGTAAAGTGCATGGACATGCATTCCAGGATGCCATCTATCGCTGACCTCTCACAAGGGAAACACTACACCATTAATGCATGCAACATTTTCCAGACAATTCAACAACAAATTAACCTAAATTTTATACAGTGTTTAAGAACACATACCTAACAGATACCAGTCAAGTGAACTAAAGCACCTTACAAACCAATTTTACGCTTCAAATTCCTGACTGCATATAAGTAGTGAAGAAAGAGTAATATTTAGAACTAAGCCATTAAATGAGTTTAGCAATTAAGAAAAAAAATACAAATGGATATTAAATACGATTCCACATGGCCACTTAATAAAACAAATTCATATTGACATTCTCTCCATCTACGGCTATCAGGCCAAACATAATGCTTAAGTCTGTGCATTCAGTACTAATGCACAAACGACAATCTTATGTTTAACAAGAAAAAAAGTTGCAACTGTTATGGCATTTACATACGCACATTATTAAACAAGGTGCTGGATTTGGTCATTGTTCTTATAGTAAGGTTTCCAACCAGTTCTCAGAATGTTATAAAGTGTAATTATGTACCACTAATGTCATAAAAAGAAAAAGGTCTTTGGCACGCCTACGAAATGGGCTCACAAGTCCATTAATATTGTCAGCAAGAGCAGTTGGTCTAAGATATTCTTCTTCATCCAAATCAAACACGACATAATGTGTCATACTGAAAGCAAATTTTAAATATTTTTTATATATACTTTTAAAGGATTACTAAGAAGAAATTTAAATTCCAATACTTTGGTTCATTTCAATCCACATTATTCATTAGGTTTTTATTAAAGATTTTAAAAAGTGATAGGGAAAAATGTTATACAATAATGAAATAACCAGAATCATAAGGACACCAAACGAAAAGATAACACACCTGATAATATTGGCTGGCCATAAGTTATTTCAAATTATAGAAACTACATGTAAATTTTCATTATTACAAGATATTAAAATACAATTTTGATTTCAACACTGATTTATGTTCTCGCCTTTCCCTGGAAAGTTTGCTTTCCTTTTATAAAATTAAAGCTGGATTTAAATTAAATCTACTGCTAGATCAGTTTATGTGAGATATGAAGGGTACGATTTTATGGTGTGATTACACCATTGTTAGTATGAAACAATGTAACTGGCAGTAGAAAATTAAACTACTGAAGTGCCTGCAATGAGACCCGTGTGCTTTGCTTCTGTGTATCCATGAGTTTAAACCAACAGGAGAATCTCAATGCAAACATTGTGGATTTTGAAAAGTATCCAAATAAATCGTGGAAAAGAGCGAAGCTTAGAAAACCAGCCAATCATGTATTTGCAATTATGCAAGTCGATTACACTGTACTTGGGCTCTTTTCGGACTATATGGTTTATGGAAAAAATAGGAGATTCATAAAATTCAGTCTTCACTCAATTATCAATAACGTGTGAACTAATCTCTGACTAAATTTTGCTCTACCTCAAACATCTGCAACTCAATTATTCAAACTACATTTTATACACACACACACACACACACACACACACACACACACACACAGAAATCAGTCATTGCTGTAAATATTAAAGGACCAAGATACAAAGTTAACCAAAACGAAAACATGAACACAAATACATTGTTAACACAGTAGTAGGTCATTTTGATTATTTTAACCTAAACACGTTACACTTTGTCATATCTGACAACACAATTTACAGACTGGATGCTATCAATTTCATCCAAAAGGCATTACAGACTCACGTTGTTTCTCTTAACATTAAAATAACACAAAAGTGTTTTTAAACATGTACATTAATTTGTTTCCTGATCTGCCTCCTACAAAGTTGGAAAATTAAAATGCAAGGATCCTGCACCAAAGAAACTCGCCATTAAAAAGCACCATTACCCATGGAGATATGCAATGGGGACAGTTTACGTCTGACGTCAGGGCACAGGCGTCAACGTCGCACTGCCGACATCTGTCGGAATACTCGAACGATGAACTGAGCTGGTATAAACCATCAAATAAATATAATTTGCAAAGAAAGTATGACTACAGATATTTCGCAGAGTTGCACAAGCTTTAGACTATGTGTAACCATTTTTACTACAATCTTAAATTTCTTTCAGATGCGTAATATTCTCCTATTTCCTGAGGCAAGGCACTTGGGAACGTGTGGCTGATATCTAAGCACTGGGCCTCCCCAAAGTGACACAGTCACAGCGTAGCCCAGCACTGCGGTGCTGGCTGCTCAGAGAACTAACTGACAATTAATCAACCACAGAAACATGGCAATTGACTTGCTAAATGCTTCAGCATGTGTTATGTGCCTTATTGATATCGTAACTGCTGGCTATGCATAAACGCATTAAAAAGTTTGCACTTCTTGATTGGAAAAATGTAAAAATCCTAAGTAATTCAACAATACTATCAATAGCTATTATTTAGTAATATTTTATATATTAAACTAGCAATCTACTAATTAAACCCCATGATTTAAGGTTAAGAAAAAAAGAAATATTCTATGGTTTCACAGTACACAAACATAAGCTTCATACATTACCATATTTAGAAAAACATATAAATCAAAACAGAAATAATAATGAAAAAAAACTACAGAAGCAGCTTAAAGCAAAATATTCTAAAGTAAAATTCCCAAGTCAACAAAGTGCTTTTACAAAAGATGAATCCTCTTCACAAAACTAATATTAGTTGCTGTTTGACTGATACTTTTAGTCTTGGTCTGAATGAAGAGTCACCGTGGCTAGAGGAACCATTTCCAATCAAAACTGACCAAAGAGTGGATTCCTTTAGAAACAGCCAAGTGATCAATCAAGAAAAATATTCCTACAATTAAACCAAGTATAAGGATAGATGTGATATAAAACACAAACAGGGAGAGGCACGACCTCAGAGGCAGTCAGTTAAGGCGTGGCCTCGCATATC
>JAODKE010000050.1:9628402-9656020 GCA_026779605.1 Mormyrus hasselquistii | reverse complement strand
TTTCAAACAATTATATACAGAGACAGCACCTTGAATAGTTCTACATCACCACTTCAGTATTTTCGCCTTACAATATGGACATTCTGTTTTGCTAGGTGCACAGTTCTCACAAAGTACATAATGTTGACAAGGCTGCAGCACTATGCAGCGGTCATGCCTTTGGCAAACTATACATTTCTTTGACTGAAGCTGATATATTACCTGTGTTGAGAAAAGAGAAGTTAGTAGGAGTCATGTTAATAGATGATAAAGATAAAAAAAAAAAAAAAAAAAACATGAGTTTTCAATGCAGGATCCACATTATGACTTGGGACTTGACTTAATGTTTTTAAGCAAAAACATTACGGATGCTATTATCATTACCATTAAGCATCGGTATATTAAAGGACGGAAAAAAATCACGCTGGAATCGTGTCACTCTTACCCCATCTACAACGTCTAGGTCTGACCGCAGCCGGCTCTGCAGGGACTGCAGCTTAGCTAGGGGGAGGCGGTCCAACTCGCCGTAGCCACGGAGCAGCGGCACGTTCGGAGAGCGGCACAGTGCATCAAAGTCTTCCTGCAGCTCCTTGAGCCTGCGCTCGGCGTCCTCGTGCTTCTTGACGGCCAGCTGCCGCTCAGCCTCGGCCGACTTGGCTTGCTCCTTGGCTTCTTGGGCGTCTTTCTGCCAGGCGTCGCAGGCCTGAGACGCAAGGGTGCCTTTCATCACTTACTCTGATAAAACACGCGCGACAAACCCCCCCCCCACCAGCCCGGTTTACGACATCTCTAGGTCCGCGTGATCAATCGGCACCAGGTCATTACAGACCAAACATTAACCACAGAAACGCGAGTGCAGGGCCGGAGCGCTGACCTGTCGGATCTGCTGCCAGGCCTCCTCCCAGTGCTTAATCTTCCTCTTCGCCTCATCCAGCTCCCTAAAGAGGCGAGGCAGGTCGGCGCTGCCCGTGCTCACTGCGGCGGGGGCGATGCTGCTGAACACCGGCGACGGGCTGGGGGAGAAGCTGCCACTCACGAAATCCCATATGCTTCCAGGGCCGCCATTCAGACCTAGTGACACACAACGCGGCGGAGTTCGTTTCCCTTCCCTCGTCTTCATTAGCATTAGCCGGAACGCACGTGCAGCCGGGATCTCACCGAGGGAATTCTGGGAAGAGGTGGAGGTCCCCAAGAGACTGTGCTCCACCGTGCTGGACAGGGCCTGCGTCTGGCCTTGCTGGGAGGCCGCTCCCGGCAGAAGCGACTGGGACAGGGACTGGGAGAGTGAGCTGAGAGGGGAGGCCGAGAGTGAGGAGGAAGAGTGCAAGGAGGAAGAGCGAGCCAGAGAGCCGGGGATGTTGACAGGCGCTGAGCCCCCGAGTAACCTCTGACCTGGAAGGAAAAAAAAAAAAAAGATTCATTTTAAAGGCAAGTGCATAGAAGGCTGCAAGTGAAATTATCCATAGATGTCTAAATATGTTCACCATCATTAGCAAAGACTACAGACAACTGATATATCACCATTACAATGTATGAGTGAAATGTAAACATATGGTACATGTTTTCAATGTTTACGTTTAACTTCAATAGAAAGTAGAACCCTACCCCATCACGAAATCAATTAATCTTTCAAAAATATAGATTACCAATATAGCAATACTACCAAGATTCAGCAACATTACTAAATACACATTAAAGTGGCTCTTTGTATACTTTTCATTCCAATCAAATAAGTCTAATGCACTTTTGAAACTGAGAATGGAATATTGCTACATTCAAACCTAAAAGAATGAATGACAGTACGACCCCCCCCCCCCCGAACACGAAAGGCACTCTCTTACTTGTCAGTCCTAGGCCATTGTTTTCTTGTTCCTCTAATTCCTTATCAAGTGATGCAACATTAATGTCGCTAAAATTGAGGTCAAGGGCAGAACCTAAGAAAGTCACACACATGAATGGAAGAGCAAATCCTTCAGCACACACGCCATGCAGCATAAGGATACACAAGGAAAATGCATTTCGGACAAACCCAAATGAGAATATCTATATCGAATGAGATTGTGTGAATATATCTGACAATTAATACAAAAACAAAATACAGCAGCAAACACACATTTACAGATCACTGATTTCCAACATTTTCTTAAAGATCATATCGTTCAAAATTGTGTTTCTAAATATACTGTCTAAGGATTTGAGGATGACAGTTCTGCTGAAGTGCTAAATAATTATTAAAAATGCACAGACCTCACAGAGCAAACAAAGCGCCTTCAGTGAAATGAGCACCCAGATTTACAGCGTCCACATCTGAAATACTGCTGTGTCATCACACTTGTCAAACACGTGGCAGCTGCACAGCTATAGAGCGTGCGCCTCTGGATAAGGACAGAGTGTCTCTAACCCACTCTGGTGCTGGTGACCGGCTCTGAATCCCCATGCCAGGACATCAGTGCTGTGTCTGGTCATGTGACCGGCGGCCCAGCTCCTGAAGCCGTGCCGTATGCAGCATGTCTAGCGCACATTCCCGTCAGCTCTCCACTGTCTTTTGTGCCACCTTATGCCAAGACCTATAACCGCAGTCTATAAGCTACACAAGCCGCGGGTAGAGACCAGATTGCCGGCAAGTCAGAATGCTTCTCGTAGCTCTCTAATAAAAAACGGTGCCTGTGACATACCTATGACGGACTCCACGGTGTTACTGCCCGGGTAGAAGGGAGCCGCCTTGGCGTTCATGGTCGAGAGCGTGGTGGGCGATGAGCTGTCCGAGCCGACGCTGGACGCCAGGCTGGAGGTAATGCTGGAGGTAATGCTGGAGGCCAGGGGGTTCACCACCGAGAAGACACCAGAGAGGGTCTGCAAAGCAGGGAGCAGAAAGCCAGTCGGCCCATCAGTCCAACCTCAAAGATCTATCCGGAACAGCTGTGATCACATACGGAGCTTTCAGACTTCCAGCTGTTAAGGATAATGCAATAGCATCATTTTTGTACAGTTATAAAATTATACAAAAGACTTCCTCTTAAGCTCTGATGATGGCTTATATGCCTCCTTATCTGGGGGTAGGGCTGGGCAATTAATTGTATTTTAATTTCAATTACAGTACTGGCTTCCATTATCAAAACAAAATAATCGGGATATAGCAATTACTGCTGCATTTCGTTTTGCAGTGATCCCCCGTTTTGTCTGGGGTTGTAAATCCAGTGTAGCCCTTTTTGTTTCTCTGTTGGATCACATTTAAGCTTCAAGGATCTCGTTTCTCAATCACGGTCGTAATCAACCGAACCGACAATGCACGTAAGCACGGAATGCAACAACAACCACAAGTAACCAAAATTGCAGCAAAAGTAGCAACAGAAAATAAAATTGAAGTTATAACACCTTTCCACTGTCCGAACACAGAAGTCAGCCAGTCGTGCTGTTAAAAAGACAAGTTTTTTTTTTTTTTTTTTAAAGTTCAGTAAATGCATGATATTTCCAATGTTGATGAGTAATTATGTTAATGACAATCTCAATATTGACCTGGCAGTATAAATGAAATATTATCCCTAACACAGGCAAAATGTGTAAATATCAAAAATGACACATGAAAATCCCTTGTGTGTGTGTGTGTGTGTGTACGCGTGCGTATGCTCAGCCTGTTGTGCAGGTTCCTTCCTGCTACCCAGATTTCTTCTCATAGTCCAAAGGCATGTAACTCTAAACTGTCCCCAAAGTATGAAATGGCATTTTTATGGAGTAGGGCAGACTGTAACCAAGGCTGGTTGTGTTTAATCAGTTGACCCTATTCTATTAATTTAGTTCATTTAAATAGGGAGCAATTACTTCTTCACACAGGAGCAATCTGTGTTAGAGAACTAGAAAAATAAAAAAAAGTTGATAACCATTAAAGGTCATTTTTTTAGGTCATACTTCCAGTGCTTTTAGGATAAATTAAATAATCCAGTGATAAGGTCCAGTGTCAAAACTTTTTGGTTTTAGACTATGCCTAAGATGTAAACCGTTCTTTCAATACATTTTAAAAAATGAGTACATTTTAAAATGCTGTTTATGTTCCAAAAAAAATCATTTTTGGTTGAGATGTTGCCCGTGTGTTAAGGACACGTTTACGTCATGAAAACCCGAGCAGGTGCTTCATGCTGGAGTCCAGCGCGGCGGAGCACAGTCTCTTGGGAACCTCCACCTCTTCCCAGAAGCATGAACCCTTTACTGATTCACATAATTGTAGGAGAGAATCAGCCAGAAACCAAGGCTTACTCTAAAATTAAGACTCATTTTGGTCCGACAAACAATTACTGCATGAGGCAGGTAAACAGTCTGCTTAACCCTCTGGGGTCTGGTGCGTCGTTGATGACGCAGCGCATTTTTCGTGTCTATTTCAGTTTATATCTCTGAAATCTTTATGTAGAAACATGGGGGAAAACGCTGACTAAATCCACAATCTGTCTTCAAAACATCCATTGTCGGGAGTATTAAAGTTTTTAAAATTAGGTTCAAATCGGCAAAAAATTACAACCATGTCACCTTACTTTGTTTTACCTGCATCGGGGGTGTGTCTCACCCGAAAATTGTTATTCACATTATAAATAGAATGAAAGTGAATTTGGTGTATTGAAATCACATTTGCATGGTAATTTGATGAACAACGCAACGGTGCAACGCAATCCAGATACATCCCCGTCAGCCCCATAAAAGGGGGGGGAGGGGGGGGCGTGGCCAGGAGTCATTCAGGCTCATTCATACACATGAAAGTTCCTACATATTCAATAAAAGGAGCCAGAAATAGTGACACGAGTTACATTTTTCTTATTTATTTATCCAACTGAATGTTGCAGCTACACCAAGACTTTGCTGATCAGATATCTGGGATCAAAACAAACTGCCAGCATTGCTTACTATGTACTTTTTATAATGTTTCTGCAAGTGTTCCAAACTGCATTTTGCAATGTCTATACTTTGATGTCAAATTACAAACTTAACATAAATCTGACATATTTATAAAGTACACTAAGACTAAGATGAGTTTAATGCCAAAACAAATATATAAGAAATAATTTATTTGCTATGAATTAACTTTATGATATTGAAAGAAATGTGTGACCGTGCCCCAGTCAGTGAAAGTGTGTTCCCTACCCCTAGACCCACCCCAGAAGGTTAAAGGCGCTTTAAACACGGGCCGGGTGCCTCATGGCGCCCCTCCAGGGTTGCTTTGCTGGAGGACAATGCGTTATTCTGAATGCACGTCAGAGAGCCGGCAGCCGCAGCACAAAAGCGTGCATGGCACTCACTCACTTTGTCCTGCTCCATTAGCTTCGGGTTGCTATCCATGGGGTAACCTTTCAAATTTTTCGTCTGAAAAACAGACAATATATATGACCAAACTGCACACGATTTTAAAGTGGGTGGGGGGGGGGGTGGGGAGGGGACTTTATTAAGAATGAAAACACTGATTTTTACATATGTGGCCACTAAAAGTTTTTCTTTTAGTTGGTCAAGCATGACAGTGAGGTGCTTACTGGCTGCACCCATGTCAGCAGTAACAAAGGGCGCCTGGTACCTGATCCTCGCGTTCGAATCCAGGAGCTTTGGGATAGCTGGACGTTGGCGACGACACGCTGGACGTGGTGGACTCGGAACACAAGCTGCCATTAGTGAAGCATTTAGGCCTGCTGATGGCTCCGACGGGAGAGAGCGAGCTGGTGCTGCCTGAGCTTGAGGTTACGGATGGACTGTTGGAGCATGAAATCTGGAGAGGAAAGGTACACGTCAGAAGCAGAGACGGCTGGTCATGCCAGGCGTTTGCTCACTGAAAGCCGTTTCAATCACCAGAAAATTACTTTTATGAGGTGTATGTCAGTCATAGAAAGTTAATAAAAAAAAAAAAAAACTTATGGAGTACTTGAGGACCATGGTATGAAAGAAATTTATGAACTTCATTGGTCCCAGGGGTGAATCTTGATAGGAGTACCTTTTCATATACAGTGCTTGGGGAATACATTTACCACCCCCATTCCATTCACCTGGTATATTAGGTATATAAACGCTTTTTTCTGCAATCATTACCTCCCACACCACCTTTTTAGAAATGGATTAAATACTAATTATACAATAAAACGGTTCATAAATTTTCAAAACACAAGTCTATAGGTACAATCATGGTCACCATTAAATGCATCAGCGATTCCATGCATATTTACATTTTGAAAAGTTTACGACTCTTAGAGATTCACTTCTCTCGTAATCCTGGTGTCGGATTATATGCATTTCTTCGAGATGAACCAATTTCATTTTCATGTTAAGATTAAACAAAGAACACCCTCCATTTCGTTCCCTGTTAGCCAGAACCGTTTTTAAAGAGAAAGGGAACCTAGGAGACTGGGACAGTGGCGGGAATCTGACATACGTTGCCTGGTTGGCTGCTGCCGCTCGACGTGCTGGTGGCCGTGTTCACTGCGCTTCCCCACTCGCCGATGGGACCCTCGGAGTACGGCTGGGAGTCGCCTTTGGCCTGGGACCCCGCCTGCATCGCCGTGAGTAATGATGTCATCGCCTCCTCAGTGGAGGGAATTCCTGAAGGAGCGGAGACACAAGTAAGCAGCCAATCAAATCAAAACGACATCAATCATGTTCAGATATTAGATACGACATTATGTCATATAATCAATGCTAAAATAATTGGTTTCACGAGGTATATAATTATATATAGACACACAATCATAAAAAAGGGGTATTTATATATTCATAACTTTAAAAATAAACCGTTACAAATATGTTTTATTTTTTTAAATGAACTTAAAATCAACAAAATTTAGTAAACTACTTAAAAACAGCGTAAACCCGATGTTATAACAGCAGTTTAGCTGACACTACAGACCTCAGCAGCACCTGAACTTACTTTCCACGTGTGCAAAAGCACAGAACGGCCCCCTGGGACAATAACCAGTCTGCCTCATGTCATTGCATTTTGTGGATTTGTAAATCTAAAAACAAACACAAACACACCGTCAGAACACCGGCACACGTGACGCCTGCCAGGGGCAGGACTCAGTACGATCGCTAGGCTACATGCAGGATGCTTGGCGGTGTGGGGGCCTCCCTCACCTCGGGGTGGAATTGCTGCTCGGTGCGGGAGTGGCAGCAAGGGCAGCTGTCCCCGCTCTCACACTTGGACGGCTCCCCCCACTCGTCCCCGTGTTTCACACTCGGACAGGGCGTAGACCTGAGGCAGCATCCCAACGCCGTTATCACACATCACACTTAAGGGGGCACCGCTAATACTCAGACTGAGTCAGGCTTAGCTCTTTGTGCTTACCGGAGTTAAAAATATATAAACATACAAAAATTACAAACACAAAGCTAGCATGCACATGCTGTAATGTAGCCATCTACACTATCGCTGTCACCTTTATCTTATTTATACTCTACTGTCATGACATCCCCACTGCTGCCATCTGTTTTATAGTGTTCACACATATTTATATCAATCTATTACTGTATCCTATTACTGCTATGAGTCAAATGCAAGCACTTATGTATTTGGTCTATTCCCGTCATTTGTATGTGTATCTTCATTATTGCTACTTGGTACTTGTACTAATCACTTAAGTGTCAGGCTGTGCGGATGCACACAGCAGGACGGCAGGCAGGGCTGGGCAATATCATATTGATATCATGTGCGATAATCACCAGGGCTTCAGATGACAGGCAAAGCATTTGGTCAGGCGCAAGCTTTTTGGTGCTATAAGGTTTATTCATTTAATACATTTATTCGCGGCAACGGTGTGTTAAGCAGAGTAGAAGTACCGCTGAAATATTAATGAGGCTTTGTATGACAGCCAGCCCCAGTAACCAGGATACGGGGTTGGGAGACAGAGGAATGACCTCAACAGGTCCTGAGGCCTGGATGAGCTAGGCATGTTTTTCAGTAGTGTGCAAAACTTAATAAAAATATTGCAAGAATACAGATCTCATATTTGAAGGCTCCATGTAAAGAGAAAACGCTCTGCCAGGCAGTGCATCTGACCTGTACTTGAACTTGCGCGGATTGCGCCGGCGGTCCCGGCTGTTGTGGTAATGGGGGCAGGCATAGCCCTGTCGGCACAGGCGAGGGGGCTTGGTGCACTGCTCAGTTTTGTAGTTCGCTAAAACAAAGTTGGTGTCTAGAAAAAGAAAATGAACAGAAATTACCTTTAAATTAAGGGCTAAGGAGCTAGAAAGTTCATGCTCCTTGCTTGAGCAGTTCCATACCTTGCCAGCGGGGGTCCTCAGTTAGCGTCTTTTCAATCATAGCTTGGCTTGCCAGTACCCCAGGCTGCAAGTCAGGAATTCCCTCTCCGGTACCCAGCTGCCCGTTCTGTAGCGCTTCCTGTGCCTGGATCTCTCTGTGAATGCAGTCAGTAGCACAACCTATAACCAATGCCATTTCTGTAATACCCCGTTACAATCACTCAGCGGAATGACCAGAGCGTCCCATATTCAGAAAATACGAGGCCTGATGTCTAAGTTATCCGACTGTTCAATTTGCAAGGCAATACGGCATCCACGCATAAAATTCGCCATGCAAATGCCAGACATTCTGATGATCACACAGTCTTTCATTTTAGCAATCTTCCCACTGAGCTGCACGTGAAAAGCAGAGCACGACCCCCCCCCCCCCCAAATCAGGGTCAACGGAACGTCGCTCTTCATCACCCACAGCACCACTCCCTGCTTCCCGGTCTGGGCTAGTTAAGTGTGTTTGAAAACCGAAGTTCAACCGCAGGGCAGGGAGTGACGAGCATTTTTAAAGCACAAAGGACACCAGTGAAGCTGCAAATGCTGTTTTGGTTTCCATGCAGAATTTTTCAAGCAGCTACAGCTAAGACAGTATCTGACAGATCTGGCTTATTCATGAGAAGCCCATGGAAAGGTAATGCTATTTTCAAATGAGTGACAAAAAGGCTTCCTTGTTTTCTTACTTTTTTCTTATATTTATATAAATGAGCATATGGTGCTTAATGACTGTACATTTCTTCTTTAGCTATAGAGTCTAAGCTGTGAAAATACACTTGTCAACATGGCACTAAGCAAAATGTCCGGAGGGGCATTTTTCTGCGATGACACTCCCTATAAGATTAACCATAAAACAGCAGTTCAGCGGTTACACTGTCTCAGTGTTTGGTTATTATCATATCATAGGGATTGGTTATTCTATTATTATTAATGGTGAGACAGCAGCTCAGCTTTCACACTGCTTGGTTATTATCGTATTAATGGCGAGACAATGGCTCAGTGGCTGCTTGATTCCCACCCCTGGCTCTGTGTGTATGGCTTGCATGTTTGGTCAATGGAATGATATATAGGGATATGTATCTCAGTAATAAATCAAAGAGAGTGCTTAAAAGTATCCTAAAATTAAGACCGAGAACCCTGATGAAAATTCACAAAAAAGTCCACACATCCGGTTACCAGCCTCCATAACAGCAAGCAACCCAAATCTAACCACAGGAATGGGGAACCACCAAACTTCCTTACAATATAATATAAGAAGAGCTCACTTGGCATGATTCTATTTGCAGCAAGAGCAAGCAACTACTTGCTGAGGGAATATCAACAGGCAAATTCCTCACCCGCACCAGCAGTCGATTACGAGCACTGGGGACAGTGTCACGTCGCCAGGGAAATCGCTAAGACCAAGACATCGGGTCTGCTATACATAAAGATGTCAGGGAACATTTTTAAAGAAATCGTCCGTAAAGCGCGAGGGTCAGTACCTGATGTCATACACCGGGGGGCGCAAGTCATGCGGGCCATGAGCAAAGGCACAGTGCAGGCCGTTCTTCACACAGTGCCCCCTAGCGTCTGTCTCGTGGATACATGTGCCGGTCTTGTAGTAGCGCAGATGGTATTTCCTCTCTGTATCACCAGTTGTTCGGTGTAGGTAAGGACACCTAACAACAGGGACAGACAAAGTTTAATATGTATTATTTATTATTTCAAACAGGAGAACACTGGACAATATAGCATGCATGACAAATCAGACTCTCAGTAAAGTACGGACCACAAGCAACCTAAATATAGACATAATATCGATAACAAAGCAAATTGAAGTATTTTAAAATGTGGTATTTTTAAAAACACAAAAGTCCTTGCAAGTCAGTCATATACTGCAGGAAAGCTGTTGACAGCATGAAATAACATGACAAGTAATATTTAATTTGCAATAAAGACCAACCATTTCAATTTGTGGGGATATTATATTAAGATCACAGTTTGTATTGTCTTTTAAGGACTTTCTATTTTAGTAATGAGTTGTTTCAGCATTGCATGTTTAATAACTTATTCTCAGAAATACAGGAGGGAGCACTCTGTGGATCAGCTGCCTCTGATACATGTGTGTGTGTGTGTGTGTGTGTGTGAACATCCCTATCATTATGGGTCCTGTGATGATCACCTTTCTAAAGTGTGTGGGAGATCATGATACTGCAAAGGAGATGCTCAAAGGAGACGGCAGGATCTTCTTTTTAAAACGAAACTTTGTCTCATTTGCCCTTTAAGTTTGAATAGCAGCAGAACTCAGCTATTTAAAAAAATAATTCACAAGCTACTACAACAAAGAAAACCATCTGATTTTACATTATGCCTTTTAATGACCTAATTCGTTACAAAACTTGTCAGTGGGGGAGTTGGGGGGGGGGGGGGGGGGGGAGTTTAAAAATAAAATGTGTTTAAAAATTAAATTAGATTAAAAATGAAATCATATTTCTTCCCAGACTTTTTTATTTGTTATTCAACTTTCTGTAAGAACTTTGTTTACCATCTCCTTTCATGAACACATGGCACACTTTGACAGCACGATGTTCTTTGTATGAGTCAAATATATGTGTATACACAAAATAAAATAAATAAGATTTCTAATGTTACACATGCCCACTTTTTTTGTTGAGGACGCTTACACAGGACAGTACAATTATGACTGGATTACAAGTCCGTCCGTCCATCCATCCTGGTATTTTTAAGTTGTGTTGTACATAGGGCTGGGCGATATATTGATATTGCATTGCGCATGCGCAATAATCACCAGGGCTTCAGATGGCAGGCGCAACATTTGGCCACGCACCAGCTTTTTGGTGTTATACGTACATTTATTAACGCCCACAATATAAGCAGTTTAGTAGTACGGCTAAAGTATTAATGAGGCTTTGTATGATGCCCAGATGTCATTATTAGCATAAATATTGCATATCATTATGTTTAATAAATGTGTCAGACTTTAAACTGCAAAAAGTACCACCACACCGCCGACGTCGTTTACCTTGTTTATCCACAAGATCTCCTCTTTTAAAAGATGTCGTGGCTGCTCTTCTTCACCGCGACGTCAGTGCGTATTGCGCTGAGGTATACCAAACCGTAGTATACCAAACTGTAGTATACCAAACCGTAGTATACCAAACTGTAGTATACCAAAACAGTAGTATACCAAAACAGTACTATACCAAAACAGTACTATGTGGTGTGCTCCGCTAATCGAACTTAAAGTTTATACAGATTACTAACTTTTGGGTATCACAAAATGCATCTCATTAATATTTCAGCCATACTACTAATCATCTTACAAAATTATGGGCCTAAATAAATGTCCGTATAGCACCGAAAAGCTGGCGTCTGGCCAAATTCTTCACCTGTCATCTGAAGCCCTGGTGATTATTGCGCATGTGATATATAATATCGATATATCGCCCAGCCCTACTTGTACATGTCAACTTTGAAGTGGTATAAAATAGCTGTATAAGATGTTAGAGACGTGCACACAGACAACTGCATAACTGAAAACAAATTAAGAATAGTTCTGACATTATACACTAATTATGTACTGATAACTGTCTTACTAGTTCAACTGAGAAATCCCTGCAGCAGCATGTTAACCCAGTACACTTGAGAGTTCTTGTATTTCTCTCATGTGTTAATCCACAGCAGTTTATAGTAGTGGGAAGGGTTACAGGTCCCTCATTGCCTGTAACGATCAAAGGCAGCCTCGAGAGAGCACTGGGAAACGCCTGAGCTAACCATTACCTACTCTAGTAAGTATACTTCAGATTCATTTTTTGTCAAAGGGTAAAATTACCTTGGTTTGTTTAAGACAAGACAGCTTTGTTTATTGACTGCTGATTATCTAGGAGTAGAGAAAGACTACAATCACAGTCCATGGCTCAGAAAACATTAGGAATGATTTGCTAGACGGCTCAAGAATCAACAGCCTTACCCGATGCTTCGCGTGAGCCTAGCGAGCGACTTTGGCTGGACTCCCAGCCCCAGCTTAACACCTCCAAAAGGCAGGCACATCAGTTGTGTATAATATATACTTTATAGCTACTGCATTAACACATTTAACATTAATGATAAAAACATTTCGGGCTTTAACCAAACTAGTTGTAAGAGGATTTTCTTCAACAAAGGCTTGTAAGTTTGGAGGCTGGATCAGCAATGACCCACCATCCAAGAGCCACACATTTCCTTTGGTACTTTTCGTATTGATTAAAAAAAAATCCATAGACTGAACCTGCACCTGGAATATTTTAAGACAATGTCACGTAATGTCATGCATTCAACGTGATGCATAAATTCAACGCGCTGCCGTGCAAAGGCTTTGAAGCCCCCTTTCTCGGCTTCAGTGTCAGCGTATTTACTCTGCTTTGCCTTTGTGGTGCAGCAGAGTCCTTCCAAGTTCAACCAGCCCGCTAAGCAGCACCACTATCCACATGCCTTTATGAGATCGTTTCCACTACAATTTATGTTCATTTGCAAAATCCCAGGTATCTTCAGTAACCATGAAAAATGTTACAATGTTACACGTACGCAGTGCTGGCAGCACCGGCCCCAAAGCTAAACGTGTGCCTGGTCAAACACAGGGATGTAGCTGGGCCTTAATGCATCAATGCCCCATTATTTGCCTATAAAAATGTCTTCTTGGCATTACTTAACGCACAAACAGGCGGCTTATTTAATTATTTTTTTTTAAAAAGGCTGACAGCATTTGTAGGTACATTTTCACCATGCTGCGGTTACAGGCCGTGATTGCTGTCAAAAGGTATGTCAATGGTCCTGTATTAGGCAGCCAGTGTGACCTTGGCCTTGCATGCCAAATATATGCCATTACATTTTTTGTGATACATATAATACTGTTGGCTCTCCATATCCATGGATTCCACATCAACACATTCGACTAGCTGCGGACCGGAAATATTTGAAGGAAAACACACCAGGAAGACTTGATAGGAATAAGTTGATGCTCCTCCTACACAGCCGGCTCCATTGCACAATCAGCACTTTGCCGCTAAACACACCAGATAAATTCACCAGCCTCGAAACGTTTATCAATCACATTCTCTGTGCTTTAAGTACCATGACAAGGTGTTAGTTAACGTGAGGCAAATGAAGCTCAACTTGTTTATATTTAGAATTTAGAATTAAGTAGAAACTAATTTTAGTAATTACTTGTAATCCAAGAGTAAATCACTGGGGGTATATTACTACAACTTAAAGTCTCTGACATAGTTTCACTCAAATTTAGTGACAAATTCGAGGGCCTCAGAGACTCATTACCTTCCCTGCACAGCTAGAAGTCATAAATACTTTAACACAAACAAGCCACCATCTTGTACAGGATCTTCTAGGGATCTTTTAACCATCCTCATGGAGCTGGAAAAATATCTTGGATGTATTGTATAAAAAGGTGGCTCTCAAATGGGGATAGTACAAGTACAATTTAAAATAGGATTTTTGTACAAAGTGGCTACAAAGTTATATGTAAAATCCAGCCTCACGTCCAAGTGACAGACTCTCTTATTGGATCCGAGTTCTTCTCTGTTAATGACCGTAAAACAGAAAATACACCCAGAGCTGCCCAAGAGGAACTGAAGACTTAAAATGATATGAAAGTTGGTTTTGTAATCATATATCCTTTCGTTATATTTTATACACAGCCGCCCCTCGCCACTTCGTGCTTCGACTTTCGCGGCTTCACTCTATAACGTTTTTATGTATATTCATTAAAAAGTTGATCGAGATAATGAGAATGACACTTCACTACACATCGGAAGCATCTTTGCTCATCATATTATTGTACATTTAATTATGAAATTTGTAACGTCAAATACGTTTTATTTTCTCATTTTATCTAATATATTGGGTAATATGAGTGTAATTGTCATGACCCGCCTGTACGATCCTCTTGTGTGCCACACCGCCTTATTAACCACGTGTGCAACCCCGATTGTGACCAGCTGTTTTCTGTCAGTTTGATTCGTCCGGTATATTTCATAAGTCCATGTCAGAATCTGTAACCCCAGGTCTGTCATTGACGTTTTGATGTTACATGTCCCTGTGTCCTGCATTTGGAGTGATTCCAAATAAATCCTTCGAATCTGATTCCTCGTCACCCTGTTCCTGCTTTTGTGTCCAGCAATCATAGCAGTAATGGTGACTAAAGAGTGTTATTTCATGTCTACAGGGCGCTAATAATGTTTTTTTAAAAAAACAAAAGAAAAACAAAAGGTATTTAGAAGGTCGTAAACAGGTTTTCTATGCTCTAACTATGAAAATATTTGATTTATAAATAAAAAATCCTACTTCGTGGAAGGTCACTTATCACTGAGGTCTAGAACTGATTAATCGCGATAAACAAGGCCTGACAGCATATTCAAATATCTAACTCATCAGATTCGGGTAAATGTGAATGTTCATAAATAAGATTCCCATGGCTGGGAAGCTAAAAAGTATTTACACCTCCTTGAGTGAGGAGGATAACTAGCACTATTAAATTACGATTTTAGAAGACAGTCTGCCGCTAAAATCTTTTAAATTGTTGTTCCAATTCAGTAAGTGGCAGGAAAAAAGCAGGAGGGAATTATGGGTCTCTCGACACATAAACCCAGACACAATTTAGTCTGTTCGACAGATAATCACAGGAACTGTGACAAAGCAATAAAAATGGATTCATAAGTATTGCAAGAAATTATGGGGAAAACTAGCTTAGAGGTTTACAAGCCACACACAAAACTAAACACAATACTACTAGCAACTCATTCAACCTGCTGTTATTCGTCAATCCAGGCAAGCCTGTGAAACACAGGAGCTGGCGAAGAAAGGACTGACATGACAAGATTACCGTGAACGTCATGGTCCAATCTGATTCCCTAGCAACCTTTACTAATGCTTTTATTTCACTTAAACTCCCACAAGGTCAACTAGCCAAATAATACAATGGTTGAGCTTCACTGATAACGCCAACATAACAGAAAGCTACAAAATATGCGCGAAGCAAAACTTCTTTTAAACAAGCTCACTTTTTTTTTCATTTAATTCTGCATCCTCTGACTTGTAACACTTTCCCTGGCTCCATATAAAATGCTTAACAAAGAAAACCATACCTTAATTATTCCATGATCTGCACACAGAGACAACTCAAAAAGTAATAAGAACATATGTACAATATATCAATCTTTGCAAGAGCCTGCATTTCAGTAAAGACACTGTATCCCTTTATTGTGGCCACAGACAACAGGTTCTGTAATGTCTGTATTTAACTAGGTCACAGCATCAACTCTGAAAATGACACTTAGTGTTTTGATTCCACCACTTATATGGATAATTATAGCATTGATCATGGTGAAAGCTGCAGCCAAACTGTTCTTCTTTAGAAAACGTAAACTGTAAAAATAACATCAGTCCTATCCATCCATCCACCATAGCTATTCCAGTAGTTGTCCTGAGCCAGCAATGCATCCCAGGAAACAGGAGACACTAAGAAGAAACATCTCGAATGAAAAGCCTGTTAGAATGGTAACGGTATGTTATAAAAGCCAGGATTTAAGGTAAATTATCAGCCAACAACAGTCTTTAGAAGATTTCCTAATAGTGAAACAAACCTGAAGCAACACCGTTTCAATATCTGAATGAAGCAGAAATACTGCAACAGTTCTGTATTGTCATTCATGCACGTGTAAAAGCCAGAGACTTTTTAAATGAATCTCCTATATAAAGATCTACCAAGCAAGCTGCTTCAGGCACAGTCTATACCACCGAACGGCATATCTTAGCAGTCTATCAAACACCAAACAACATTTGACTATGATAAACCTATTTATTGGTTGTATATAGGTACTTCATTTAAATTGCTTATTTAAAAGCAAAACACTAAATATTGCAATTTAAGATAAAAAAAACACTACTGAAGGCTTCTAAAACAGCCCAGACCAACAGATCCTAAACACAGAGAACAGGAACGGTTACCTCTGGCAAGAAGGTTGGGGAAGCTAAAAACCGAGCACGAAATAAAGGTGCGAACAACTCACTTTGAGAAAAATAAAGCAGACCGTGGTCACACTTTATTAACACCACCTGATCTATTTCTGATCAAGCTGAGAATCTGCCACGGCCGCCTCGGTCACAGAGCAATGCTCATGCTCGCAGATAAATCTGGTCACACAAATCCCTACTAGGCTTTAACTCGTGCTTTAAACAAACTGCATTTACGAATTAGTTATTGACTGGTAAATGGTGTGAACCTGATGACTGAGTAATATAAGAAATTATAAGAATTCCTCACACCCAGAGTTAAACAGGCAAAGCAATCCTGTAATTCAGTATCTGCGTGTGTGTATGTATGCATGTGTGAATGTTTTTCGTCCACAGTAATGTACGCAAGAGAGATTAAGAGCAAGTTTAGCCAGCATCCCGGGGAGAGTAGGCGCTAGGAGCCATACTCAAGGGTCTAAAACTGATATGGGTAATCTGCCAACCACAGGATTCAAACCCATGAATGTCCGGATATAGTCACGGATGCCTAATCCCCATAGCTGCACACGTTATGGTTAAACGCTTTTAAATCCACAAGGCAAACAACGGGGGATTACGTAACAAACCACATGTCTGTCAGGGAACCAGGGGAAAAACATTTTTGAATCAGAGTGGTATTACACGAACAACATCTGTTGTGCCGTGAAGATCGTAAACAACCTGCCAACAGCAAGATTAGTAGCAAATCCGATGTCAACTGACGCTTGCAATTGCAGCACCAATTTTCAGCGTCTTTGTACTTACTCGTCGCCATCTGGACACGTGCCTGTAGTTTCATCGTACTTTGTACAATAGACGTCTGGGCTGTAGTTAAAGGTCCCATCCCTCCTCCGAATCGGGCGCCTTCTCCGCTGGTTCAGAAAATGCCAGTGGAAACACGTGAAGGGTCTATGCTGAGTACACTTGTGTTGCAAAAACAAGGGACATTGCTCCGTCCTGAACTCCTTTAAATAGCTGAAGAGAAGAAGCCAGCGTTAATACAAATACCTTTCGTCCCACAGTCATACCTTTACTTAAAACACTTTTGACAGTCGATGAAAGAACACCAGACGGGTAGCTTTGCATTTACTTCGGCGTTTAGGCTCAGATGCCTTGTGATCATATATTTACTACAACTGCTCAATTCCAGCGTTTCCCACTCTACCCATTACTGAACTGAGCGAAGGCGGGGTAAGTCAGGACAAACCATCCAAATCACAGTTTCAGACATTTGGGAAAAAAAAACACATTTTTTTTTGTAAATAATATTATGAATCAGGGGGAGCTGGGCGAAGCTGTTAGCTTAAACACGGCAGCGCGCTATTCCAGTACAAATTACGCACTTTATGAGCGTGAAAGCAGCTCAGAGGCCCGCCGCGTACGCAAAGGGGGCGCGCACGGAGCAGCAACACGGGCCGTGGCGGAGGCAGAAAAACAAAATACTAGCGCCACCGTGACTTAACGGTGCCAGGTACGCCACCAGGAAACGAGCACATCCGCACAGTATCTACGGCGCCCTTCCATTATCCTCCATCTAATCCTTGGCTTTAACCGAGGAATTAAGTTAATTAATTTGACTTGCAGTACACTTAGCAGCATAGCTAAATGTGGCCGTGTAGCTACGTGTATTCGACAGAACTTACTAAAGGGGGGAAAAGCGCCGTTTTTCAAACGCACTTTAGCACTATACTACAAGCCGCTACGATCATGCGACACACTGGCACCGTTGCGCAGTTTTTTTCCATGACTCATGCGAGTGATTGTAACGCGGGCTTTACTCACGTATAGTGGGTCGGTTTCTCGGTCTGAGGAGAAGCGCTCGCCGCCGTTTTCGAAACCGACGGCATCTTCGGTCAAAACAATGGAGAGCGCCTGCGCGACGGCGCGCGCCGCTCGCCGCGCATGCGCGCACGCACTCTCACACACTGAAGGGAGCAAAGCTGCTATAGACACGCCGGGCACAGCCACGTATAGAATACGCATCTTCCATAAAACAGCTCTTAGAGAGTAATCAGAAATGGCAGTACCCTGCCGAATTAATTGTGCGTAACTGAAACCAGTCCCATCCAGGCTTACGGTTAAAGACCATTGGCTTGTGATATTTCAGCTACAATTCCACAATAAACACGACGTCATGAAAGCATGACTTTAGTATTTGCAAACAGCAAGAACTTGGCATGACGACACGGAGGATGGGCGTGGGCGGGGCTTGGCTGAGGAGGGCGTCACTACCAAGACAAATATTCGGTTACGGGGCGATACTTCGGTGAATGCAGCCTTTTTTTTTTTTAAAATTGTTCATTTTGTGGTCTCTCTTGTTCTTTTTTATTTTTAAAAAAACATTTTTAAAGGACACTGGTTATTCTTGATTTGGTGTAAGTATGTTTTTGTTGATATATAGTATATCTAGAAAGTTGTTGTGGTGAGGTGTTGTGTAAGCTAAACGCTCCTTCCTGGGTTTTCTGAGGCAGGGCGGCCGCCGGTCGGCTTTTCTCCTTCCCCTAATGGACTCTATGCAGTCTTGCATGGCCATGTTTGTCTGACCGGCTTTCCTCAGGGCGCCATGTTACGTAGATGGCCAAACCGAAAGTGGGACCTACGGGTCCCTCTTCGGTCCGTAATGGAGGATCGGCCAGAGAATTTTATCAAATCAAACCCATCACCCGCCTGGAAAATTAGCACCCGACGCAGTGTGTTTTATGGGAATTATGTTACATTTGTCTGTTAAATGAAGCTGTTGGAGACCCAACGAAGCTGCCTGGGTAGATGTTACATAGCACGAGTGCTTTACGCAGCTTGGAAGCCTCCAGTGACACCTGGGCTTGTGGCGAAGAAGCCGGACCAAGCCTTTGGTTTTTGGTCGTTGGATCCCAAGTCACCTGGACGCCATCAGTGACGGTCACCTGGCCATTACTGCGATAATATTCACCCAGTTTGATCGCTTTGGAGATCTGTATGAAACCCCGTTTGTTCATAAAATCAATTTCCTCATGTTGATGTCGGTTCAGGCCTTTTTTCCCCAGTACGAAGCTGTTCATTTTAGTTTCCACGGCCGAGATCAGAGGCGGGTTATTAATTTTATGCCGCCATTTTGAGCCTGTATTCATGTGACGGTAATCTTGTATAGATTTAACCTACCAGAGACCAGTAGATTTTGTTGAGCCATGAAGTAATTAGTGCTTTGCCGTCTTCTTTTATTGTGGGTTTATTGCAGTTTTAATAAATATTGGGTCAACGACGATTACTATATCTCAACTAATAGCGGCCTTTGTATTGAAACTGATTGGGGGGGGTCCCTTTCAGATTTCGTGTTGTGAATCCCTTTGTGGTTAAATTTAATTGGTTTTTATGATAATAGCAGGATTGTTGAGATAGCACTCTTTGTCGTCTTTCAGAAGAAAGTAGCCATGGCTCGTACGAAGCAGACTGCCCGAAAGTCCACCGGTGGGAAAGCTCCCAGGAAGCAGCTGGCTACCAAGGCGGCGAGGAAGAGCGCGCCCTCTACTGGCGGCGTGAAGAAGCCGCACAGATACAGGTAGGGGCGCCTTGGGCTAGAGCTGTAATCGGGCCTTAAACGTTAGGCCCGAACCCGACAAGTACATATTGATTGACAGCTTTTTAAAAGCCCGAACCACTTTACAGCCCGACATTATTCAAATGTGCGCACGCACGCAGCTCACGTGCTCCCGTATCAAGAATGAGTTATTGATACATTTTTTTTTAGACATCATTTATTCCAGAGGCTAGTCTCCGTTTCACCTCCTCAGCATCCATTTTCGCATCTTTCTCGCGCTAATCGAAATGCATCACCTGGCCACTCATTTACTGCGTGAGCCCGGCCCGAGCCTGGCCCGAGCCTGTGTAAAATGATAGAAATCAAAGAAATCAAGCCTGAACCCGTCGGGTCCCGGCAGAGATCTTCAGCTCTACCTTGGGCGGCCCATCTCCAAGCCTTTGAATTCTCGGCTGTGACTAATGCACCCCATATTTCCCTAAAGGCCCGGCACCGTGGCGCTCAGGGAGATTCGCCGCTACCAGAAGTCCACCGAGTTGTTGATCCGAAAACTGCCTTTCCAGCGGCTGGTTAGGGAAATCGCTCAGGACTTCAAGACTGACCTCAGATTCCAGAGTGCGGCCATCGGTGCTCTGCAGGTGGGAGTTTGTCTGGTGTATTAATCAGATTGACTTTTGAAGCTTGGCGGCCTTGGTTGTGATTTCCATGTAAAGGGCCTCAGCTGTTAGTTGGGGCAGACTGTAATCTGTGGATGATTTCGGATCTCTTAGGCCCAGCACAACCACTACATGTTCAGTGACCAATTCTGTTCCAACAACCAAGTCATTAAGCGAAATAGTGGTTAAGTGAAAATCACAGTAGGCTGTGAAAAGCTGAGAGCAGAGTCACAGTCAAACTGTACCTTTCCATGCTTGATCCTGTCCTTCCTGAAGTGGACAATTTGGACAACATTTTGTACATTTTACTTCAAAGATCTCTCCGGCATGTGTTAGGAGTACAGAATTTGGTTGCGTGCTATGGGGCATCTGAGTGTCACGCAGGCTTTGCTGGAGCCGGAACAGCATGCTTGCTTTTAGTCTCAGAGCTTCTCTTATGGAGACATTTTATTTCCCATGACCTTTACAAATGAGTATTTTCATCACATGTCACCCAGCATGACAACACGAAAGACTGTGCTAAAAAATTGTCTAGTTGATTCCTATGCAAGTAAACCCTTTGACTGCTTTAACCTGCCTCAGCTCCCACCTAATTTCCTATATGAGGAGAGTGAAAAGGTGTGTGTGTGTGTGTGTGTGTGTAGTTTTCAGGGGTTAACTGGGGTAGGTGTGTATATCCCTCCTGTGGCCAGTTCAGAGTTGGAATGAGCCTTAGATCTTGGCCCAGTCTAGCTTGGCAGATGATAAATGGCAGCTGGCTTGAATCATCATGTCTGGGGTTTTTGTTGCAGGAAGCCAGTGAGGCATACCTGGTTGGCTTGTTCGAGGACACTAACTTGTGTGCCATCCACGCCAAGAGAGTCACCATCATGCCCAAGGACATCCAGCTGGCGCGTCGAATCCGGGGCGAGCGTGCCTAACTCTGGGTGGGGCTCCCACTTTGTTTTTATTTTGTAAAATTTTCCTTCATTTACAATCGCCTCTGCATTTAGGTTGTTTTGTATCATGTTAGCACTCAGTGGTTTGCATTTGGGAATAGTAGCAGGGTTTTTTTTACGTAAAACATTCCTCCAATGCCTTCTCAGGTTTTTAAGGTTTATATTGTAAATTGTTATACCTCTGACTCTCATTGTGACAAATTAAGTAGCTTGTATGCTTTGGGGATTAGGCAGCCAATTAGAAAACGTGTAATATCTGTCTTTTTGTATTGTGATTATTGGGTTGTAAATAAACTTTGTACTACCTCAACTTTGATCCAGCAGAATTTCTTCATGTGAACTTGCGGTGCCTTGCAGTCTTTGTTTCTAATTACATTGTAAGCTCAGGGTTTTATCTTATTATCGGCACGTGTAACATGTCAGGTTCGGCTTACCATGGTAATCTGTAGCACGCCAGCAGCCCATCAGGTGTGAGTAACCTGGCTTAAAGTTTCTGAGATAAACATGCCCTCCGGTGGCAGTTCAGAAGTACAGATATGCTAAACCTAGGAGTAATTTTGCTGATACAGCGCTCACAGGAAGTCTTGAGACATTTACTTAATTCAGTAAAAATACTTTATTTGGTTATAAAACCACATTTCTTGGTTTTATAACAAAATCATTACTCTTTTGTTTACAAAGTAATCTATCACATTAGAAACAATCAGTTTTAAGCAAAGCATTCAAGTAGTTATTCACTGAAGCCCAAATTATAGTTCTGAAAGAGCTGTTCGGCGTTTAAGTTCATTGACAAGCAGCCTCATTGGGGGAATTTTAATTAGTAATGCCTTTTATAATAACAAAACACCAAACATTTGTGATACTAATGGATACAACTGCAATTAATAGCGAAATGCCAAGAAAATAACTGCATAGAAAAATATTTGTGCAGATTGTGCAAAACATTGCTTGTTAATTGACTTTTGTTATGAAACCAATACAGTTGTGACATTACAGAATTAAGCGCTCTCACACTATATGAGCGCGGTATTGTTTCATATTAGAAGCACTAAACCAAAGAATATTTATTGAATGTAATTCTGTTCTTCCTCGCTAGATGGCCTCACCGTGCAAGCAGGGTTGTCCCATTAATATCCCATGAAACGGCTACCCCTAGTAGCATTGTACTAAGCGCAGGTGGCTCATCTTAAACGTGGAGCAATCAAAGCAGATGTTATCCTCTTTGTATGCCCAATGCAACCCAATTGCCAGCAGAAAGCTCTCCACCATTGCAAAATCGATTGTGAAAGGAGACAGATTTTCACAAACCTGTCATTAATTTAATGTAATCGCTAGAGCATTTTACACTTCTGTTCCACAGTGCTTACTACTCTGTCACAATGAGTGAAATTCAAGTCGCCATTGAGGAATCCTCACATCTATCAAAAGGACCATTCTAATTCAACACTGCTCATTGCTACGCTGTTTATCTTGTAGTAATTCTGCAACAAACACGTGCATTTGTGATATGTTTAGAAAACTATTCCCTTTGAAATAATTCATTCTTAATTCGTTTTTATTAAAAATTAGAACAATTAGCATGACGAGTCCTAGTACTAGATGTCATCACAATAAAGTTGTATTGTAATTCAGTTGTGTGGCCTTTTTAGATGCTGTGTGCTTATTGCTTTAAATCACCGTGGACTTTGCATATCTAATTAACAAGCTGTTTCACTATCGATAACTATGAGCTGTCCGATTCGAGCCTTAAAAACAATCATTTTTGTAACTTATGTTGTTCATGTGCTTACGTCTGTAACAGAACTGTGTCACTTGTTTAGATTACTATCTCCTATTTGCCTGTTTGTTTGTTATACTGTATCTGTGTTTTCAAGCAATTAAGTTGCGATGTTATCCTTGGTTCTGCCACCAGAGGGAATTGCTTCACTTCTTTGAAACACAGGCAAATCACTCCGGATATGCTTTCTTTAGATAGCTTCCTTTTTGGTAGAATAATTTCTCTTTAAAACAGTTCAGAAAGATGTAACTGCCGGTAATTGTGGACCAAACCCCATCAGGAATATTTTCTTATAAATATGCTGCATCTAGCTTCATGCGGGATACAATGGACGAGATGCTGTGTGTTTTACAACGAGGACACAGCATATGAAGTGAATAGCAAGTACACTACAAAACAGATACTGGTGTGACACACGCAGAGTGACTCAGAGCAGAAATGCCGTAAATGAAAAACGACCCAAAACATTTACTGTAAAATGAACAATTGAGTTTCAGTCAGGGGAGTGGGGGACGCTGGCACCGCCTCGTTTCGGATAGAGACAGGCTGGACATTCCCCCGTTCTCCCTGATCAAATAAGCGGAGCCCTTCAATCTTTCAGTCCAGTCTGTGATTATCTGTTGCCTTCGATACTGATCTCTGTCTGTTCCTTCAAAGGGAACTCACCAATTCCAAAGGACATCTCTGTCCATCTTCGCAGCATAAAGATTATATAGCAGTCATCACATGTCTGCCTTTCTCTGCGTCTCCACTGATGGTGAAAGGCAGATGAACTTTTATGAGGAATCCCTCCAGCCCTGACTCGCACGCCTCCCCAGTCACCTGAGGCAGCCTTCCACAGATCATCTCCAGCTCAGCATTTAAATTTACAAATGCAATCACAGTCAGTTGTATTATTCAACAGCCTTTCTGTTTTTTGTCTGTATTCCTACCTCTGTTATTTCTTTCAATCTTTTTAATTACTCTCCCGAAGGAGGCAGTGAATCAGACCACTGCTTACTCCAGTTAAATGGCAGTGATCGAGGATATATGCACCTATTATCAGGGTAATCAAACTGGCAGTCAGGATACGTACGGCTAATTGTCCTGGAATAACAACCTTCGTCATACAGATACAAATGCCATATTTTGTATGTCTGTCATACATGTTGGTCATCTAAATCAAACCTTGTTTTGGGCAGTGATTGTGCCAGCTGACAGGAGCTGCAGTTCTTAGAGTTGATTCAGTTGCTATGGTTACAACATCCAAGATGGAGCAAAGTAGTCTAGAGAGACTGAGCCAGGGAGCAAGCAAATGCCACCTTTCAGATCCTTCGACACAGGGATTGTAAAACGTGAGAATGCACAGTAATGCTGTGTTTGCAAGCATTAGCAGTGAAGGGGTTTTAACCGTCTTCTACTATTTCAGGAAATGTTTTTGGTTTGTTTTTTGTTTTTGGTTTGAAAGCCGCTATACAACATTCTGACAGATTTTCCAACCACTCAACCCCCGTCTTTCAGAAGTTCAGAAGTGTTTCAGCAGTGAGGAAATGCTTTACTGCCTTGGCTGTTAATTGGGCGATTATGAGAAGCCCTGTGCTTTCAAAGCCTGTGATTTACCTTGATTTCAAGAACCCTTTGCTGAACTTGAAACCCTAGGAAATAATGGATGCTTGTGCAATGCCTTCTGTAGCACTGAATCTCATAAAATACCCGGCAATTTGATTTGCAAAAAAGAAACAGTGCTTGGTAAACTAAAACGCAATTTGTTCAACCGGCTTTGTTGCACATATTGTGTATGTTAAGGCCGCTGGTGCTTTTTTTGTGCTTTAATTATAACCCTGGACATCTAATACCCAGAATACCAGTTTGTGAGTGATCATCATTCTCATTCTCACAGTTGAACAACATCACCTGGGCCTCTCAGATAGCGAGTTCTTCTAGTTGCATGTCCCTTTCTCTGCGTATTATATATTATCTATTATCTATGTTATATATCTATCTGCTTTTGTGTCGCTACATCTCGCCAACATCTAAATGAAATACAGTCCATTGTGCCGTTGGCCGCGCCTACCATCGACACTCAGCTGATCCTAGCTGCACATGCTACACTCCTCATCCACTCACAGTAGCTACTTTTTGTAGCTCCTTCTGGCCGTCAGTTCTCGACATGCTGTCACTTGTCAGCACATCTTAATATCCCGAGTCGCGTGCAGTCCGGCTGTTCTTTGCTGAGCAGTGCCCAGGGAGGGTGCTGCCTCTCTTGGCTCCTGCAATACGCGTCATTTGTGAAAGACACTGTCCATGTATTTTCATGGGAAAGATGAATGTCATTATCTCTGTAGAATGATGGAGTTCATATCTGGATCTTACGAACAGTTAATCCAAAATAAATCAAGCATGTACAGGATCTAGAGCAGAGCTGATATTTTCCCTCATTTTTCCTGTTTTTTGAACAATACTTATTTCCCAGGCTTGGATGCCTCAGCTGGAATAACAGTCGACGGTTTTCCCTTTTGCATCGTTCCCAGGCCGCACCTCTCCTGCACCCTGCTGCTTTTTCCACAAATAGTGATCAGAGCTTCGCCGCATGCTGACCACATCTCGCCCTACGGTCACCCAGCGCACATTTTAATCCACTCCAGAGGCGACCGCTGAATTGTCTTTGCCTCAACACAGACCAGTTACCAGTCATCTTTTTAGCAAAGAAAGGAACTGCCTGAATCCATGGTGGCGGTGCGTGGCTCTGTGGGTGAGGATGCTGTGTCTGGGAAGGTTGTGGGCTCTAATCCCATGCCTACCGCAATGACATCACAACTGGGCCCCCGAGTGAGACCCTTAACATGCTCTAGGGCAGCTAGCCGACCCTGCTCTGTGATCCTTAATCATATGTTGCTTTGCAAAAAAGTATCTGCTAATGTAAACATAGCATAGACATTCAGGAAGATTCAACACTTTTTCCACACTCTGAATCAAGTATATTTTGTGATGTTCATACAAGTATCTTGATAATCCACTAATACTGGTGCTTTAAAGATACAGCTATTTTTCAAAACCTCTACACACAAAACACACGGCTCCTTAGCTTCATGTCACCAGCACCGATACCAGCTGATGGTCCATTTCATGGCTATGTTCTGGACCATTTAACAATATTTTGGAAATCATAAACATTCATCTGTAATCCAACTGCTTAGACGAATCATAAAATAAAAATGCATAAATATTACAAAGAGTTCTGATGCTTTTAAAGTAGCTTGTACTGCTTTTTATTTCATATATGTCATATATATGTGTGTGTTTGTGTCTGTGTATCTATATATATATATTCTGACTAATATATTGCATAATGCAGCTAGACCTATTTGATCTTTTAGTAAAGCCTTTAAATCTGTTGTACACTCCTTGGACTTAAATGTTTATTTCTTACCTTCACATGAAATTTCATTTTTCTTTGGTTTTGATGGTGCTGCAGTTTGAAAATAAAGACAGAAGATCAGCTGGATGAAGATGAGATGACGTGAAGGACAACACACTTCTCACATGTCATCCCTGACATAAGTTTGCTGATACAGGAGAAAATGAGACTGTTTTATCTTGTATCTGGAATAACAAGGAACAAAGCACCCGCTGCTTGGCTGCTTTGCTTTGTTTGCAGGTTACTGTTCCCCAGTGTACTCTGCTAGAGTACTTGCGTGCCTGGGGGGTGCAGTATCTGTGTCTGCTGGAAACTGACAGCATGCTGGCTGGAGCAGCCATGACATCCCAGCGTCCTTAAAGTATGTGTCATTCTGTACAGCAGAAAAATGCTAATTTTGCTACAGTGAAACACAGCACAGGTTCTGCAGTGTAATTATAGCATATAGACTGCAGCATACTGACGCTCTGTTCAAGCCGCGAAGGGGATTCCCTCATTTGTGTCATTTTTGAGGTTTGCTGATAAAATTTGCTATATAGCAATTTGTGCAGAATGTGACATTTCGATTCTGTTTTTAGGTGTTTTCAGCAGATGAACATATCATCCACACCAATTTTGGCAGTTTGACTGTAGAAAATAAAACAAATGTGAAGAAACAACAGAAAGGTGGAGAAGGATCACAGGAGGCTTGATGGATGTGCAGGTATAAAGCATGGTATAAAGCATGGTAGTAAGCATGGTAGTAAGCATGGTATAAAGCATGGTAGTAAGCATGGTATAAAGCATGGTATAAAGCATGGTAGTAAGCATGGTATAAAGCATGGTAGTAAGCATGGTAGTAAGCATGGTATAAAGCATGGTAGTAAGCATGGTAGTAAGCATGGTATAAAGCATGGTATAAAGCATGGTAGTAAGCATGGTATAAAGCATGGTAGTAAGCATGGTATAAAGCATGGTATAAAGCATGTTAGCAAGCATGGTATAAAGCATGGTATAAAGCATGGTAGTAAGCATGGTATAAAGCATGGTAGTAAGCATGGTATAAAGCA
>JAODKE010000050.1:9594018-9606373 GCA_026779605.1 Mormyrus hasselquistii | reverse complement strand
ATCTGCGTAAACGCTGGAGCTCTAAGCTAAAGGTTGTTTGGGATCAGGATGGGGATCCGCGGAAATGTTGGAGCTCTAAGGGAAAGGCTACTCAAGATCAGGAGGATCTGCGTAAACGCTGGAGCTCTAAGCTAAAGGGTGTTCAGGATCAGGATGGGGATCCGCGTAAACGTTGAGCCTGGGTGATCGAAGACCACGGGACCCGATGCTCCTGCTTCGCCGTCTAACCATCGTTTTTGATGAGGAGCCCAGCACTGATTCGTGAACCCCTTCGTTTCTTTAAAATCCATTTTCTTATTTCATCGTTTAACCATCCAATTAAACACCAGCCTCTCTGGGCTGCTCCGTGTGAAGGATCCATTATCTAGAGCATTTATTTTCAAGCCACATATTCATGTCATTCGGAATTAAAAATCTGTGACAGCTAGTGTCACTCAGTGATCCATCTTATGAATGGAAATCCAAGCATGTATTCAGGACCATGTGCCTCATGCCACGGATTTCCATTCTTCGGCACATCTGTTTATAGATTTACCTTCGAAATTTTACTGTAATAAGTATCTGCAATAGCTTGGCAACATGTTTAAAAACAGACAAAACCTGAATATTAAGCCATGTCAGTAAAACAAAAATGTTAAGGGCATAGTTTGATATTGGAGAGCACAACTCAATAATTAAATTGCCCCAGATTCCTATGACCCTGACTGCATATGAAAGTTTTGAAGCTGATAAGTCTGTTAAATATTCCATATTTGATCTCCAAGGTTTTATTTTTTCCCATTAATTCTTTTTTTTTTCTAATTTCCCCATCAGTCTGATCTCAGATCAGCCAGAAGCAATGTTCATGTTTTCATGGCCTTGATTCTGAGATCTGCAGACCTGCACGAGCTAATTAAAGAGTGCCCTGGCAGTGGGTAGTAAGCGAGTCAAACAGGCAGGGCGTGAGTACATCTTGTTTGGCGGCTTTGACTCCTGGAAAAAAAACCAAAAAAAACAGCACATTCTCTGGAACAAAGCTAAGACCAGAACTATGTACACAGCAAACACTTGGAAATATAGGGAGGAGATCTTTGCGCAAATCAATAAGCGTTTGTACTGTAGCTAAGGCGGGAGCGCGTACAAGAACGGCTGTTATTGTTTCACCCTATCTGTACTATCTACACATATCATTAGCATTGTTCTGCTAAGTTCCATGACCTTACAGTAGGAGTGAAAAACCCCCAGAATGCCAGCAATACTGACATTTCATCTGGATGGGGGGGGGTTGTGGCTGGGAGTCAGGTGGCGTGCGGTGAGGTTTGGGCGGGTGGCACAGGGCCGGCTTTACTCCCTGTAAATGTCTGCTGTCTGAGCCCAAGGCCAGGCCCTTTGAGGCCTTATTTAATGTAAACATAAAGCCTTTCTACAGCTATGTTCAGTTATTTCTGGCTAAAGGTAACATAAGCAAAAAAAAATCACACCCCTTCAGGGAAAAACCACCCGCAGCATGACTTCCGCTATAATCGGCGCAGTGACTCAGAGAGGTGCGGAGCCCATCAGCCCGGTGAGTGAGGGGGTATTTTTCTGCAGCACCACTGTCTGGGCTCTCTGCACTGCAGCAAATGGGCAATGAGGGCTAATCATTCTCTGACATAAATACTGCTGCGGTTCTGGCACTTTTACAAGTATTTTCATTTAAACTGGAAAATACGCTTGGCACCAGTTACACAAACACCGCGTTAAAGTGGGGGAAAAAAAAAAAAAAAAAAGATTTCACATGACAAGACAAGTCAGGGAAAAAATACACTGAGGGCTGTTTCCATCATGGAAAGTCATAAACAATGTCTTTAAGATTGAGAAAACAGATTGGAATAATATTGCTGTTTTATTGGTTGATCAGTCTTTGACTCGACATGTGTAATTTAGGTTATGTATCTAAATATATCTCTGAAAACAATACTGTATATTTATCTCAAAATACACTATATATAATTTAAGCACAGACATACATAAGTTCATACATAAAACACTTTACATCTTAAGATAACCTTTGAAAATGTCAATATACCTGTATTAAGTTAAATATAACATTTAAGCAATATTAAAATATTTAAAAATCTGGCTCTTGTTGTAATTTACGCTTACTGCTACCGTGCAGTTACCTTTCCCAGTCTTTCATGTGGATCCTGACTAAAGCTAACTCCAACATGTTGGGGTGTCGCTCATAATTCCGTTCCTTTTCACCCTGCCACCGAACGCACCCCTGCACAGACATGTTCAAATGTCAAAGCGTAAGGCTGTAATATATGAAACCCAATGTCAGCATATATGTGGGGCTGTAATCAAATGGACTTTGATCTTACTTGAAACAATGATTAACAAGACCCTTCCTGCAAGCTCTCAATAAAACTCAAACGATTAAAAAAATGTGTGTTTATACTTGTCTGCTGTTTTATGTGGGTTTTTATGCACTGGCTGACCTGCATTCAGCTACGGCAGGTGATCGATTCCCTTAGTTTTCAAAGGTGGGCGCTTCCTCAGCACCTGGAGCCTGGTATCAGTTTGCTGTGCGATCATTCTGAGCCGGAAACAGAGACTGAACACTTTCTGCAGGGTTTGCATCGTGATACTGGGAAGTCCCATTTTACTGATGTGGCTGTGAATCTTTTAGCTGGAGAGACAGCAAGAAGGCCTGTATCTAGGAGGCCCGCCTTCCCAGCTGTGCATAGTGACACCGTTCAGGGCTTCGCTCTAAACAAACACACCGCAATCTCCAGTAACGGTCTATAAGGAACACAAACAAATATTATTATGACAACTGTGATCCCCAGGCTCCAGTCAATGCCAACAATAAAAAACACGTACAGTGCTCCCCCGCAGGAATCTACGGCATCGCCGCTTAACACAACACTATAATAATTCAATAACACGATCATAATTTGATCATGTTTTATGTAATGCCCTTAAATGGAAACTGCAGCGTTACTTTTACAGTAATATGCATAATGTAATATACATTGTGTACGTGAAAAACCAGTGTGCAAAAACTGTATTTATTTTTCTTGACAGTAGCTTTGAGGAGCACAGAGAAAACTCTGTGGTTTAATCTTGGACTAACATCTCAAGACAAAAACAAAGACATAAAAATAAAATATATAAAATATAATAATTGTTAATTAAATTAATGTTAACTTCATAAGAAGTGCCAGTGTTCCCAAACAGCAAGTAGCACCCCTCATTAAAACCCGGTTGGGTGGGGGGGGTCCTTTAATAAAATGTAACAGCCTCAGGTCCATGTTTTCACCATGCATGCGGGAATAGAATCACCATGGTAACAAGGAGGGGTGACATGGGGCGTGCTTGTTGCTCACAAGACCACCTGCTGCAGCCCCGGGGGTTCGTGGGTACATGTGCGCTCTCCACACTGCAGCCTCCTGAGAAGCCTCTGTAGCTTGAGTGAAAAGGTCCTGCTCATCTGCCTGTAAAGTAACGGTGTGGCAAAGCTGCTGGAGAAAGCCAGCAGGACAGACAGACCTCTGAGGAAGTTGAAAACTACCACTGGCCTTGTGACATAGGTCCCCTGCACCCTGGAGATAGTGTGGACCAGTAAGATTAAGTAGTAGGGCGTCCACAGGATAAACTGCATGGACACGGCAGCGAGAAGCAACCGGTATACGGAGGGATCCAGCCTCCCCAGATCCTGGTCCAGATGTGTGGGATGCTTCCGGATGCGAAGGATGAGTACAAGAGCATAGGAGGAGGCAGCGGCCGGAACGACGTAACCGATCAACAGCATTATGGTGTCGGCCACCTCCTTATTCTGCATTTTCGAGCACTCGACAATCTTAGTGGAGACGTGGTTGCAGACGTAAAAAAGCAGGGAGGAGAAGCTGGTGAGGACAGCGCCGCCCCAGAGGAAGCCGCACACATGCTTGGTGTTGTAGACGCTGGACATGTAGGTGCGTGGCAGGGCGCGCTCGATGTAACAGTCCAAGCTGAGCAGAGTGGCGGAGTACATGATCACCAGAGATGAGACGTTGAAGAGGATGAGCAACGTGACGTAAACCTCGTCGCTGTAGCGCCACAGGGGCCAACGGGAGAAGTCAGACCCCAGGAGCTGCAGGGGCCCCACCAGGCCCAGGACCAGGCTGGCCATGGCCATGTTGACGAAGTAGACGTCGGGCATGGTCATCGAAGCCTTGTTGGAGAGGTTCACGGCCACCACCAGCGCGTTGTAGCAGAATCCCACAGGGAAGAAAACGAAAAGGTAGGTGAAGGAAAAAACTGACAAGGAGAAGCCCAACCGCTGGCAGAGCTGTGTGTCCATGGCGCTGTCTGTGCCGTTGGCAAACACGCAGCTCCACATAGCGGCCGCCCCTCAGGCTGCGGGTCCAGGCGCCTGATCCAGCTGCAAAAGGAGAAGAACGTCAGGCATGTGGTTTGCAATGATCACCACATCATACCGGCTGGACTGTAAGCACACTGCAGGGTGGTGTGGGCCAGCAGGACAAACCATTCATGCATATAGAAACAGAGAATAAAGGCTGGTTCATGCTTCTCTGCATGCGTACTAGCGGACGAGTCCGCTCGCACATTTATTATGCGTTTGACATCATCGTGCACCTCTGCGGACGAACGTCTGCTGCACTCCGAATTTGTGTCTGCGCGGCGGTGCACGCACAGCTCTGGACACACTGTGCACGATCAATTCACTAGCTTCCACTTCAAAACCCAACATGGATGCCTGCTGTGAGCATTGGGGTAGTTTGCAGACCCCGCAATCATGTATGTAATAAATGTGTTACATACATGTAAATGCGTGTGTATGTGAATGCAAACTTCTCGAAATGAAAATCTCACGCCAGCCAGCTGGCTGAAGTTGACAGCCCCCGGCAGACAGGAAGACGGCCGCTGACAGACAGTAAGATGGCCCCCGGCAGACGGGAAGATGGCCGCTGACAGACAGTAAGATGGCCCCCGGCAGACTGGAAGATGGCCCCCGGCAGACGGGAAGATGGCCGCTGACAGACAGTAAGATGGCCCCCAGCAGACTGGAAGACGGCTGCTGGTAGATGGTAAGATGGCCCCCGGTAGACGGGAAGACGACCCCCGGCAGACGGGAAGACGGCTGCTGGTAGATGGTAAGATGGCCCCCGGTAGAGAGTGAGATGGAAAAGTGGCCCACGGCCATATTTAATGAGGCTTTACTAATTATAAATAGACCTAAATAGATTAATGTAATAATGAATAGACCTGCACAGCATTCATCATGGATCCAGTTTGACAGACAGGGAGGAGAACTGATTTTAAAAGCGATTCAATGAATAAGGACCTATTTTAAGATGCCCTTTCCATGTCCACCTACCGATGGCTGAATTATGTCTGAGACCTTGTATCACTAAGTTTGTGTTGAATGTAAGTCAAAGGAAACCATGATAGAAAGGAATGATTCTATTTGTGTGCTTTGGGACAGATATATGCATCTTTGAAATAATTAATAACAGCAATAAATATTTATTATGTTTTTTAATCACATTTATTGCTGTTCTTTTGCCATATTTGAAAAACAGAATGATGTCCAGTACTGGCTTCCGGGATAAGCTCCGGACCCCCCGCGACCCAATAGGATTAAGTGGGTTGGAAAATGGATGGATGGATGGATGGATGGATGTCCAGTACTGCATATCAATCACTGCAGAAGACGAGATGAGCTACTCAGCTGAGGATGCAAGAAACTATATTACTTAGCAGTCAGTCACAGACTAAGGCACCCATGCAGGGCACTCATCAATCATTCAATGAAGAGACTGCACAAAGGGCATCGAAAGCAGCGACGAGTTCCAAAATCTCATTATTGGTGGAGTTTTCAACGTAAAGTTCCTAAGCATTTAATTCCTTAAGATACAGATATTTCTTATGCAGGATTAACACAGGAAAATGACAATAGAGCAGAATGAACCTGACTGACTGCAAAGGAATGCACTTGACCGTCTGCAGGACAACCCGCCTGACCGTCTGCAGGGGAACACGCCTGACCGTCTGCAGGGGAACACGGCCGACCGTCTGCAGGACAACCCGCCTGACCATCTGCAGGGAAACTCGCCCGACCGTCTGCAGGGGAACCCGCCTGACCGTCTGCAAGGTAACCCGCCCGACCGTCTGCAGGGGAACCCGCCTGACCGCCTGCAAGGTAACCCGCCTGACCGTCTGCAGGGGAACCGGCTTGACCGTCTGCAGGGGAACCTGCTGGACCGTCTGCAGGGAAACCCGCCTGACCGTCTGCAGGGGAACGCACATCACAGTCTACAGGGGAACACGCTTGTCTGTCTGCAGGGGAACGGACCTCACTGTCTATAGAAGAACACACCAGACTAACTGCAGTATCATTAATACCAATAATTGGCTCTGATCTACTTTCAAGTGGGATTTGCCGGTTGTGAAACTCACCGGCAATGATTAGCGGAATATTGTCATGGTTACATTGTTATTCTTTTAATTCTGTATAATAGAAAAGACCGATCTGCTGGCTAGATTTAAAAATAAATTAAAACCATGCTGTAGACATGCTGCAACTTTGAGACCTCTTTTAAATACAGTTGTCACCCATCACGTATCTCACAATAACGTCCCATTTTGAACCAATATGGAACGCTATTTTTTCCCATATGTTTTGGCCGTGCAATCAATCCCCCCACTTAGGAACCTGCTGTCACGGTATGGTATAACACAGGTGGGAAAAGAAGTGGGAGTGGATGATCCACTAGCAGCTCAAAGAGACCAAAGGAATTTATTAACAAAAATGGGACACAACGGGGAACATAAATGGACCTGAGGGGTCAAAAGAAACAGGGAAAAATAACAGTGGAACCTGAACCACTAATGACAACACAACCAGGGAAACAGAACTAACCAGGAAACAAGGCCAGGAAACAAGGCAACACCAGGGGCAAGAACAGGCAAGGGAACAGAGCAACAAACACACAAAGAACATATCACAATGATCAACTGAGGAAAAGGACACAGGCAGGCAACCGGGCTAATGAGGGGGCGGATGTGGCACATGAGACAATTAACCAAGAGCGAGGGCACATGGAAAACAGGTAACAGGTGGAGTAACTTGCACTAATGAACACAGGACTAGGAGCTCTACACTGAAGTGAAGAAACACTAATCACACACTGGAAATTACTGCACTAAGAATAATTAACATAGAACCAAAATAAAAACAGGACCAATAATGATCAGACACACGCAGGGCAAACCTAAGACCAGGGAACCAAAACAGAACACAACACACAGGGTAAATCCAATTAATAACTGATAACAGATGGGTCTTGCTTGAGGCCTCAAACCCAAGACCATACAGTTAACAAAGCCTGAGCTGCACACCCAACCCCTCTGAGATAGGAAAGCACCTTAGGGACTAAGGACTAAGAGAGAGGAGGGAACAGGATGGCCAGCAACACCTGCTGGCCAAACGAGGACTGAACACATAGGACAGAGATGGACAATATGACAGAGAGGGAAAAGTGGAATGACCAGTAATACCTGCTGGCCAAATAGGGAAAGGTCACAGAGGGCGGGGTCAGACGGGTGCTGACCCTGACACGTCCCTTACTGCTTCAAATTGAAAGTATAAGTCCTACTTTTAAGTGGTGAATGAGCTGAGAAATCCCTCATCATCCTCCAGGGAAAAAGGCTGATCTTCCAACGCAGTCATCCCCATTATTTTAGTAGCTATATTGTTAGCCCTGGGGGGGGGGCTGACACCGTGGTAAGCATTGTTACACCTCTGGGAGCCGGGTTCGAGTCTCTGCCAAGGCTCCGTGTGTGTGTTGATTGCATGTTCTCGTGTCATCGTGGGGTTTTCTCTCTGATTTCCCCACAGTCAAAAAACATTCTGAGGTTAACTGGAGTTCCCAAATTGTGTGTGAGTGTGCACGTGTGAGTGTGCACGTGTGAGTCTGCCTTTTGATGGCTGTTCGTTGCCTTGTGCTCATGGCCTCCAAGTTGGGCTTTGGACCCCTTTTGACCCTAAATACAATAAGCAGTTACTGAAAATGGGTAGATGGATCATTAGCGCCGATGTTTTCATCTTTGAACATTATCTAAAGTTTAAGATCAGGCAAGACTAATACATAAGACTGACACCGATATCGTGATTTTTAAAGAAATCTGGGTAAATACCAATTTGTTTTCTAATATATTGTGCGTTTTTAGTGCTGTATATGCAAAACACACATATGAAAGCCAAAGATGAAATTCTGTCAAAAGTAAGAACTTTTATGGTCGATATCTTTTTGTAATAATCTGGGACTTGAGTGTCTAAACCCTGCAAATTACTCAGGCATAACAACTAAAATTTGTTTGAGATCAAATACATGGCTGAAGTCAAAGCTAACTTTACAATGCCGAAAGAAAGCGATTCACTGAGTTCATATGAACACAATGCAATTCACACTTGAACTACGGAGGTCTTGTTGTTGCATAGACCCATGAAACAAAATCTAGCTATAACAGAAGTGCCTGAAAGCACCCCTACATACCTTACTTTCACATACAATGACGTAATGCACCCAGTCCCCAGACGATTATTCATCTGAGAAGAGCCTTTCCAGGTGACCAGTTTTCTTACTGCATTTGTAGAAGGTTGATATTGTGAAAGGTGAAAGGCTCTGTGCATGGTGAGGGCTAGTCACTCCTTTGGTTTACGCACCGCACCCTCCCAAGCAGGTCCCGGGTCTCTTATCTCCTGCTGTGCACAACCGTGACCCGAGCAGAAACGATGAGGCCCATTCAGTGCTACGAGCAGGAGGACACCTCAGCCTGCGGCCGCAGCTTGGTGACTGTCTGCAATCTTCCGCTCATCAATCATGTCACTTGTTCGGTAAACTGTACTGCAACTTTTCATTCCAACGAGACTGTGACAAGACAGACATTCCACATTCCTGGAAATTGGTCATTACATTTAAAAATACAAAACACTGATCTGTTGTACTTATTGGTAGATTGCACTATAACCTACACTTTACAGTCGCGGCCGACGTTCCACGTACCGTTTAGCTGAGAGGAAACAATGTACAGGCCAATGTTAAGGTGAAAAATGATGGATTTCATTTCATACTACAAAGATAGCAGACATCTGATACTATATCATGGCAGCAAGACTTCCTTGCATGTACAGAACCATTGTCATTTTGCTGGGTGTTCAAAGTTCAGTAGTGCTGCTTGCTTGCTTCTTAACCTTTTGAAATATCTGGAACAATCAAACTTTGTGAGCATGGTATTCCACCCATTCAATGAGCAGCAGCAGATTTATGGCTAAAAAAAAATCTGAGCGAAGAGGTGTGTCCGTGGTGATACAGGAGTGCCGCTCTGCAAGTTCAGTGAACACAAATCTTTTTCTGACATAAGCCTTGCATGTCAGAAGTCTAGGTATCAAAACATACCTAGATATGGTGGATTTACAGCATAAGGCAGATTTCAGGAAAGAGCACCTGCTTTAGAATCACAGACATTAGACATTTAAAGCCAAATGAGCCATGTTTTAAAAGTGTCACTTAAATTATACACAAATTTAATGTATATAAACTAACATTTATTATATTACAAAGAATTTAAATGTGTATACATCCTCCTTATTTGCAAACTTTTCAGCTGAAGGAAAACTTCTATTCTGATTGTACAGTATTTAATTTCAAGCAACCAATCAATGTTCAATACAGAAACATTAATACAAACAGTGCAAATCAAGGTACGACTATCAGTCAGGTCTGCAGTGCTTTGTCTGCATACCTCATTTTACAAACTTTCCTGCTATTTTAAATACCTATACACACCCTTACGTCATTATGCCGTTACACCCAGTAAATCAAATTAAACATCAGCACATTGCCGATATTCGTTAATGTGTCATGTTGAAACAATGAGAAGCGGCGTTCACACATTGTAATTTAAGTCAAATAACAGGTCTGTATCATTAGCATTTTATTACATGTTATTTTGTTTTTAAACCGGTTATGGAGAAGGGTGTTTCATCTTACACGAAGTAATCTGCTGCGTGCAGTTTTAAAGCTAAAGTCTAACCTTTATTTTCAAAACATTCAGTTAAATAGTGATCATTCTTTCGTTATTGTTCATTTTTAGGCTGCAAATCCATATTTCACTAATACTATTGGGTTACGCTGTTTGAATATACGTCCTGCTCTGACTGTCAATAAATATGAAGAAAACTGATCATAGTAAAACATCCTGACCATGAATATGTATTTCGGGACAAAGATGACCATATACACGCTCTGCTATGATTCTTAGTAAAAGTACGCTTACTTTACGCTAAACACACACTGTAACTTCAGGTTCCACAAATTTCCTTCACCAAAACATGCAAATGACTCTCATTTGTGTCGCTAAAAAAATGCCATTGGACAGTCATTTGTCTACATGCCTGTCACTGCAGTGGAGGTCACGGCTAGCTTTGACTCCCAGAAGATAAGAACCATGCTGACGAAATTATCACGTTACGCTGTTTTTCGCGATCACCCTGCCCTCTTGAAATAGCTTCACAGAGTAGGACATGATGAAGTAGGATTCTGCTGTTGTACCTTTGTGAGGGCATCTATCCTAAATTTTGAACCTTTAAAGAAAGAACATGTTGCTGAAATTGACTTCCTGTTGTAGCTCGCTTTCTAAAAGGATAATAGTTTATATATAGTGCATCAAGCATTTAAAAGCAGTTTAGTCATTCCAATAAAATAAAACAAGGTAAAAAAATTACGAAACTGGGAAGTAGATCATTTGTTCTAACAAACAATGACGGTAGTACGCTGTCAAGATCATTCGTAACATTAGGTTCATCAAAAGGTCATTGTGGAGATGTAATATTGTTATTTGTGTAACTAATATACAGTGAAATAATATTTCATAACAAACGACTATAGCCTCATTGCAAAACAATGTACGTTTCTTTTTTTCCTAGAATAACAACCTAACATATGCGGAATTGCTTTGGGGCGTTTTTAAAACTTGTTGATTCTATGCTTTACTGTCAATCTATTTAAAACATTTTCTTATATCTTGTTGGTATGTCAAGGTATTTAGGAGTTATGTTACCTACTCTGACAAATAACAAAAAACTGCCAAATATATGTATCTGAGCCCCAGACGTCCCTGATTCAGAATACATGGTTAACAAATACATGATCTTCAAAAACGTAAATCATTTACATTTTAAGGCTGTAGACAGATTAACCAGGATATTTAAATCGATCTTTTCCAGGATTAAAGCCCATATTTGCAAATGCAACCTGTTAAGCCACGTCCATCAGGTGAACTTTACGATATTTAGACATAGATCCGAGATCACATTTATAAGTGTCTCAGTTTGTTTCAGCATGTGGAGTAGCGCATTCAGAAGTAGCATGCATAACGAATGTGACAGCTTATTATGTCTCCAGCACACACATGCACAAAGAAACCCAGCCTGAAGATCCTTAGACCGGTTCATCTGAAGGCGCAGAACCTGTCAGTGGGAAGCGGTGTGTTAAAGCGCTGGCAAACTCACCTGAAAAAAACGAGTCTCTCAGAGATGCTTAGAAGCATTAAGGATCCTCGGACCTTTTTGACTGCATCTCCATTACTCTCGATGTCCACGATGTGGGCCAAACGGCAGAGATCCCTCCCTGTTGACTGTACTGATGAGAAATGGTGATCCGCCCGCCGTCCCATAACAGAAGTTTCGTTTCTCGCCCAGGCGGAGCGGCGCTGGCTGAGCACATGCCGCCCTCCCCCCACCGCCTCTCCGGCAGCCGCATTGGCTGGCTGCCGGGGCTCCCTCGCACAGCATGGGTCGGCGGTGGATGATAGGGACTTTCTGCAGCCAGACAAATAAACAAACAAACACAAATTACATAATCAATTCGGCTCACACGATTGGTGCGTTTTGAGTAACGGAGAGAAATAAGTGCATTAAGTTTTGCTTTTCACAGTTTCAGTGGTTTTCCACATGTGGTGAAGTATTAGGTTTTGAGTAGGCTACTATTGCATTTGGCATTAAAACATTAAATCTTGAGAGAAACGTACCTTATCTCCTTAGACAAGAGTTAACCAGTTGACTAGTAGTGGGTGGATTATGCTTGGTTGAAACTGTTCTGTGAATTGGTATTTTATACCACACTAAAAAACAAGGTTTAATTACATGAAGTGCATTTTGTTTATAATTTTGCACATTATAAACGTACTCATCTGAAGTTTTTTTTTTTTTTTTTTTTTTTTTGGGGGGGGGGGGGGCATTTGTCAGAGTTAATTTTGTGATTTCAGGGTTATACAAAAAAGCCAAAGTTTTTTTAACAAAAAAATAAGGTTTTTTTCCCACAAT
>JAODKE010000050.1:9565298-9576257 GCA_026779605.1 Mormyrus hasselquistii | reverse complement strand
GAGGTGGGATTCAAACACAAGACAAAGGTTCACAGACAGCCACATGGCTCAATGCCTTGAGCCACATGGCCAGACAGGTAACAGGGAACAAAGACAGAATACAAAGAACGGGATGACCAGCAACACCTGCTGGCCAAACAGGAAAGGGACACAGTGAGACACAGGGGCTGACCCTGACAGTCAGACTGGTTTGGCAAAAAAAGACGTTTATGGTTCTGTGTAATCATGTTTACTTCATATTCATATTGAACTCTATGTGTAAACAGGAGGTGTGGATTTACACCAGTTTCTGACTCATTCATTTGTTAAAATTTAATAACAAAATGTTCTCAATTTAAAAAATGTGTTATCCCAGCAAACTTACATTCACTATCTAGTTCAGTATAGGGTGGTGCAGTGGTTAGCACTGTTGCCTCACCCCTTAGGGACCTGGGTTTGAGTGTCCTCCATGGTTCATTGAGTGTGGAGTTTGCATGTTGTCATCGTGGGGCTTCCTCTGGGTACTTTGGTTTCTCCCCCACAGTCCAAAAACATGCTGAAATTAACTGCTGTTGCCCATAAGTGGGCTTGTCTGAGCAAATAGTGTGTGTCTGTCCTGTGATGAGGTGGTGCCTCATCCTGGGCTGTTCCCCACCCTTCCTTGCTGCTGCAATAAGTGCCAGAACCCCCTGTGGACCTGACTAGGACAAACTGAGTGACTGGCGCTAATGGAATAAATGCCTTGTCTGTTGTGCTTCCTGGCACAAAGTCTCAGCTTATAACAGTGCTACAGTATATTAGGTAAGCTGTTATAGAAAATGGCCATCGCCCATATGCCTTATATCTCTGTGGTTCAGGGCCCTTGTGTTTTCCCAGTGTTCATGAGGGTTCCCTGTTTTTGGGGTGAGCCCCAGGCTCAAGCGGTAAGCAGGAAGATCAAATAAGAAGTCCATGATTCAAGCTAAAGGCTAATGCTGATCTTATCCCATGGGTGTCTGATGTCAATGTACTGATAGCAGTTAGAGCAGCATGTTTGCATTCCAGTACGCATCCATCACCAAAATGCTTTTCCTGGTGAGGGTCGTGGTGGCAGCATGCCAAGTAGGTCAGAGCAGACCTCACTTCAGAAGCCACAGACTTCGGCTCCTTCCAGGGAATACCCAGATGTTCCTAAGCCACCTTCGAGATGTAGCTCTTCCACCATGTCCTGGGTTTTTCCGGGGGCCTCTGGCCAGTGAGAAGTGCTTGGGACATTTCCCCTGAAAGCTGATCAGGCAGCATCCTTACAAGATGCCCGAAAAACTCTACCTGTCTTCTTTTGATCCAAAGGAACAGCTGCTATTTTCAGTTCCCTTCAAATCTCCTAACAAGGTCACGGCTGCCTAGCAGCCTTGTGGAGAAACTTTTTTTTTCGCCACAGTAGTGCTGGAGGTGTTGAGAGAGACGTAGATTAATCGATAAACCACGAGGCTGAAACAACAATATCATCTGCAGATACCAGCCCAAAAATCCCAAAGACCTTCCAGACACAGCTGCACCTTAATATCTTATACAACAAAATTAAAAACCAGAGTGGAGACACTGCTGTCAGAAAGACCTTCTTGAAATGACTACAAACTCCAGCTAAGTACTTGAACACAGCTCACAACATACATACTGTACAGGAGCTAGATATTACACAGCAGTAGTCTGCATTCCCGCAGCTTCTTCCAAAGTACGTCTTAGGGCATCTGACTGCATCATTTTCCAAATCCACAAATCGCATTTGGAAATGTTAGCATGTTGCCACGAGCCCTCACACATTCAGCGGTCTACTGTTCGAAGACCATGCTGGAATATGTGTTTTGCGTTGTGAATCCTAGGTTTGAATGTCATGGGGCGTCTTCAGCAGTAGATGGACTTTCCCAGGGGGTTTAGAAGTACAACCATCTATAGTTGGAACACACTTACTGGTGCCACATTTTTAAAAATAGAGACCCTCTGTTTTCTACAGAGGCACTTAACCTGTTTTCCTTTCAGCAGCGAAGAGGCACGTCATGCAGCCTTGTCCCATCCAGTACTCTCAGTGATAGAGTGTTTCCCCTGTAAATTTTCAGACACAGAGGACTGAGCACAATTGTGACTTTAGCTGCAGTTCACCCTGGATGTGTTACACATCATGTTTTTGTGAATGGGCATATTCCGCAAGGGTATCTCTCCATTCTTGCATCATCACAGGTGATGGCTGGCGCTGACGTCTCGCATTGACGAGTCCTGGCCGCCCAACACTGTGACAATGTTGATGGTATTTCTCACCTTGTGACCTATGCCTGACCCTGATCTCCCCACAAGCCTTTGGAGATGATCTGGCCATAATGATCTGGCCCTTATCAAAGTCACTCAGACCTTTATTCCTGCCCATTTCTTCTGCTTTCAACACGTCAACGGTGAGGACTAAAAATTACCTCACTATCTAATATATCCCAGACCTTGACATGCACCATTTTTTACAACAGTCAACATTACAACCTTGTTTCCAAAAAGGTTGGGCCGCTTACACAAAATGTAAATAAAAACAGAACAGTTTACAAATCATATAAAGCCATATATAGTCGAAAATAGAACAAAGACATATCAAATGTTGAAACGGGGAAATTTTATTGTTTTATGGCAAATATATCCTTAATTTGGATTTCATGCCAGCGACACATTTAAAAAAACTTAGAACAGGGGCGTGTTTACCACTGTGTTGCATCACCTCTTCTTTTAGCAACAAACGTTTGGGAGCTGAGGAGACCGGCTGCTGGAGTTTTAATATGAAATGTTGTTCCATTCTTGCCTGATATAGGATTTCAGCTGCTCGACAGCTTTGGGTCTCCTTTGTCATATTTTTCGTTTTATGATGCACATGCTTCCAGTGGGTGACAGGTCTGGTGTTTTACCAGTTTTGCTTTAAATCTCTTTATATTTGGGACCATCCAGTCTGTTTTTAGAGAAAACACCACGATAGATTTCCGATGTTGTCTGCTAACATCCACACACTGCCCATGACTGCATGAAGCGTCTGAAAATAAGTTGTGTTTCTTATACCTATAATCAGAAACCCTTCCATCTTCCTCCTGTATTTTATCAATTCAAATAAATGGTGGGGTCTAGTATCTGTCCAGAGTCACCCACTCTGCCTGAGAGTGTCTCTGGGCCCCTGAGCCCATCTCCGCACGCGTGTTTGGGAGGTGGCTTGATGGATGCACATGTGCATGGGCGTTCATGCCGAAAGTGAAGCCACGCAAAGCATGAATAATACAGTGTTGCGACTCAGCAGATAATTATATAAAGTAATGCTTACAGCAAGTTCTCAGTTTCAGAGGGATTACATGAGACATAATGAGACACTTCTGAAGACAAACCAAAATGCGACAGCTTGTCTGGTGTCCGAAAGACAAGAACAGCCCATGATTTTGCTGACGTGACTGAGAGAGGGGTGAGCATTAGGAGGAAAATTTGATCGTTTCTCCATCTGTTCCTCTATTTTTAAGTTTTTTTGTTTTTTAAATAGAAAAAAGTTAATACCAGTACATAAATTATAACAAGTTTTCTCTGTAAGAATAAAATATGGCCTAATGGCTCATGTTCCTTGGATGGATGTTCTAGGTTCAAAGCAACATTGCACTGAATGAGAAGTTAAGAAGAACAAAGGAACAGAGAAATAAAATACGTAACTTTTACCCCTTTGTCAATGATCTTTGTCTAACAGCAAAATATCCCTTTAAGTACAAGACTGTGAGTTTTTTTAATCTTTATTTTATTTGTAGTACTAAATGACTGTTGTCTGAGGAATATCATTATGGACCTCATTACACCGCTGAGAGCTCTCTTCCATTCCCTGCCATTTCCCAGCATTCCCCAGCATTCCCTGCCATTCCCCAGCATTCACCAGCATTCCCGCCATTCCCCACTATTCCCTGCCATTCCCCAGCTTTCCCCACCATTCCCTGCCATTCCCCAGCATTCCCCGGCATTCCCCAGCATTCCCGCCATTCCCCAGCATTCCCCGGCATTCCCCAGCATTCCCCGCCATTCCCTGCCATTCTCTGCCATTCCCTACTATTCCCTGCCATTCCCTACTATTCACTGCCATTCCTTGCAATTCGCTGCAATTCCCCGCCATTCCCTGCCGTTCCCCACCTTTTCCTGCTATACCTTGCCATCCTCTACCATGTAAAGAGCCGAGCACAAGAAGGTCTCTAGTGCAGGAAATCAGCAGAAGGGTGGAAAACGTGTCATTATTATGCCGCTTCCCCTAAGTGTGTATAGCTTTATTCATAGCACTATGTATTGTGGGCTACAAAGTCCCCTCCATCCCGGCCCCCTCGGCCCTGAGCTCCTCTCCAGCTGCTGCACTGCAGCAGGAGGCTTTCCTGTAAGAGATGCTAAGTTTGCCAGGTTCACGAACAGCTGATGCCGTATGAATCATGAATAGCTACCTGAACTCTGCTCTTTACGTGAATAGTGATGTGTCTAAGTGTTACTGACTTGCTAGATCACTATCATTGCTTTTAAAGAGGGAAAACATTATATGTTAAAGTACTTCCAAGATTAGCAATGCCTCAGTCCATGTCCATATATAACAGTGTCATGGTGTTTGTTTCATAAACAAATTACAAATTTCAGTACACTGGGAATTCTAACCAGGCTGCACAGCTACACTGGCAGTGAAACACTGAATATATATTTATAGTATTAGTCTTAGCTTCGGAAAAACACATATTAGATATTGATGTCAGTAAGTGTGCTTCCATCAAACAGAAGCAATGAATCGTTTCTGGAATTAAATACGCAACCTTTTGTCTTATGATGTGCGCAAAGGATGCAGAGTGGCATCTGAGAAAGGGAGAAGATCCCCAACCCGTAGGGAATGGTATTCCTCTACTGGGTAAGATGACATCACTGGGCAAGTAATGTCAGTGCTGATGGACAACGGATTGGAAGAGATGGAATATACAATTGCACGAAAAATGAAGACTCAGTATCAGTAAAGGGAGCTTTAAGAGTCTTTCTCTCTGACGTAGCAGCAGGAGGGAGGTTAGACACCAAGGTAGGAGCCAGCAAAGGGACACATGGACCAAAGTTCATCTTACAGGAGACCTCTGCTCTTCTTCTCTCAGTCTAATTAAATTCTATGAGAGGTAACATATGTATCTGTATGTATCAAGACAAATGCAGATTCACATAAAATCCCGGCGTAAAATCGTTGGCTTTTCTGCATGTAGACAAGCGTACTTTCTCATTTTCCTCCCACAATGGACTCAATCCATTGTTCTTTACTTTCTGTTCATTTCACTGCCATGATTCACAAGCATGTTTTCCTGTACACTGAAAACATTCATGCCGAAATGTATTGATGCGTGTCAGAAGGGAATGGATAAGTGCATGTTTTTTTCCTCATCACTTGACGTTCTAGCGTTGCAATCCGTCAGCGAAGCCAAAAGTGCTGCCAGACGGACTGTCCCCTTTCGCGCCGCGAAGCGTTCATGTCTGTCATATAATTCCTGTCAGTCAGAGCAGCTCAGTCTCTCTAATTAAAAACGGTAAAAATGACTAGTCGATTAAAATGCTTCAGGAATTAAGTGTAATAAATTATGCGTGTCCAATTATCATATTAATTCTCACTGGGGTGTGTTCATGTCTTCACACGCAAGTGGGAATTGACGGAACATGATTTAAAATCATACTGTTCTATTGAATGAATGCTGGAATTTGTGAATTTGTCTAGGTAGACACTATAGGGGGAGTGCAAATGCGTTAATGCTGTCCGCTTGGAGCCCAGGACCTCAGCTGCTTACTTGACCAGCAGCGTCGTCAATCCTGACGAGAACAGAGATGATTGACAGCCGGTGGTTACTGGTGGTTGCCTGGAGGCCTCACGTGTGATGCCTCTATTCTCACTGCCACCGTCGCAGAAGCACAAGCCAGGATTTACTCAGCCCCAGCAGTTTGCTCAGTGCTGGTTTGGACAGTATTAATGGACAGGGAGGCTTTGGCCTACTTGATTTGGAATAATTTGTGATTTTAAGTCATTTAGAATGCCTGCATATTGTGTATGGCCTATTTAGGTTAAGAGGTAAAAGGAATGGGTCAATACTGGGTAAAGGAGGGGAGGGGACAGGAGAGGGGAGCAGAGAGGAGAGGGGAGAGGAGGGGACAGGAGAGGGGAGCATAGAGGAGAGGGGAGCATAGAGGAGAGGGGAGAGGAGGGGACAGGAGAGAGGAGAAGAAGCTAGAGGAGGGCAGATCGGAGAGGAGAGTAGAGAAGGGGAGGGGAGAGAAAAGAGGAGAGGGGAGGAGAGAGAGGACAGGAGGGAAGTAGAGAGGAGCAGAGAGGAGGGAGGACTGGAGAGGAAAGGGGAGAGGAGAAGAAGGTAGAGAAGGGGAGGAGTCAATGTGCAAAACTCGCCACTATAGCACAGCTTGAAATATCTCTCACTCTATACTGCTGCTGCCATTTTGGGTCTGGGCACGTTTACATTTGCTGCACCATTCTGCAGTTGGGGCAGACTCTACCGCGACAGAGGAGGGGCTCTGAAGCAGTTCGGAGTGACGGGCCCACTGACCAATGAACACAATGCACCTGCAGGAGCGAAAGTGGAGCGAAAGGAGGAGCGAAGAGAAAAGTAGAAAATAAAAGGGACAACACAAATATGTGCGGTACCCATAACACGTAACGAAAATAAATTTTACTTTTGAATCTCTTTCCCTTCTGGAACATTCTGGAAGCAAGTACAAAAAAAAGAATGAGAGAAACCAATGTAGCAAGACGGTTCTGCAGAAATTAAAACCATTTTTGGAGGGTATCGTGTACCCTGGGGAGCAAAACTGAACGGAGCATAAAGTGGTGAAAAAAGACACCAGAATACTCCCAGAGGAGAGCGAACATGCTGAGGCTCCAGAGATGGGCTTGGCGAGAGAGCCCATATCTCCTTGCAGGTTATGCATGTTTGCAGTGTGATGTAAGTTAGATGGTTGTCGATATGTGATACATGTGACCCAAGGACTGAACGCTTCTTTTTATGGCTTTCTAAAAGGTCCTCGCTCACTACCCTGTGTTCCAGTGTGCCCTTCACACGCAGAGACTGGCACGCTGCCCGCATGAATGAATGAGATTTGCTTGGCTCTCTGCAGTCATTCGATAGTGGCTATGCAAAGCCTGAACTGCAACATTGATTCATTGCTAATACACACAATGGAAGATTTAATGGACTTCCTTTTCAGTATCGCCTTTTATGTCTTGATGAATCAAGGACTGCAACCCACATTTCTTTCAGCTAAGTAGGACAAGACATTCTACCAAAAATGGAATACAGTACGGGCTTTGGGGTGAGGTCCTTCTAGGGACAGAACGAGTGATTATCAGAGCTTGGCTATATACATTTTACTGTGTAAATTGTAGTAAATTCTAGGTTTGATACCGGCTTGCAGTTTCTCATAAGACTTGGAAGGCTGGGAACACTTGCTGACCTCCAAGTGAACTAGGAGACCGTAACCATGGCGACCGCTAACATTCTTCCTTTTTCACTGCTAGTGGTTATGGACACCCTAATCATCGAAGACATCAAAGGAAATAGTAGCAGACACTTCATGTGGGCCCCTGGGCGCCTGGCGGACCTCCTCCAGGGTGAAACACGGTGATAACGTGACCCGGCACGGCTACAGGAGCACCCTGTGCATTGTTAGTGTCTGTAATTTGAGGGACGGTAGAAGGCAGATGAAACAAGGCATCTGACAGCGACTTGGAAGGCGATCTCACTTAAATCTCAAATGAAGTACTCCGCGTGGTTTCATTTACAAATTTCTCTTTTTCGCTGGCCTGCTCTTGGAGTCCCACATCGTCAAGGGATCTAACAACTTTACCGCTAAGTTGTGTACATGAAAGAAGGAAAAGCTGGATGAAAGTGTATTTCTGTTCAAGCTTTATGATGCCTTCTTAGGCTAAAGAACCACACACTTCCATCCCCTCAATGGCTGCTCCAACTCTTGTAATGGCAGCATAAATATTCTATGTTTGGGGAAAAAATATATGACTACATAGGGGAGAGCAAGAATGGTCCTGAAATATTTACACAACAACTCCACTGTCAAAGATCATGAGAAAATATCCACACATGTAGATGAACGTGCTTGGAAACAAATGAAGTCAGGAGATACATTTATTGACTCATTAAACTTCATCAAACTTTGCAAGTTGGCTTGCTAAGCCGTGCTTTTGGAAATTTTGTGATAGATGTGCTGAGGGTCTCTGAAAGAGCTGCAGTATTTGTTATGATCTATTCTTTAATTGAAAAAAAATGATGCTGCCAGACTTTAAATTCAGTCATTATTTTGTCAGTGAAAATGGTAAAGAATTTCTAATTACCCAGTGCATGTACAAAACATTTATTTTATAGAAGGACTTTAATATATAGTTAAACTTTAAAGGCAGTTATAAATGTATACATTTTTGTTTTGTAAATTACACCACGGTGTCTTGGCTGGTAAGAAGTCGATGCAAAATCAACTCCTTCTTTTGATGGATTTTTTGCATTAATTCACTACCATTGAACTCATGAAATATGCAGTGAGATGCTGTTTTTCATCAGGAGAGCTCGACATGATGACACTCGTCTATGTTGTGGCCAAATTTTAAAAATAGCAGCTTGAGAGAGAAGCCTTTCTCATCAGACATCAGCAGACAGTGTATATAATTATTAAACCTAGGTTTTGTTTATAAAGTTTCATCTTGTCAGCATTTTCTCCCGGATTAATGCTGTTTAGGGTGTTGTTACAATGTCAGAATTGATCATGCTGCTTCCTCTACATGACCCTTTGCTTTATTTGTGCACATCTGGGAGCCTCATCTTAACTTACCCTAAGTTCGTTCTGCTTTATTATTATGCGGTATCTCTGTGCATTAAGAGCACTTCAATTCAATTTATTTTTATATAGTGCCTTTCACAACACTGGAGTCCCCCCAGGTGCTTTACACGGGTGTGCAATTAAAACAGATTAATACAAAAACAGGATAAAGGGAAGACAAAGGAAGGACGGAAAGAAAGCCATGACAGAGTCGCTTAATGACAGTGATGATTCAGCGGTATTTACCAACCGGTGCACTGGCCTCTGGGCACATTTGCAGGGGTGTCTCACCCTGTTGTTGATGTACAGACTTCACCCCGCCATTCCTCTGGGGTGTCCTTGCTGGGCCTCGACAGTCCTTCCTGATAGCTCTCTGGACAACAACAGAGCAGCCACACCAATCTGAGCTCATCACTGGATGCTACTCAATAGAAGTAGTAGCCAAACGTGCTGCTTTTCAAATCTCCACCTTATTTTTGACCCACAACCAAGAGCCACATTTTTCTTAACCTGTGGAAAAACTGATTTCTAGTTTTTTACAATAAGAGGCATATCCAATTTCACTCAACCATGTGAAATTTTGAAAATAATACCCCGTACTATCTGCCAGCATCTATTTGTCTTGCTTGTTCTTAGTTACGTCCTGTGAGCTTTGAATTTTGTGAGCTTTTTCATTTAGGTCCACACAGCAGACGTGGTGATCAAGCTTTCGTGATCTTTCGTGGCTTGACCGCTGTGTTTCATGGAGGTGGTGCAATGTCATGCTAGCAGAACATCTTCAAAATGGTGGTTCACTGTTGACACCTCAGATCCTCTCTTCACCCGAGTGCCCAAAACATACGGAGGCAGGTCGGAGGATATTATTACAAAACGGATCATGGGGCTGTGGCCTTGGGTGCTGTGGTGGCAAGTGCACTTATGAACATCCTTATGCTCGAACACGGTGTTCGTTATGGACAGACTGTGGGTAGCACAGAAGTGCAATAACAGCATCGCTCGGGGTGAGGTTGGCCAGGTCATTCCTCCCAGTCACACCCTTCCAGGTTTCACTGTCCCCAGAGGGACCATCCCACTATGGGTAACTCCAGCGTGGAATAGAGTCCAGCCCCTCTCCAGGAGTTTGGTTCCAGAGCCCGAACCGTGTATTGAGGTGAGCTCGATATATCTGGTCGGTGTCTCACTACCTCCCGCACCGACTCAGGTACCATTCCTACCAGATAGGTTAAGCTTCATGTCCCTAAAGCCAGTTTCGGTAGGTAAGGATCGACCCGCCAAAGCCTCTGCCTTCGACTGCCACCTGACCCCACTCTGCACCAGACCTTTTTGGCTCCTCATGCAGGTGTGTCTCGCCGGACAGAGGTCAGAGGTCCATTATTGGTAGAGGGATTGGACCCCCACTCATCCCGGTACCCCTGTTCTGCGTGAGGTTTCTGGTCCCTTGTTTGAATGTCCCTTGGTCTGGCTGCTCACCTAGGACCTGTCTACCATGGGATACCTGACCGGGGGCAAATGCCACCAGAAACATAGCATCTAGGATTGCTGAGACTTACAAACCCCTCCCCCACGGTTAGTTGGCGGGCAGGGGGAGCCCTAGTCTACACGCATGTGTGTGGTAACTAAATCAGGGGGAGTGTCTGGTAGTTATGATTAGAGGAGCTATTTTATTCTGGGCTATTTCATTCAGTGACTGTTGTGTGACATTGTGATATTTGTGATATCTCAGTGACTGTTACATTGTGTTATTTGTGATATCTCAGTGACTGTTACATTGTGATATTTGTGATATTTCAGTGGCTGTTACATTGTTGTTATTTGTGATATCTCAGTGACTGTTACATTGTGATATTTGTGATATCTCAGTGGCTGTTACATTGTTGTTATTTGTGATATCTCAGTGACTGTTACATTGTGTTATTTGCGATATCTCAGTGACTGTTACATTGTTATTTGTGATATTTCAGTGATCATTATGTTATGTTATTTGTAATATCTTCTTGTCATCTCCCCCCTGTTTCCCGTTTGTGTGTCAAATTTTATTGTTTAGACCATATGACATGGCACTTAGCCATCTGTCATTGCATAGACTCTGTCCAGATCTGTCACCCATGTGCG
>JAODKE010000050.1:9489768-9512791 GCA_026779605.1 Mormyrus hasselquistii | reverse complement strand
AGCATAAGGCGCAGATTCACACGTGTGTGCATACGTGTGCAGAGTTCGCATGTTCATCCCAGCAAGCATAAGGCGCACACTCACACATGTGTGCATGCGTGTGCGGAGTTTGCACGTTCATCCCAGCAAGCATAAGGCGCACACTCACACGTGTGTGCATGCATGTGCGGAGTTTGCATGTTCATCCCAGCAAGCATAAGGTGCAGACTCACGCTCACAGTCATTCAGAGACACCAGTTCACACAACTGCACATCCAGAAGAGCCATAAGAAACCCTCACAACACTAGGAAGACATGCAAACTTTACATGTACAGAGTGGAGGTACTATTGTAAGCCCCGGTTGCGGAGATGCGAGACAGCAGTGCTGCCTATCAGGTCACCAGGCAAATCCATACCTAATTATACTTCATTTAGTTAAGGTAACATTGTGCACTTGATGCAACTTTTGGCTTCACATCTTCATAATTGTGGTTCTTATCCTGCTCTTGGTTCTGTGTGTTGAATTTGTATGTTCTCCCCATGTATGTGTGGAGTTTGTATGTTCTCCCCATGTATGTGTGGAGATTGCATGTTCTCCCCATCTGTGTGCGGAGTTTGCATGTTCTCCCCATGTATGTGCGGAGTTTACATGTTCTGCTTGTATGTGTGCTGAAATTGCATGTTCTCCCCGTATGTGTGTGTAGATTTCGTCTAGGACCTCTGAATTCTTTCCAGACTCCAAAGACACCTAAGAAGGCATCTGGAATTGGCCTATACTGTGTATGAGTGTGAGTTTTCGGCCTCTGCTCCCTGGGCTGACTGTAATAAGCAATTATGTAAGATAGATGGATTATGCACTCTAGTTACGTCACAGTGGAACAACGTATCGACAATTTACATATACTATCCAAAAGCTGGTTAATGCTACGGCATGTTCCTCAGCCCAGTGAATTACCATTCACTGATTAAACTGAAATTTTATGGAAGATTGCTTCCAAGGATAGGCCTGTCATATTTTTTCATCTAAATCAAGTACAGGGTCCGTTCAGATGCAATTGCACCACCTGCATGCCGTATAGCATCAGTCATGCAGGAGACGCACCAAATAATGGTTCGAGGCTGATCTCAAGTGCTTTTGCTGCTCACTTTTCATTTAAAGTATTGCATTAAAGTCGCTAAATATCCCATATCTAAATGTTATATGTATATGACCGATGAAATGTAGAAATGAATGCAAAAATGCAAAGAGGCAAACACACACACACACGCACACACACATTGAAACCACCTAATCCATGTCACATAGGACACTATGAGCTAGGACAGGGTTTGTAAATTACCATATCATTTACAAGGACCTGGATTTCACTTATTAATTAGCACTGAGTTCTTGCTGCATGCTGATTGGTCAGTCCCCTTTAATCATGCATGTGTCACTAATGTTAATGTGAAACAGCTGTAAGAGTCTTTCAATCAAGGAGACAAACCAGTAAAAGCACAAGAAAAATTGAACTGATTAGCCGAACACAGGATCCTTTCAGTTTCAAAGTAGTTTGTAAAATCTGATGTAGTTCATAGTGTCCCTCCTGACATGGGTTAGGGTTAGGATTAGGATTAGGGTTAGGTGATCATCCTAAAACAGACACAGACACACACACAGTGAAGGAAGCTGTCAGCTATTCCTAAATGTGTTTGCAGAAGTGAAGATTTCAGGTCCACGGAATACAAATCCAAACCAAAATTTTGTTTCAACCAACGACTTGAGTATAAAGTCACGGTCACAAAGTACTCAACTGGTTGGTTAAATCTTGGTCTGTGTTACGTGCCGTAAAATCTGGGAGGTTGCCCTGCAGGTTCCCCGGACGTGCAGCCCTCGTCATTCCTCAGCCGCTCCTTCGACTCCACCTTCCGGACCTGGCCACGCCTCTTTTATCTTCGGAGCTGCTTTCGGTTCCTGAACAGAAAAGGCCACACCTTGTACACCTCGGGAGCTCTGATCATTGATTTTTGGATTGTTGGTTTGCTTTATTGGTTTGGATTATTGTTCATGACGGTTTTGGTTTATTGGTTTCTGATTTCTCGCTTTACCCCTTTTGTACTTTCGCTTTGGTTTGATTGCTAATCCTTTGCTCTGTCCCTTGGACACTGTATTTTGGATTGTGTGTTTGCTTCGTATGTGTGTGTTGTGGTGCGTAAGGAGTGACTGGCTTTTTGTTTTCATGAAGAGTGTGGATTAGATTATTTCTTTCCAAGTAGGAACTTGGATGAAAATGTCACGAAAACGTCACGAAAACCGTCACTTCCCATCGGAAACATGCCTCTTTTATGACGTTGATGTCGGACAAGATTTTGTTGTCCGAGTTGCCCCTGTGACATAATTTCAACATGGCGGCTTACACAATCAACAGTAATTCTTTTTTATAAGTCTTTAAAAATGTTTATTTTGTTAAATGTATAAATAGTTGTAAATGGAATTGCACATGTTCGATTTAGAGAATACCATGTCATGACCGTAAACAGTATCATACTGTATCATGCAGTATTCGATTTTTACCAGACTTGTTAGTGTCTTTGGTTTGTTTGCCTTTCGAAAAGGAATATCGCTATGAATGTACTAAAATATTTTATAAAGCTTTTAATGTCGTTTGACTAGTTTGTGTTTCTTGTTTGTTTGTCTCTCGGAAAAAATAATCTCACTTAAAATCTGAAAAGATATAAAGTAACAACACGCAGCAGCGTGTTCATGGAGGCAGCCATGTTTGTTCTGAGATGTGGGCAGCTCGAACGGGAGATTGTTGGACGTGATGTCACTCAACTCGGAATTTCCAAGTTCCCGAGAGAAAAACGAACGCACCATTATTGTTCGCTTGGTTAGGGAGTCAGGGTTTAGTGTTGTTGTTTTTGTTTCCTCCTTTTGTTACATTTTGAGTTAGCTTAGAATTGAGTCGTGTTTGGTAGATGTGTTTTGTTTATTATTTTGGCCTCAGTCACTCTCAAAATCTTGTTGCACCTGGTGTTTATGAAGTGTCCATGAATAAATATACAGTAAATAACACAAAAAAATCCCTCTGTTTCCTGTGTTCCCTTTTCCCGTTCCCTGGTTGTCTCGTCTTCCTCTCTCCTTTTCCTTTACCTTTCTGTCGATCTTCAACCCTATATTGAGGATTGTAGCAGAAATTGGGGGCTTGTCCGTTCCGTGCTTTTTTCTTGTTTTTGTTTGTTGTTTTCCGAGTAGTTTGTTCTTGTTTTTTCGGGTCTGTCTAGCAGATTTTTTTTTTGTGTGGGGTGGTGGTGTTAGTATTAGTGATCATGGCCACATTCAACCTTGTCGCTTTCACCCTTTTCCCCACGCTTGAGCAATTCAATAAGTGCTGTAAGGATGATCTGCTAGCAATAGCGGACTTCTTTAATGTTTTGGTTCCCTCTGAAGTTTCCAAGTGGGCTATTAAACAGGTTCTATGGAACAAGCTGATTCGGCAGGATATCCTAACTGAGTTGGGCGAATCACCGAGTGTTGCATCCAGTCCAGTCTGGGTGTCTACTGTGGCGGGAGCCAGCCAGGGACAGGAAATCTGCATGGGTCTCGGCGATCTTCACTCAGCCAGGGAGGAACTGCTTCTCACAATTTGGCTTAGGGAGCTGGAACTGGAGATTAAAAGATAGAAGTACCAGGCTCAACTACTTCATGTCCAGGCTGTGGAGACTGAAGCTAATAAGGAGGTGGTATTACGGAGGATGAGCATGGGTGAACAAAAGACTGTGTCCCTTCCGCATAAGGTACACTCACCAGGTACAACCCCTCATTCAGGCCTGTCCGCCCATGACTGAGTTGGTGCCCCAGACGCTCCTCAACCTAGCCTCTGTTCTCCCTCAGGTTCGCCAGTCCCCCAGGAAATTGGAGTTAGAAATTTGGGATTTGACGTCAGTCGTCATATCGGGCTTGTTCCTGTGTTTTGGGAAAATGAGGTGGACGCCTACTTTTGCATTTTTGAACACATTGCTACAATGCTGAACTGGTCCAAGCACCTGTGGTAGCTGTTGCTGCAGTACAAGTTAGTGGGGAAGGCACAGGAAGTTTGTTCAGCTCTGGTGTTACAGCAGAGTTTGGATAATGACATTGTAAAGGCTACTGTTTTACAGGCTTATGAACTAGTTCCCGAAGCTTACCGGCAAAACTTCCAGAAGCTTAGTAAATCTGCCAACCAAACCCATGTGGGATTTGCTTGGGAGAAGTCATTATTGCTTGAAAAATGATGTTCTGTTAGCGGTGCATTTGACTTCGATCAACTCAAGGAGCTGTTGCTATTAGAAGAGTTTAAAAATTGTGTTCCCGATCCTGTTAAATGTACCTGTATGGTGTACCTGTATCAGCAGGAAGTCACTATTCTAGCTGGAGCTGCCACCCTCGCCGATGAGTTCGTGTTGACTCATAAGACTCATGCCGATGTCACTACCCAGAAAAGTTCATCCCTGTCTGGTAGCACCTCCTACTTTGTTCGTCTCATCTCCACCACTCGTGGAGAAAAGAGAATTTTTCTATTGCCACGAGGTGGGTAACATCTTTTCAAACTGTCCTGCCCTTAAAACGTAAGACATACATGTTCCCCAAGTGAGTTTTTGGCAATGGGCCCACACAGTCAATAAGCACATGCTTGAAGGGCTCCCCGATCACAAGGATAGGACGTAATGGAATCGGCACCACAGCCTGATTTGGTTTTCCCACAACCTGACAGGCTTGACAGGTTCTGCTATATCGCTTCACATCCGAGTTTACTCCAGGCAAGAAGAAATGTTTTAAAAGTCAGGACAACGTTTTCCTACAGGTAATTCCAAGATGACCCGAATACAGGTTATTGTGGGTGAGGGACAGCACATATTCTTAATATAATCCGGAGATTACCACATGAAACACAGTAGCCCAATCAAAAGGCGAGTTTGGAGAGGTCCATTCCTAATTGTAGCCCAAAAACTAGAGTTATAATTAAAGAAACTGATTAAATTCTCGATTAATCCGTGATATCGATGTTGGTGTTCATGCCTCTATCAAACAGCATCCTTATCGCGTCAACCCACATAAGGGGGTTTTGTTAGTGCACAAGACTAATTTTCTGTTAAAGACCGGTCTAGCTGTCCCCAGCTGTAGCCCCCAGTGTTCTCCATGTCTGCTTGTTCCCAAGCCTGATGGCACTTTTTGCTTTAGCACAGACTACAGGAAGCTGAGTACAGCTTTTCCACTCCCTCCAATGGAGGACTGCGTAGATCGCATTTGTGTCCAAACTGGACTTGTTAAAAGGTTATTGGCAAGTCCTGCTTACCCCTCGCACTTCAGAGGTTTCTGTTTTTGCTAGCCCTGACACCCTCTTCCAGTACATGGTTATGCCTTTCGAGTTATGTAATGCCCCAGCCACCTTTAAACAACTAATGTATAAAGTGTTGGGTGACGTCCCGTTCTTTGAGGCTTATTTGAATGGTTACTCGAATTCGTTGTAAGAGCATATACGATCCCTACAACAAGTTTTCACTCAATTGGGAGAAGCTTCATTAGTTCTTAACTTGAAAAAATGTGAATTCGGACAATGTACCGTCAGCTATCTATAGTAGGGAAGTTAGGTCATGGAATGGTTAAGCCCCAGGTCCTGGCTATCCACTCATTCCCCATTCCGCAAATGCTGTGAGAGTTGTACGCTGTGTGTTTGTAATGTTTTTCACATAATGGTTAGATCTTCAAGCAGAGGATGTGTGCAATAAAAATGTTAGGAAACAATACTGTCATGTGAATTGAGCTCTCATTTGTGACACTAGCGCAGCTGTAATGTTAAATTGATCGTATAATTGCAGTAGTACTGAAAGGTAGTATTTTGTGACTAGAATTTGGTGTGGGTTAGATATTGATTGCAGTGAGTATCAGGCATGTGCAATAGAAGCAGGGTGATGATGTCGGCTCTCTACGATTTTTTTCTGTTAGACAAATTTCTACATGATTCTGCACAAGTCCAAAAGCATCCTTGTGGTTTCCTCCGCTGTACTGTGACTCACAGCACGAGTTCAAAAGCATCCTTCCGCTTTCCTCCACTGCACGGTAACTCACTGCACAAGTCCAAAAGCATCCTTCTGCTTTCCTCCGCTGTACTGTGACTCACCGCACGAGTCTGAAAGCATCCTTGTGGTTTCCTCCACTGCACTGTGACTCACAGCACGAGTTCAAAAGCATCCTTCCGCTTTCCTCCACTGCACGATGACTCACTGCACAAGTCCGAAAGCATTGTTCTGCTTTCCTCAACTGTGCTGTGACTCACCGCACGAGTCTGAAAGCGTCCTTCCACTTTCTTCAACTGCGCTGTGACTCACTGCACGAGTCCGAAAGCATCCTTCCGCATTCCTCTTCTGCGCTGTGACTCACCGCATGAGTCTGAAAGTGTCCTCCTGCTTTTCTCCGCTACATTGTGATTTAGCGCACAAGTTCGAAAGCCTCTTTCTGTTTTTCTCCGCTGCTCTGTGACTCACCACACGAGTCCAAAAGCCTCCTTCTGCTTTCCTCAACTGTGCTGTGACTCACTGCATGGTCTGCGAGAACCTGTGAGGGATCACAGGTCCTTCGTCACCAGCAAGTCATGCAGACTCACGAGGCAAAAGATTCTTTCATTCTGTCTCCTGCCCAAAATGCACTTAAAGGCATGAAACTATTTCACACAAGGCTGCCATACAGAGCTGTTGACTACAAGAAACAGAACATCAGTAGAATACTCCTGCTGTGGTTTTCAGAGAGTCAGCGCACATAGCTGTACGATTGAGGTGGATTAGGATCACATTACCTTAATAATATTTGTCATTTAACTTTATCGTATTGTTATTAAGTTGTCCTTTAAAGTATTTGAAACATAGTTAGCTATTCAAATTTTTAACGAGAATAGTTACCATGAAAACGCCTTTATAATGAAGATCAAAAGCTTGGTGAACCTAGACATTGATTTTCAGTTAGCACCTCCGAGCAATACTCGACAAATTAATCAGGGGCAGGCGATCATTTAACCCACAGACGCCACCCCCCCACACGTCACACACACAGTGTCCGTGATTACTGTTCTATCACAGCCATCTCTGCTCAAATAGAAAAGGCCCAGCCGGAAAACTGGAGGGAACTGGTGATCAGCCCCCCCTCCCCCCCCCCCGGCTCTTGGTGCTATAAATAGACAGGGACACATTAATTACGTGGCTGCTGAGGTGAGGCTCGCCCTCCACACAGGAATAATTCTACACATAGCCAGTAAAACGCTGCCGCTCTCCCATACAGTTTCAGCTTTGGCGACCCAGTGTGTTTACAAAACATTTTCATTAATTCTTCCAATGATGCACTCAAATAACAGGTGAGGATTAAATTCCATCTTGGATGCACCATGAACTGTCTAACTTACTGGTCATTTGAAACAAGTGATTCTAACTCATTAGCGTAAATAATAATGAAAATAAAGGTCTGCTTCTAATCACCTGGGGGCCTGTAGAGTGTCCCAGCTGTACAGCATGGCACGCACTTCGCACGTCGGTCATGAAGAGCGCCGCGGGATGGTGGCTGTCAGGGCCTGAAGCACTGTCAGGATGCACTTCAATGGTGTGATGTTTTGGAAGATTAAAGATATTGTAAAGTTTTGCATATCAAAGACATTACCACATACTAGGATCTAGAGGCATAGTCCAGTTTTCATATTCTATTGTTTTATTGTGTCTAATACAGCTTAAAAGCTTACCAGATCAATGCAGATTCAGGTTCTTGTATAAAGGCATTGTCCAAATACTACCGTAAGCATCCATGTGTTTAACAGTTATACTGCTTAACACTCAGACTAACAATCAGAGAACATTACTAACGAAACATAAAGAACCTTACGGACTAAAATGGAGAATTGTTAGTATCCCTGGATTCCACTTAGCAAACTGTCTCTCATTTCAGTTGAATTTCATTATGGGAAATCTTTAGGCCAAATGATCTCTGCAGTCAATAGTAAGACGATTATGTCTAAATAGCTCAGCCGCAAGTGCTTTCATTCACACGGCCTTTGGACTTGCGACTATACTGAGGTTAAAGATATGTGCAGCTACTGCAAACATAATACATTTTCTGTAAGGGACTCTTGATTTTAAAATGTACGGTACTGTGAAAAAAAGTCTTAGGCAGCCAATGAAGATGTTTATACGATCTTTATGCTGGTATAAATCTATAATCTGTAATGTTATCAATTGGTGCTGAAAGACATGGATTGGCTTTGGGGGCCCTAAGACAGTAGCTGTCAATCCTGTTCCTTCCTTGGACCACTTTTGGTCGGTACTGACCACTGCATACCGGGAAGACCCCATAGAACCTGCCGTTTTGGAGATGCTCTGACCCAGTCATCTAGCCATTAAGTCGCTCAGATGCAACACAACAACTTCAAGATCTGACTGTTGACTTGCCTGATATATAATGGCACCCTTGACAGGTAATCAATGCTATTGACTCCGTCTGTCAGTGATTTTAACTTTGCGCCTGATCAGTGTATGTACTAATTTTGCTTATTTTGTTTCAAGGAAATATACATAGCAAATATACATAGCAAATATACATAGCAAGACGTCTCAGATAAATAGCTTTAAATTTCACTTGCCCTCCCAATTCATTTGCACAGTAACGTATATAATATAAATTCAGGCCTAATCTCGATTAAACATTGGTTATTTAATGGCTGTAGGGCCACTGACATTTTCCCTCCTGATATCTCCATCATTCAATTTCCTCCCTGTAGATTCAAGGATTGATTTAGATTGAAGGGATTTCTGTGCTCGGTTTCCATTTGCACATCATTAACATTGCGGCCAGCCGGAACCCTGTCAGTGAACAGCAGAGCGCAGAATTCCTCAACAACGACAGCAGTCCTTCCTGTCTCCATAACTGAGCCAGCTCTCATTCTCCTAATGACAAACCCTGTCAGATACATTTCATTTCAAAAGTCCTTGCGCATCTCTGCCTTCAGTGCATAAAGTACATGTCACACACAACAGCACAGAGCAAATGCGGTTATGCGGTTTGCTCTTCTCACGCGGTGCACAGGTGCATCGCTTAAAATGCAGCGATCTTCAAATGCTTCACTTCCTGTCAGAGAAAAACCACATATTCAAGAAACCGCTCTTCCTTCTATGACAACAGCAGTTAGTTTATAGTCATCTTCCTCAGCATGAAGCCCCCTGCATGTTCCCTCACATCTCATTCCCAGAGACTTTGTTCCCGTGTCAGATCTCACATTTTACTGGCTGCAGGAAATGCTTGAAGCCTGTATTGTTTCATTGACTTATTGACTTTATACCAGTGGTTTTTTTTAATGAAGTAAACATATCTCTTATCCATTCTTCCTCATATGACTGATACTGTCGTTTTTTAGTAATAATTTTATCTGCTTTTTTGGGATTTGGGATCCTCTATACATCACAATGCATGTTTTCCCACAGTGTGTTTCGTAAAATTTATTAAAATATTTGGGTTTATCTACAGAATGGCATTCATTTCATTAAATAACATTTATATAACAGAGTGCCCTAAATCAGTATTGACAAAAACTAACCTGGCTTTGAAATTGAGTCTGAGGACAGTCATTTGGCAATAACAAGTATTTATGCTCTACAATTTACAATCTACACTATGTATCTATTCACAGCATACCATTGAAGCCTTAGATTTGCCCAAAACATTTTTTTCATTTATTTAATGACCCAATTTAATCACATTACAATCCATTTATGTCAGACATCTTATTTTCTTTTGTTCGGGAAACAAACAAAAGAAATAATTTATATAAGCAAAATTTGGTATATATAGTCTTCACGTGAGGAAATAAATGGTAAGCAGGTGTGGTCACCAACGTCCAGCATAAATGCCTCGAGGACTCCATGCAGCTGACAGCACTCGCATTTAAAGTGCATGACAAACATTCATTTTCAGTGTGTTGTTTGCATTCCACCTGCTGTTTGAACCGGCAAACAGAATGAGACCGTGAGGCCACCAGCAGGGCCAGAACCGGGATTCCCTTTTTAGTAACATGAATTCACACATCCTGTTTCATAATACTGCAGCTCCCTCCATCTCAATGTTCTTCTGAGTTCACTTCAGTCTATACTTTCCAACTCTTAGCCCAGTACCCTATGGGTGCTATTAGATTTCATTTAGCTGTCAAAGAAGAATCGCCAAGACGAAAAATCATATTTATTGACTGTGCAAGATGTCAACCCTTTTAAGAAAAGGAGAGGGCACTATCAGAACATTGGCGTTAATACACAATGATGCATATTTCACCTCACTGCGTACATATGTTGTCTTTAAGCAAACGAAATAAAAGAAAATAAAAAGGAGAATTAATCTGAGTAAAGTATTTTGCTTTTAAAATTTTTATTATTTTTTTTTTTAATTCTCAGGTGTTTCATAGTGACTTGCAGGTACGCTGCATATCCAGGATCGGAGACATGAATCCTGACTGTCTCCAGCCTTTGTGGTGATTGCATGTTCTCTTGTATTAATTGGGTTTCCTCTCGAAGATCAAAGACAGGTTAACTGGAGTCTACATACACGTGCCACATGCAGCTCTGACCGGCACCCTACCCGGGATGCACAGTACCTCTGACCGACACCCTACCCGGGATGCACAGTACCTCTGACCGACACCCTACCCGGGATGCACAGTGCCTCTGACCGACACCCTACCCGGGATGCACAGTACCTCTGAGCGACACCCTACCCGGGATGCACAGTACCTATGACCGACACCCTACCCGGGATGCACAGTACCTCTGACCGACACCCTACCCGGGATGCACAGTGCCTCTGACCGACACCCTACCCGGGATGCACAGTACCTCTGAGCGACACCCTACCCGGGATGCACAGTGCCTCTGGCCAACACCATACCTGGGATGCACAGTACTTCTGATTGACGCCCTGGCTGGAGATGATGTTCTTGTGGTGCTCCAACATCAGTCATTACGGCACTTAAGTACAATGGGAGTGAGTGGCCTCATGGGAGTAACAGAGAGTCCACATCACTTTTATTGGGGATTGAAGGTAAGCAGTCTCTCTCCTTGGACTCACTGGACTCTCTCCTTGAAAAATGTCTCTGTAAAGAGCAGCTGCACGGTCGCTGTGACCTGCACCTTCATCTGCAGCAGCTGTGCTGCTGATGTCGGCATTTAAAAGTCCTCTTAATGGCATCGGCAAACACAAGCAAGGTAGAGTCTCTTATCTCAGATCACGGCTGCATTCTTCATGTGACAATGTAGTGAACTTTAATTCAGTATCGGGCGTTGAATGATTAATAAGAGAAATAGCTAATAATATATTAATATCAAGAAGTTCATTATCTTTGTCTTGAGAACAGCTTGAGTGTTTCTTGGAACGCTGTCATGCGAATGGTGTGTGAACTGGGCCATTCCTCAATAAAGAAAGCCTCTGGTTCTGTGGCTGCTAACAGAGGTAGAACTTTGTGACACTGTGTGCTCCAGAACTTTCCATAAAAGTTCTATGGTGTTTAGGAAATGCTGTGCAAAGTAATTATCATATCTGACGGCTCTCAGAAGGTGGCTGCCATAGCATTACAGATCCCAGCGTGTTTAACATCTGGCAGCAGCACTCCTGGGGGGGGGGAGGAGCACATCTTTTTGCAAACATAAAACCGCCTAATTGAAAGATAGGGTCTAAATGATGACTCAGCTCATGGTACCTTTTCCCATTGCAGGGGGTTTCAGGCTATGCCTCTTTATGCTTAGGACTCGGTTCGGTGGCAGCTATTCTAGTGTCGATTGCCGGTGACGACCTCTGACACGCAACCACCGTCCCTCTTTTGAGAATGCTTGACTTTGCCCATCTTTGGCATATTGTCATATTATTTCAGATTATTTAGTATTTCAAGAACAATTTAGCCATTTTTGTGACTCACATATCAAAGTGCTGATGCTGTTAATTGGCATGTATCCCAAACCTCCTGAACTTTGTGGCTGCATTTGCGATTATCGTTGTTACGTCAAAGATAAAGTTCTTTTTAATGTTTTATTTTTGTTCTTCTGTACACCCCCGGTATATGTACCTTTACTGCCTATAATGGCCAATAAACTTTCTCAAAAACAACCTTAGTTAAAAGAAAGAAATATCTGTAATTAAAGTACAAGTACCAATGACAGCTGCTTTAATTTAATTAAATTACTTAAGGAGCTTTTAAATACCAGAAAAATGTGATAATTTTCGTGAAACACTGGTATGAAAGAGGCAAAATCATTACTCGTTTCTTGCTTCTTTTGCTTAGGCTGCCTGCCTCAGTCCATTGTACTGCTAGTACAATAGTGTAACTAAGTCAGAGTAGCTCATGAAAATGGTATAGAATCACTACTTTTATGACAGCAGCAAATGGAGAAAGGCTTTGGGGGCTGGACCCTTTTCAGTAAAAAATCCAGGGGTTTAATAAAAAGTAATTATTGTACAGTGTGCAAGTCACAATGAGAAAATGACCTAATAATTAATCGATAAGAATACCAAGATGTAAATTTCCCTGGCTCCACAATTTAAGATTACCATTGATTTCTATAAAATATGGTATTGATGAAGAGTCGTTATACAACAAGACCAGTGGTTGGGTATTTAGTAGTAGCTCAATAGCAATATTTTAACAATGTATCAGTTTAGATCTAGACAATAAGAGCTATATATTTTAAGAATATCAACTTTAACCATCGATATTAAACAGATAATTTGGTTCTTTTGCACAAGGAGAAACCGAGATGAAATTTACATTTCCTTTGTAAATCTGAGGTTTTCTACATAATTTTGACATCATACCACTGACAGAAACCATCTGATATCTGTAAAATGTCAGACATAAAAAAACTCTTCTGTTCAATGACTTTCAAAATAATGAGCTTCAGTCACCACGCAAAGGTGAAAGGTAGTGAAAGGAGGATTCTTGTGAGCGGGGCCCGTTTCAGTGTGACATTCGTGGTAACGCTTGAATAGCTACCTGCAAAGGCAGCCCAGTCTCAATGAGTGCTGCTGTGGGCCTGTCTTGGTTCACACACTACAAACAAGTACCACACATCCAGCGTTCTTCATTGAATTGAATTCAGTTTTATATCCCTTTGCCTTTTATTATATTTACATTCGAAGATTCCAATAAGCGCAGCGTGCAGCCAAGCTTACAGGCACGGATTACGATACTCTCACACCCAGGGCTTAGAACAGAAACAGAGTCGTAACAATACAGCTTAACAGGGGACTGGTATAGAATCATTTTTTCATATACCTGTCATACTTGAAATGGATTTTCAGCGAAGGTGTTTCAGATGGGAAGGGAATGCATCTGTCAGGATCCTCGTAAAACACAGCAATAATGGCGAACAACTCCACACACAACTCCAGCATGTACAAGGCAGGACATGACATCACACACTAATTCACCTGTAGACCTGCACACATAAGCAGCCCCTGCATTATAATGGGCGGGTGGGAGTCGTGTGGCACATCATCTTCCATAAGATTATTATGAATTTCAGCTATATTCACATACACAGAGTGCGCATAATGTTGGGAAGCCTGCGCTTTCTTTTAGATGAACAAGGGTGAAAGCCAAGATGCCTAATTGATTTCACTAGTTAAATCCACTTCAATCAGTGGAGATGAAGGGGACAAGTCAGGATGAAAAACGATTTTTTTAAGCCCTGGGACTAAAGAGACAAAGATTGCATAAGTGAAGGAGAATTGGGACAAATAAGATTTAAAGTGGCTTTGAACACTAAGCAACAGCTGGAGCCATGGTACAAGGCTCAAGCTCCCCAAGAAAGGTTTCATGGTACAAGGCTCACGCTCCTCAAGAAAGGTTTCATGGTACAAGGCTCAAGCTCCCCGAGAAAGGTTTCATGGTACAAGGCTCATGCTCCCCGAGAAAGGTTTCATGGTACAAGGCTGACGCTCCCCAAGAAAGGTTTCATGGTACAAGGCTCACGCTCCCCAAGAAAGGTTTCTTGGTACAAGGCTCACGCTCCCCAAGAAAGGTTTCATGAACGTGATGAATTCAGCATAATGCAGAAGTTTTCCCTTTGACCAGACACCAATTGAATATCCATAGAATTATATGGAATCAACTATTTGTTGTAGAGATCCATTATCAACTAACCCAACACAGTGGGAAATATTGGCACCTATACCAGCCAGAATCCCTGAAGAATGCTGCAGACATCTTGCCGAATTCATGCTACAATGGAGTGACAGTTCAAAGAACAAAATGGAACAGAAAGCAGCATCAGGGAGGCAACACTAGTGTTTTGTGCACTCAGTGTATTTCTCTGGTCAATGTTCATAAAAGTGCACATTTACAGTTAAGCATCTTTGACCTAATAACTGATCTAATGACTGCTGACGCAGGCGCGGGCGGTGGGGGCCGGTAGCTTATTGCAGGTAACAAGTGCTGGGCTGGACTCTGGGGGGATCCGCACCTGCTCAGACAGTCATACACCATGGGCAGCGTAGTGTGGCTAATTAGTCATGCGACATGGGAAGGACACGTCAACTACACACGCGGCGTACAGGCGGGATTGGTAGGCCCAGCTCCAGAGGCGTGAGGTGACAGTATTACCCACCACAGCCAAATAAAAGTGAAATCAGGTTTCTTTCAATTAATGGTAATGTTAGTGTGAATACAACTTTTTGAAACACACAAATTGCAAAAAGATTCCTTGCAGATCACTCTTGTTCAGTCCATAGCGAACAGGCCAAACACACTGTTGGGATGAGAGCCCCAACCCAAAGCCATTGGTGACCATCGGCCAGGTGTTAACCAAGGATAAAGATGACAGTTTGATAGCTTCCTTATTACCATGATAGAATCGCCATTGAGGTTGATTGTTTTACCTTTTCCAAGTCATTTGGAAATATTGGTTATAGCTTAAAGAAACCTGCTTTTTTTCCTCCCCTCAAAATCATTAGGCCTGCAACTTGAACGCAATTCAGAAATATTTAGTTGACATTTCAGATGCCTCCTCAAGGGACTGTGTCAGATTGAGGGGGCTTGTATGCATCAGGGAAGCTAAGAGAGCTTGTCAGAGTCACCCAAGGGAATCAGGTCTTAGAAGTGCCAGATAAAACCTACCAAATCTATTGGGTGGCAACAATAAGATTTATATGGGCGGTGGATCATCACCGTGGTGACAATGAAAAGCGTGTCATGCTTTTCGGACTATGCAGAAGGCGGCTTTGTAAGGCACTGTCAAACCCCAATAAAGAAATCTCTCGGAGAAATACAACAGAATGAAGATCAGAGGGCCTTTAGCAAAATAAACCCAATACATATTTATTTATATACAAACAGCCCTTACGTATACCAGACATATAAACAAATCAAAAATCTCTGCTGCAGGACGTCACATAACGTTAAACCTGGGGACAAAATGAAGGGAAAAAAGAAAGAAAAGAAAATGAAAAACCAGTCAGTCCTTTCTATACATCTTCTCTCATAAATTGCTCCCCCACTAGAACTTAGCAAAGCTGTGTTGTATAGAGAGGAATATAAAAGAAAAATAATCAAAAACGGAGCTGCAGAGCAGACACCGTTAGCAGGATTAGAACGCAGAGAGCAGGCGCTGCAGAAAAGGAGGGAGACCATGGGTACAAAAAAAAAAGAAAAAAGAAAAAACTCCAGACATCTGCTCAGCCGTGCGGACATCAGGCCGCTCAATATATTTACAAGGTTATGAGTATAATACGCTTTACAACGCCCCTCAATGCGCACATTTTTACATGTTTTAGGCCAACCACAGCCAGTTATTTCCCCGTTAAGCAAAGTAAACTGCGGCTGTTTAGCCTGCTTTGAACTCAAGTCCAAGAATGTCTCCGCGTATTGCTGCATTATAAAAGCAGTGATCATACCCGCGACCAGCTGTTCGGAATAACGTGATTTAATAAGATGTGCTGTAAAGAGTCAGAGAAAAACAGTCGGCGAGAAGCTTCAGGACACCGAGCTTATGTAACGTAATCATGTTCGATTGCTCTCTGCGGACAGAATGTTATTCCACAAGAGACACTGCAACAGGTGTGTTCATAGCTCTGTAACCAAGCCAGTCTTGCCCGCTCGACGTCTCTCCTGCACGTTCGCACATTTTGATCAACACGGCATTCAGTTACCCCAGGAGTCTGAAGCGGATTTCCCTCCCCACCTTTAACCTCCTAGGTGCCGCAGGCGTTGGCAGGCAAAGTTAAGCAAAACAGCGCTGATGAATAATTCCGCACACTGCCGGACTTTAACATTACGTGGCATTTCTTGATGCCGGGGCACCTAGGACTGTAAGGCTGCCTGCGCGACACGGAGGGCGAGCGCGAGGAAGAGTCAGCTGCAGCTTCTTTTTTGGGAGGTGGGCAGATTCATTAAGAGACACACAGAAGTATCGTTTCAAACCAAATTAAGCTAATGGACACACTGCAACTGTACAGCTGAGACAAGGGACTGCAAGCCCTGCAAAGAATCGAGAGGCTCCTAGGCTCTCCCAGGAGCGGCATGTTTCCCCAGTCTGGTACTAAACAACTAACGGCTACAGTTACCCCCGAGTAATTGGCACGGTCATTAACAGCGATACTGCGTGGCAGAGCGGCACTTGAGCACAACAGTGACACCTGGAGCCAGACACAGTCTTTGTATAAACATTTTTATTTACTCTAAACACTTACATGAACAAAAACGCCATATAAACATGAAGAGTCTGATGCAGCCATAAGCTAAAACTGCCTCTGATATTTGATTCATGGTGGCTGTTTATTCTGCAGAACATACTCAAGGCAGCAAAAACGCTATCATATAGAACATGCTGGATACGAGACCTGCATCAGCGGCTGGAAAGACCTACAGACTAGTGTAATTATAGAAAGTATAAAAGTTTAATTTTACAGCAGTTGAAATACTGACATTAAAGAGCAAGTTGTACATCATTAAAACCATGAAAATACAAAGACTGATGGAATAGACCCAGATGGGTGGGGGTGGGAGGTCTAGGGGTGGGGTGGGGTGGGGGTCCAAATCTCAGACTTCCAAAGGAACTTAGAACTGTGTGTGGAGCCATAGCACTGTGCCAGGTTAGTCACACCTAGAGACTGAAAATGATGAGTGTGTGTCCCCCCCCCCCCCACTCCCAAATAGACAATCTGAATTGTTCTGAGCTTGTGTGTGACAATATTGTAGCTCAGCCAGCAGAAAAACAGCCAGAGCCAACAAAACGTCAAGGGAGGAGCTTGTAGGGCGAGCAGGTAAAGACAGTAAATGGCACAAAACGCATTTAAGGTTTAAATCAGTCCTGCTGGAGAAGTCTGGGGCGTTTTCTTAGTTTTTTTTGACAAAAGAAAAAAAAAAAAAAAGATCCTGGTCAAAATCAACTCCTTTAATTCAGTCTTCAGGCCTACGGCGAAAATTTTTTGGCTTGTGCTCGAACCCTTTTCTCATATTCTACTCTGTTTTGGCTGAAATAGAGAGGAGAGATGCATTAGAAAGCCAGGGACATTCAGCAGATACTAGACTAACTACAATAATTCCATGTCAGAAGCTTCCTTTAACACACCAAACATGGCTTCTTAATTCACACTTACCAGTAAATTGTATAGGCCTCAGCCTGAGCAGGATCCTGAATGTTCGGCTCATTCAGAAGCTCCTGGATTCCTAACAAAATCTATAGGACGGGATGGAGTATAGAACGGGCACAAGTCAACATTTCATGAGCAAACCAGTGAGTATACTGCCCTCTACAGTGTGTATCGCATCTCTGCAGAGACGCCCGATTAATTAGGCGACTACTGCAGCCTGAGAGAGAAAAGGGGATCTGAGACAGACGCAGGCGGAATATCAGTCGAAGGTTCAAGTGAGGGAGCAAACAATACGGCACCATTCATGGTGTGACGCGGACGGCCATCCTCTGGGTACCTGCTTGATGGTGATTGCCGGCCTCCAGTCCTTATCCTCCTCTAAGATGGATAAGCAGACTGTTCCGGATGGATATACATTTGGGTGGAAGAGCGGGGGCTCAAATTTACCTGTAAAATAACAAAATTTAGTATCAGCCAGAGGCTGCAGATTTATTAGCGACAAGACAAAGTTTCACTTACATTTGGGTGGGGAGGATGGGTAGTCATCCTTGAAGAGCATCCGGAGTTTAAACAAGCCTCCTTCCCAGGGGGTCTGGAGAGGAGAACGGAGACCAAGAGAAGAGATAACTCACCTCATCACACCCAAGCCTAAAAACAGGTGCATAAATCACGTGGCTAAAACAGGAAGTCTCAATGGTGCTCTTTCACTGCCTCCAAGAAGCGAGTCATACTGCCAACGGTCAGTCTTCCCCCTGTAAAGTACTTGAGCCTGACACGAAAGCGTGACCAGACCCAGCTGGCTGCATCACCATCTAATTGGTTGAAATGCAAAAAGACCAGTATTCTGTCCATGGATTATATGAAGGAAAAATACATAGAATATAAAATTTTTCATCATTAGTAGTACTGCACATCACGATGTATCGGTGCATTCCTGATAGCCTAAAAATTTCCAACTTCCTACTCATAAAATACTACAGAACGGCTAAAGAGAATGGATTCGCAATGCAAAGTTACAAGCGAATACTAAACTCCGCTACCGTTTGATACCGCATAGCATTGCAGTTCTCTCAGACGTTCTGGAAAATTAGGAACTTAGCACACAGTAAAGCATGATGTACAGTAAATGAGCTTCTCTTCTGTTTTATGTCACTGATGTTCTCCAAAAAGGACAGCACCATCACTGGGCCGACCCTTCTGCAGTGGAAAATCAGAGTGAGCTAGAACCGTTGTGACTAGTCTCTTTGCGGTACGGCTTGGGTACGGTCGGTTCCCTCATGCCAGTGGAAAGGGCCGCAAGCCTGAGCCGGGCAGCGGTGATGCACAGATACGGAAAACTGCCTGGGGCCTGGAGACGGCATTCACCATCTCAGGAGGCGCAAGACCACCGAGACCTTCTACACATCCAGTCAGCCCAAATTACAGCAGTATGAGAGTCAGCCTCACCCCTTTCTTTCCAGGAATGGCACACTCCCAGTTCATAAGATTCATTGTCCCATCCGGATTTTTCGTCGGCACGGCCACAAAGCCCTGAATTTAGAGCAAAAACATACAGACATGTCACGTGAAGCCATGTGCAAGAACATGTTCAAGGTCAAAAACCGTAGCAGACGAACATCCAAACTCACAAATGGGTGATCTTTTCGCCAGGCCTTTCGCTCCTGTGCAAGGCGGCTAAGAGCTATACCAGACATGACTTGTCGATCCCTGGAAGGAAAGAGTGACAATACAAATGAAACTGCATTAAAATCATTAAATGATTGAGCTTAACTCCATATTCACAAAATAAAAATCCATGCATTCAAATCCACAAGCAATAAACCAAGTGTGATACCTCACTTAATGCCACCTCAAGCTCCAGATCAGAAGCATTAAGCAAAAAGATACAGATATGCAGTGTATGTTGAGGTTACCACCACAAGATGTACTATGATAAGTAACTTATTTTTGCAATTCAAACTGGCCTGTGAAACGAGCTTCACAATATACTGGCATTTTCACCAATACAGCAATTTTACCACAAAGATTAAACAAGTACCGCTGGTTTGACCGTTACGTTGAATTTTAATGCCAGCAAATAGGGCCAAATTCATGGTGAGCGTATATGGATATTATTTATAAACTTTCTTTTGGGTTATTCAGTATGTTTTTAAATAACAGTAAAATATTACACAGTTAAACATCTCTCTCTCTCTCTCACACACACAAATTACTGCCACTGTTACGATACGGTAGGCAGGTACAGATGCATGGTGATGGATTCAGGGTTTCCCTTGGTAACATTTCCTCCGGTACAAGCAGATGCTCCTACGTCCGAGAGGCGCAGTCTTGCATTTACATGCTGCAGGTAGACGCACAGAGTAGCAACAATGGCAAGAGAATTTCCAAGAACTAGGACAGCAGGGTGAGGCTCATTAACATTCACAGAGGAAGCGCTACCAGATGATCTCTGAGCTACTACGCTCTTGGCAACTAACCAGATATTTTAACTCGCCTAACGGGAACACACACACACAAGTCTGGCATGTCAATAGTGGCTGATATTTAAACTATCAATATTGAAAGTTCCAGGCCCTAGAGTAAAGACGCATACCGAAATAGAGAGGACTGCCCTAGATGAGCTATTTCCCCCCCACAGTGTAGCGTGAGGTATTTCCTGACCTCATTCACCACTTAGAGGTGTCAAAGTAGCTGCCCATGACATGTTAATAAATCATTACTTAACGCGGCCTGCAGATCAATCTTTTGGTTTTACGCAGAATAAAAAGCGATGTAATGGCATTCCACTGATCTGTGCTGGCAGAGCCCCCCCCCCCCATCGAATAGTCCTTTTAAGATAAAGGACTTGAACAGGCAGTACATGACCTCGTGGGGTCCCTGGAGGAACTGTGTGGGGTCTGTGAATCATTGTGTAACGACAAAGCAATTTTATTATACAAACCAGTAATAAGTCAAACCACTGATTAAGGCTGCGACGATTCATCAACTCGAATGACTGGCAAATTCTTTGCTTCGATGCTTTGTTTAATGGACATGACTATGTACTGCTCAGTGACACCGTGTTTCACACGGAGGATTATTACTGTCGCTCAGTGTGCTTACGCTGCATTACGTGAAGCGGAGCGACAGAAAAACAGAGTGCGGAGACTCCCATAGGGACCCACTGTCAAAATGGGAGGGAAATTTCTGGCAAAATTCCGGGTCATGGGGATGGTGAATAGTTCCAAACGCTGACAATCACGGCATAGAATCATGTTCATTCTGTTGCTGACGAAGCAGTTTAAGTGGTATATGGGGGGGGGGGGAGGAGATACAAATTCATTTTCCAATAATTAAGGAATGAAGTTTCACCAAACTGTATGCGAAAATAGCGACTTCTAGCTTGCTGTAGGACCGGCGCTTGAGATGCAAAGTTACATTTGTTTAGACTGTTTGGGGAACATGTACGCAATAGTTCAGTTACAATAGTGCAGAGTTACGGTCATTTGTAGCTTGACTTAACAGCCTATATTTGCGGAGTCACTAAAGATCCGAGATATGTAAAAGTGCTTCTGAAGGTCCAATGTACACGAGTTGATTATTTTTTTAAACCAAAAAAGTACATAGAAATACACTAAAGGGTTTGGTTCTTGTTACAGATGTTGTATACAGTTTAACCATTAACATTTCTGAAAAAGAAACCAAAGAGCTGTTCATTAAGACACCAGACTTCCCCCCCCCCCCCCTCTTTTGAATAGCCACTATGGCTCTAATAAGGCAAAAGTATTTATCCATTAATCAACGGAATAATCAATAGAATACTTGATTACTAAAATAAACCATAGCTGCAGCCCTACCGCTGAAAATCCTTGTGAACTGCTCTATGACTTACTCACTTGTTTGGTTGTTGTCCATACTCTAATCAACTGAATCGTCATTGTACTGGTGCCACGCAGGGACAATAGACACTAATGCAACGTAAACCACACACACACTACGTGAAATACAATGTAACTCATTAGGTGTTATATAGTAGAAAGGTTATGTGTTTAATTATATAAAATTAAAAATTCTGACAAAGGTAGTAATTTCAATTTAGGTTATCAGAATGACATTTGAAAAAAATGGCAGAAGAGATATCAAATGTACTAAATTGTTCCCTCAATAATTACAATAGCATCGCCTCAGGGCCAATGATTTACACCTAAAGGCTTGGACATCCATGCATGCAAGTTTACTCTTGTTGCATGGTTCATAACACACGCAACGCTCTCTCATTTTCCTCCTTGCTGTTGGACTCCATGTGTCATGTTGAGAAATTTAACAAAAATGAGGAAGAATGCAAACATGATATGAATTTCTCACAATTCTGTGGTGCTTGGAAAAACTTGCATGATGAAGTTGGCGTCGTCAACCATTAAATGAACTTGTAGCAGCAGAATATAAATATTCTGTATATAAAGTATGCAATATTAATAGAATGATGTACAGTTACTGATAGTTTGTCACCCATTAAACGGTTGTAAATTGGCCAAATCAAGTTCACACACCTATTTGGATTCCAAATTGGGGGGAGGAAAAAAAAAAAAAAAAAAAAAAAAAAAATATTCTATTGTACCTTTTAGCACCAACTGGGCAAAGTTACATCAGGACCCCGACAAAAGCTTTAGAGCAAAGCAGCTACATTTGAAGAGTGCATCTATGAAGCTGCACTAGTGATCTTTTCCATCTTGGAACAGTATAGCCTAGTATTTCACACAGGGTCCCCAGGAAGAATTTCTTCAGGAGAATCCAAGAACCAGTACATTTTAGAGAGAGAATACTGAAAAGTTTAAGTGGACTCAATATCATCACTGGAGGAGATGTTTTAATAGAAAATAAGCATGCCAATAACCATTAGTCATTACACCTATTCAAAAGCCGTATCACACTAGTACAATCCACTCAAGTCTGGCACAGTCAATCAGAAGCACTCTTTACACAGAGAATAGATTAACTTTGGGCCAAAGAATAAAACCATTTACTGAAACTACTGCAAAAGCTAAAACAAGTGCTATGAAATGAAAGGAGCAGTTAAAACCAGAATGCTCATTCAAGTATGCAGGTATGCATACTTAATATACTGTAAAAGCAGATCTCATGAACAGAAATGCAATTTTTTACTGCTTCTCTGTAAAATGTCCACTGGCCCCTGAAGTAATCTCTCGGCTCAGATCGCAAACCAGTTACAGTATACTGGCTCTGCAGCCTACTTTAAAAAATACACGTCTTTGGATTGAATGCTTAACCCATTCAAGGATGCCAGGGAAAAAGCCATTTAAAATTTAGCCAATGCTAGTAATAAAAAAAAAAAAAAAAAAAAAAAAAAAAATCCAGCTGGTATCTGACATTTCATTAGACTGTATGGAGGTGTTGCAAGCTAATTAGTACTTTAGGGGCGCAATGAA
>JAODKE010000050.1:9467941-9477963 GCA_026779605.1 Mormyrus hasselquistii | reverse complement strand
AGGGGTGAGCTGGGGGGGGGGGGTCCTTCCTGGAGAGATGGGCAGTCTGCATTAAGGAAATGCTGCATTACGTACAGTCTGCATTATGGGAAGTCTGCATTACAGGAATGCTGCATTACGGGAATGCTGCATTACGGGCAGTCTGGATTACAGGCAGTCTGCTGCAATGCATTCCAACCCAAACTTAATGTGCCAGTTCTGGATTTAATGCCATTACCTACTTTATGCAAAATGTTCTAATTCCACAGTGAATATTTAGACCTTTTTTGTCCTTTTTGTCCAATTTCAAATAAACTATGCAGACAGCAAAATCTGTAAAATGATCCAGTGTCCTCTCTCCCGAGGCCCTGTGTCTCAGCCCTTTCAACGAGCCCCATCACAAGAGGTGTGGCCGACATGACAGGATCGGCATTTTTCACCCTCTGCATGTCGAGGTTTTCAGCTTACAACGGATGAAGCCGAAGGATGCACATTTTAAAACTGTGTCAACACCCAGAACCTTCTCCATACCTCGCTGTATTCCTAATAAATTGCATAAATCCAAATTCATTGCATAAATCCATACTCAGAAATATGTTTTGCCTAAAACGATTACAATATATATTTTGATGACCTGACCTTATAATTATGAATTAAATACAATTACTCGATACCCTGAGTTCATTATTGATGGTGAAGGACATACATATACATTGTGAAATAGAAAAGAATGGACCTATATAAGAATAAATATTAAGTCATCAAATATGCTTTTGTATTTCTCCCACAGTGTAAAGAACGGCCATGGGCTACTTCCTTAGTAAGTGCTCGCTGTCAAAGTCGATAAGGCTGGTGTTTTTATAAACAGAACATCGTGACACCGTGCATCGGCCTCTTCACATTCGTGATCCACGTTCTTGTAGAATCTGTAACAGGAAAACGGGGACACATATAGATATATTATCAACACGTTCTGCTGGTTGGTTATGGGTGGACACCCGACAACTGCTAGCGACTTCCTTGCTGCTACGGGCCTGCAGCAGATGAGCGAGGATTCAACCTGCATAATGCTCTCAGAGTGCAGTCCAGTCGATAAAACACTTACGTCTGTTGCTACTGTACAGGAGCGGCACTAGAACCAGTGGAGATGTGCAGCAGGAGGAGAAAAACACAAATGGCTGACCCTGGATTATGCCAGCGAGCAGACTATGAGAGCTGACAGCCGACAGGAGTGATTACGCTATTGTGTCTTCACTCTCTGGTGAAAACCTTGCACGTCCACTTTATGACAGTTGTGACTTTTACTATAGATTGAACAGCCCCCACTCTCCCCTCTACTGATAGGGTTTGACATCTAATTGACCAAAACAAGAAGCTTTATGAAGCTTTTAGTATTTTTTTTAGTATTTATGTTTGTATTCACGATGGTTTTTAGTTTGTATCTTATTAATTCTGGTTTATTTGCTTTGTTGATAAAAATCCACACTCCACTTTAAAACTTTAAACTGTTGGCTGACAGCTGTGTAAAGACAGGTTTCTTTCTGTGGTGCTAAGGATGTCTCATTACGTCATTTTAGGGTTAGCAGTTTCTCAGAAAATGCATTTTTTCATGCTCTTGTCGTGGAGATAAAATGTTTTTGCTGTCTCTTCCTTTAAAAACAGAAATGACACTGGGTATTACAGGAAGTTCGCACAATAAAGGCTGAGGCACCTACTGCAAGTACCTACTGCATTTTCTCCTTTGAAAAACAAAATTTGAGTGGGCTGACATCATTTGTTTTGCATAGTTTTGTAATGCAAAAAATACTGCTTGTTTGAAGTAGTTCTGTAGGAATTATTTCATGAAATATGTGTATTTCATTTCCATATATGCAGTTGTTATTTATTCAGCCCTTTCGTATGACAGCGTACTACCAGAGTTGCTGAATTGGACTCCCTGACGTGCTGCCTAACAGTAATGACAGCAATGGTGTCATATTACAAAGTCATTGTAAAGGTGACAGGAGTATTTGCAGTCTAGATGTATAGTTCTATGTTTGTTCATCTGTTGTTTAATAGATTCGCAGTGAACACGTATAACTGAATAGAGAAGGTTTCACTATAACGCTTGAGTGTAATCGATTCTAGGAGTCAACTAGATTTCTACATCTCACCTTGGCCTTTCCAGTTGGCTCACTGTTTGTAACAGATGACTGGTTATTCAGCTCCTTGGAGACCACGCACAAGAACTCAGACTGCTCTTCATTTCCATGGTTATAAGAAGAACCGATATTTACCACCTGTAAAAAGACATTGACAGACACAGCGTGACTTTTCAGAGATCAGAAATGCATTGTTTATAGCAGAAGGAGACATTTTGCATTTGTGCAAATGCTTAACCGACCGCAACCAAGGTGACATTTTGCTTTCAGTAGTGATCTTCCCTGCACTACATTCACTTCAGCAAACATGAGAAAGGCGCCTTTTGCTACTTTGCTCAAGCTACTTCTAACATCACGAGCACTCTGCGAACGGTGTGCGAGCGAGCGCACGTGTACGGGCTTGGCCTCCCCACGGCATGCGCGGAGCTCCGCAGATGCAGCAGGCCAGGGCTTTGACGGGCTTGTTCACACACGCATGGCTGCAGGGGCGCCCCGCCTGGTTGCCGAGGGAGACCGCTAATTACAGCTCAGCGGGCCTCCAGACAACGCATATTTTCCTCTGACCTATTTGTCCTGGCTAAGTTCCAGTTATGCCGTCCTGGCCCAACATTGTTAAACCATGTAAACATGTATCTTCAGATATATTTAATAAAGTCAAATTTATATCCTCTGAAAATCTGGCTATGGTTCCGCTATTAGTTCCTTTTGAGCGTTTCTGATAGGGCCGGCAGGACATACGCTGCTGATGTGTCGCATGTGTTTATGTTCACCAGTGAAATTCGAATATGTACAGGCTCATGGACGGCCATATGCATAAAACTGAAAATACTGGATTTATCCAGCAGCCCACGTTCCCAGAATGCTCTGCTTTCTGCTGACGTTACTAGATGTCGCAAACAGCTACAGTAAAGGTGCCTGCCCCACTCTTGTGACCCGAATGCTCTCGGTGCTGCACTTTCTGCTGATTTAAATGGTTGTCTTATTAGGATCTAGCTTTGTTTATCGCGTAGCTCCTGCTCCGACGCTGCTTGTACCTGCACCTGGTCATTCCCTGGAAGATCATCACAGATGCACTTATGCAGTACATTTCAAATACGCTGTTTACCCGACTTGTATGCCGCTTTGGCCAAAAGCATCGGATAAATTAATGTAAATGTTATGCAAATGACTAAGAAGAAAGACAGCACTATAGTACTAGACTTGCAACTGAATGTCAGTGTTGGACACTGGCGTACTTTATAAAGTCACTTCATGCTTGCAATATGATCGTGACATTAAAGATCTTATTTTAATCTTTGATCCAGAAATAACAACGAGGAGATGAACTGTATTCACAATGCGGATTTAACAGCATGATCGTAATAAGCATGGAAAGTGAGTGGAAAGTGAGATTCCATCATTACTGCCACAAGACTGCCAGTGGCAGGCTGGATGAAAGCAGGGGAAATCGGATAAAGCAGGCAGTACAGTGACACCAGTTACTCTCCTGCATTCTCTCTGTTCCATAGACTAAGGCAATTTGCATGGGGCAGCAGAATTCATGGCCTGTCAATGCTGAGGATGTTCTGTTTTCTATGCTTTTTCCTATGCATCCTGCACTACATCTCTTAATAAAAAGCCATACCACTGTGTGCTTGTTATACACCAGCCCAGTTTATCTTCTGCACATCACTGGATCCTTCACTCATGCCCAACCATGCCACTCTAAGCTGGGAACCTTAAACTGCCCCTCCAGTTCTTGGTCATTTCTTTCCTTCAGACGCGCCTGGTCAGAATGAAGAGGTGTCAGCTGATTGTGTTTTTGTCTTGTAAATTTGAGAAATTTTAAGAATCACTGAAAACCACACTGGAGAAGTGGTTATTTAAAATAAATAAACCTTAAATCTGAAATTGAAGAAAAATACTTTACTAAACAGAGAAACCGTAAGTTAGTGAGCTGAGGAATGTGGGGCTGAGGGATGAGGGGCTGAGGGATGAGGAGCTGAGGGATGTGGGGCTGATGGATGAGGGGCTGAGGGATGTGGGGCTGATGGATGAGGGGCTGAGGGATGAGGAGCGGAGGGATGAGGAGCTGAGGAATGTGTGGCTAAGGGATGTGGGGCTGTGAGATGTGTGGGTGCGGGATGTGGATCAGTGGGATGTTGGGCTGAGGGATGCGAAGCTGTGGGATGCAGGGTTGAGGGATGTGGAGATGTGGGATGCAAGACTGAGGGATGTGAGACTAAGGGCTGAAAAATGAGAGGCTGAGGAGCTGGGCAATGACAGAGGGGGTGAGGAGGGATCACACCTTGCCAGACTCACCGGAAAGCCCGCCTCCGCAGCCTTCACCTCTCTGGATACAATCAGCAGAAACTCAGACTGGTGATCCCGTCCGTAGCCATATGAGGAGCCTAAACTGACAAGCTGCAACAACCATTAAGAGGTTAAAGGGGAGTCATTTTACAGCTGGATGGGTTTTCATAAAAAATGCCAGCTTTTCAGAGCATTTTATTGAAGAGGATGCAATGCACTTTATACTATGGTGGCAATCAATGTAGCATGCGAGGCTAACAAAGGCAGACACTTCACTAGTTACACAAATGCCTATTACCATGTTTTCCATCTAACTGAAATTTTGTTACAAAACTATTTGTCTCACATTAAACCTGCACTAATGAAACTAATGCACTTCAACATTAGTGTTGAAACAAGAATCTAAATATTTTCTTCAACTTCTTACATATGAAAAGACAATTGGACAAGTGCATTTGAAACATGGAAGTTATACACTAATATATAATGCATGATTATATAATTCTTACAACATAGAGTAACAGCAATGTTGCTTGGAGTAAAAATGTGCTGTGGACAGGACAGAAAGAATGGCACCACAGGGGCAGATATTGTTGCTGGTTGCCTTTTAAAGGCTGCAAAATTAATTACTGTGATTGCAGCTAAAGCCAAATCGCATATACCCTTACATACCCCTATACCCTTACATTTCCCTATACCCTTATATATCCATATACCCTTACAAATCCATATACCCTTACATACCCCTATAGCCTTACATATCCATATACCCTTAATACCAATATATCCATACATACCCCTATACCCTCATAAACCCATATACACTTACATACCAATATACCCTTACATATCCCTATACATCCATATACCCTTACAAATCCAAATATGCATACATACCCCTATACCCTCATAAACCCATATACACTTACATACCCCTATACCCTTACATATCCCTATACCCTTATATACCCATATACCCTTACTCTACTGCACACATTGATGAAAAAGACAAGAACATCCAAATAAACACTGTTAATTCTAAAAATAAATACGATCCTGATATCATTTGAGAACAGTGATTGTTGGCTACAGGTCCTCTTTTGAATGCGCATGAGTAAGGTCTCTCGCATACTATGAAAACTCAAATTTATGTTCTGACACTTTCGATATGTAGAGTATCATTCTAAAACAAAGTAATTCAATACAAATTATTCTGCAGGCATTTACAGCATGGTTCACTTCAAACTCATAAAACTTAAAATTCATTTAAAAAAAAATCCAAACAATTTATGACAGATTTGTACTACAGGCACAGCTGAGTCATTGACAGCAGACATGAATCTTGCATGTGCTTTTCTACTGATACCTGCTCAAACTTCCAACCATCAGACATAGTGGAGACCATCTGGGTGAGTTCCTCTTCTTGGCACTGAAGAACCCTATACACATGCTTCATGGACACCTGGAACACAAGTTGAGTCTTCAGATATACTGTACAATATCCACCAACAACAAAACCACAGGTGCGGAAGATGAAAATGTACCCAGTCTACTTCAGGTCTACGCCAATGATGCATCTTTGGTCAAGTTTAGTACAACTAAACCTTAGTGGGCATAAATCAAGGTCAGTTAAACAACTAAACAGAACCCACGTATTATGGCACCAGTTATCCATAAAAACATCAACGTCTCTCAGGGGAGAATCCCAGCTTCGTCTTGCATCACTTTCTGCTCCTAGTCCCTTGATCCCTTAGTGCCTCATTGCTGTGCCTCCCTCACAACTTTGAGCTGCTCGCTACCAGAAACTAATCATCTGTCTTTTGGCCATGGGGGCGGTCCGACCTCGGCGATACATGAAGCAGGCAGCCCCTCGTACTTGAGCTCAGATCACCACTGTCAGATTGCAGTAAGTAGGGGCAGAATTCTTCAAACCACAAACAATAATAGTAGGGTATGGCCGCTGTTCCCACCATCAGAAGGTCACAGGTTCGAATCCCAGGGTCAGCAGAGTGATGTCACCATCGGGCACCTGAGCGGGGCCCTTAACCCCAAACTGCACCAAGGACTGTTTAACCCCGATTACTCAAAAAATACATAAAGAAATAAATAAACAAAAAGTATGTCGCTTTGGATATACAGTATGAATATAATGCAATGTAGCAGTAGTAGTAATAATAATAATAGACATGCAGATAAGCACGTTTTTGTGGAGATTCCAGACTGAGTAGCCTTGTCTGCTGTCAGTGTCAACTTGAGCAACAGAAGATTTTGTTCAGATCAGCAATGGTTTAATATAGAAATGCAATGCATTGCGAAGCTCAGCTAATCTGACAGCTGACAGAGGTGACAGGCCTAGATGGGTGTGGCATGATGGTTTAACCCTAAGGGAACATGGATGCGTCACATGAATGTGCTGCAGTATACATATACGGAATTTGAAATACAGTTTAGAATATTGTACCAACAAATGCGATGTGCAAGAATGGGCCTAATCGGAAAAACAAGGAGCTGACATTCAAATAGAAGAAACAATGTTGCTGCTACATAGGAATTTCACTCACTTTTTATTCTGTGCAAATTGTGACATGACAATAAGTCCAGTAACTCTCAAAAGCCACCTTTTTGTTATAATGGTAACCCTGCTTTTATCACTGTAATTATTTCCGGTATGTCAGTGCTGACTTTCTGCGAAATATATTCCGCAGCAGCTAAGAAAAAAAAAATGCGTCCCTGTCTCCCGCATGATGGATACCACACGTGTGTTTCAAATGGAAAATGGCCTCCTAGACTCTGACAGAAATGTGCATGTATCCATCTGGGAACTGGTGGGAAGACGCAGCAGAGCAAACAGCTTCGATTGTCAGCTGCGGTCTGATATGTGCTCTTCCAGAATGCTGAGAACGCTGAACGAGGAAGCAGCACGTCTGACATGCGTCTGATGCACCGCTTGGCATTGGGTCAGCCTACCTGCAAGTTTCTGGTGTCCCTCTCCCTGATCCTGGCTTTGATGAGCTTTATTAATGCGGTGATATTGTAGAATTCAGCCTCCTCCAGTGCACCTTGGGCACAGAGAAGACATTGGATAAAAAGACAGGCAAAGCAAAGCAAATGAAAAGGCTGAAGCAGCATATTTCATTAAGAGATGGACTTGAGTTTGAATATAACATGTACTGTGCTAATAAAAAAAATCAGATATGGACAGCTAAACACATTGTGGAGAAGACTAATGGCCCATGAATCTGCAGAGCCTTTTGTGCAGTTTCACTTGACCAGTTTAGAAAGACAGCACTGCATGAGACCACACCTTCCTCTGCGAGGTCCTTGTTGAGGACCAGTTTGCCGTGTCTCAAGTAGTTCAGCAGTGGACCGAAGTAGGCCGGGTCTCGGTCTATGAGATAGGCGCCAGTTTCATCCTACGGGCAGCCAGAGGGAGATGGATGTCAGTGCTTAAGGTTACTGCAGCAATAACGTGATGAGAGACTCACTGACACCAAAAGGACTGGCACGCTTTCTGAAGCCCAGCTCCATTCACTGCAAACATGCCTAGAAATCACAGCACTCACGGAATTAGCAATACAGCATCCCCAATGGGTGGCAGCAATATCAGTGTGAAACATTATGGAAGCTAGACTTCAATTTCTTACTGAATTAAAAAAAATAAATACAGAGATGAAATACAAGAACAAAAACCAGCTCATTGCCATCATCAGATGTTACATCGCATCCACCTAGTCTCAGTTCCAGCAAAGCACTCGCATGGAATCAGCTGAATTACATACATGGTGGTAATAATATCCCATTCCCGATGGGACATAGAGGTTCCACTATGACAACAGTGTACTTCGTGTACTCTGTTAAACAGAGTAGCAGGTCTCTTGCTTGGGGGATGTGATTGTTTCTGTGTGTGTGTGTGTGTGTGTGTGTGTGTGTTTCCATTCTGCTCAGCTCTACAAGTCAAAACACAAAGACACTCAACGTAAGATCAAGAGGCGCAAAAGGTTCCATCTGAGGGGCAGCTCTTGCGCCCCCATCCAGTCCTCGGAACACAGCTCACCCCCACGAAGAGATCAGATCACCGGCAGGCGATGCCTGTAACTCATCTGCGGGCCGCAGAAGCAATTTGCTGAGTAAAGAATGTGGAAAATATACCCCGTGGGAAGAGGCAGGGGAAGATCCTACATAAAGCAAAGCAGGTATGCAGAGAGAAATGAAAGGTAGTGATTCCTTACAAAGCCTTCTGGCCAAATCAAAGAAAAACAGTAAAAACATTTTCTTTAAAAACATAATGTGGGTCAGCCTGCCTAGGACCCTTAAAACGTTTTGAGGAAGTTGGACAGAACACTGGCATTATGGGTTCTAACATAAATGAGTGGGATACAGTATGCCTCTGTGCCTGTGATCAGAAGGTTGCCAGTTTAAATCCTAAAGTTGAAAGAATAGTCACATCACCTAGGTACATGTACAAATGGAAATTAGAGCTGCATATATTTCATGTGGATTTTGAGTAATAATGACAAAGGGAGATGGGTCAGAGTATGTGGTGTTTTAGGATCTACTAACCCAGAATGTGCTGACTGGGCTAACTCTGTGTGTGACTGTGTGTGTGTGGGGGGGGGGGGCTATACAAAACCATAATGCCATGACATCCAACACATCCAATTAAAAGTAAATAAATAAATAAAAAAAATTCATGAATATATGTGTTTCTCTGTTTTCTGTTTCATCTCCAGCAGGAATATGCTAGCCCCCGTCATACGAAGACACTCCAACAGCTGTACTGCAAAGGAAAATGCAAAAGCGCTGAGCCCCCCCGCTATAACTCAGCGAGGTGCGTGAGGCTTCCCTATTCACAAAGCACATGCAAATGCACCGACACTGCCTGCTTTACCTTTCTAAAGCGATTTTACACCCATAGCCTTGAAAGAGAACTGCTCCCCATCCCTGAAACAGTGCATGTTTCGGTGACCGCTACAATAGTGTTTCTTAAAGAACATAACGCTGACACCAGTAACTGTGAAATTTAAATTTAAATGACGTTAAAGGTGAGGTCTTAGTGCGGTGCAGACCTTTGGATGCTGCTGATGTACTTCGCTCGCACGGGGGCCAGTGGTGTGACCTTCATCAGACACTTGACATTTGTCTAGGCCATTATTACCGCCTGGTTACAGTGTTTCTATGACCTCTGCAGACCTCAACCCTGCATCTCAGGAAAGGGTCACTAGATCAAAAACTCTGTACACAAATATGCTGCAAACAGAATGGGTTAAACAAACTTTAGGGTTTACAGTCAAATCCACTGTTTTCATCCTTATTCAAGCACGCATGACACATCACATTTTAAATCACACATAACTTCAGTATATTTTGCAAATATATTGTATGAGAACAGTTCAGTCCTCTAATGAAGGGTAGGAGGAACCGTTGATAGCATCAGATTGAGGAATGTACCCCAACACCTCATCAAGCCTCGCCCTCAGTGTTTTGGCCCCCCAGGGCTGTGTGCTGAGCCCTGCTGTACTCCCTGTACACCTACGACTGCAGGGCTACGTTCGGCTCCAATGTCACTGTCAAGTTTGCAGACGATACAGCTGTGGTAGGCTTGATCCACAA
>JAODKE010000050.1:9438675-9456825 GCA_026779605.1 Mormyrus hasselquistii | reverse complement strand
AATAAATTGCCCGTAGGTGTGAATGGTAACAGTGTGTGAGTGTGCCCGGCGATGGGCTGGCCCCCTGTCCAGGGTTGTTCCCTGCCTCGTGCCCATTGCTTCCGGGATAGGCTCCGGAGCCCCCGTGACCCAATAGGATAAAGCGGGTTGGAAAATGAATGAATGAAAAAAGTAAATTATAGTCTTGAAGGTGGTGCACGTGTGTCTGTTCTCGCTTCGGAGTATGTATTTCATGTTTATGTTCTTGTATGTGTGTATTAGTTTTATATTAATTGTTTTTTCTCTGAGTCATTAGTTTGGTATGTAACAGGGAGTTTAGCTCACATTTCCATAGTAGTCCTCATCATCCTCAAACATGGCAGGTAGATATGGGGTCAGTTTCGGGGGTATCTGCAGGTGTAGCTGATCCCATGATATGCTCTCAAAGAAAGGGTGACCTTTGAGAGGGGCGAACCCCCCTGCCTCTTCACAGCCTAGGCGCTTCCTGGGATCCAAGAGCTGGAAGGCAGAAGCTCTGCTTTAACAGTGAGATTTTCTAACACAAGTGCTTTGTCAACACGTAACGCAGTACAGTGCAACTTACTAAAAGATGTTCAACGAGATCCTTGGCTTTGGGAAAGAATTTGTCTGGAAATTCATACTCAAGCTTCATAATCTTTTGAAATATTAGGTACTCGTTTCTGGGAAAGTGACAGACAGAGAGAGAGACACAAAGAACATTTTAGGGCCGTATATATGGTGACAACTACTATACATCCTTTGTAGCATGGACAGGAGTAATCAAAGAGCAGATAGGCCAAAGTGGAGTGTCTTGACCACACCGAGCATCCCTGTGGGTGTCGCAACTTCCCTGTTATAGTTTAACTATTCAGACCGCCTGGCCACATAACACTGATCATGTGACTTAGGTTTTTTCACCTCGCCCAAGAACTTCCTCACATAAACAAGTCATAAACAAGACAGGCATAACTTCCTGTTATTGTACAATTTTGTTAGCACTTTTTTTTTTTTTCAAAAACTGTTTTTATTCCTTAAATTGCAGTAGGCCAAAGTACACCGTTATAAAAAAGCAAAAGGTACCTAAAGAGTGACTTTTACACAATTTCTTGTTTTGCCAAATTACAGAATTAGTGAAGTGCTAACATTGCGAAATAAAAGACAGCCGACTTACCCAGCCCTGAACGGAGGCAGCCCAGCCACCAGCTGGTAAATGATACAACCTAAGGCCCAGAGGTCAGAGCTGAAACAAGAAAGTATTCAAAACACAAAATGAGGAGAATCCATGGGTGTGGAGAGACAGACAAAGTCCGGGAAAGGATGACGTTACCTTTTGCAGGCAGATTTCTCAGTTAACAGCTCTGGGGAAACATATTGTGCAGTTCCAACGAAAGAGTTTGCTCTTGCTGCTGCAAGAAAAAAAACAGAAGTCATGGCAAGGCCCATAAAAATAACTAAATTCTTGAACATAACTTTTTAAGCTCACAGATGACTTAATCTCAGTCCACTCCCTACACTCTCCCGTCTCTGCTTTCAATGGCCTTTAGGTTGATGAAGAAGTAAGATGAAAGTGCGTGTTAGACCGTACTTTTTGCTAACTTGCAGTGAAGAATATCACTTTGTCACCAATAATGGCAATGGATGTACAGCAGTTCTATTTCTCTATTTCATATGGCAATCTCCAATAAATTTCAGAAGCCTTTGCAAACAAAATACACTAATCAACAGAATAATATAAAGTGAAATCAGTCTTCACTAATTTAACACTACACAAATTAATACGGCTAAAGTATAAACAACCTTAGATTTCAGGGTAGTACCATAGGACAATGTCATTCTAAACCAGGGAAATACCTTCAGTAAACAGAGCACAACATAAGACCCAGACAGAGAGAATAAAATAACTTCACCTTGCTTGCTATCTGACGACAACTGCTTTGCTGTTCCAAAATCTGTTATTTGAATGTGCATTTCTTCATTCAGTAAAATATTTTCTGGTTTTAGGTCCCTGGGGGAAAACAAATTTCAACAAATTGGATAACATTAACGTCAGCCCACTATAAAATTAACATTAAAAACAACATGGCTTCCTCAATAATATCACAATTTTTAAGCGTATTATTTAAATTCGGAAAGACATCCTATAGCTGCGTTACAGCTGCATTTTGATTCAAAATGCATAAAACATAATTCATCTATAAATGCCTTCATATCCTTCTAATATGAGGTCCTGCTCTGCGTCTGTGAAAAGGTGTGCCCTTCCTTTCGTCATTTTGTTACAGCCTATCAAAGACTTGCTGATCATGTTTTCTAGACTCAATATATATGGGATTTTCAATTAGCTCGGGTGCGCGCATTCAACTTAGATGAATGGATTCAGCTAGACTAATCTACTACACAGCCTCCATTGAAAGACTGACTTATCCTGGATGAGTTTCACTGGCATTAACCCATCCAATAAATAAATACCCCCACTGTGACAGTCTACATCCACACTGACACGCATTTATATGCTGCAGGCACGTCAATTTTTTTCTGCCATTGTTGTCTGTTTTGGTTACGTTTTGAGAGAACTAATGATTGGCCTAATCCGTTTGCCATAACCAATCATAGGCTGAGTAGGGTGGGACATGCCGTTCTTTTGCTAAACCAGGAAAAATATCCATTCCCACCACATTCTTTTTGGTCCATTGTTACACACCAAAATATTTCCTCGCATGAAAATTTAATATGACCAAGTTAATAGTGAAAATGAAGCAAATCATATAAACAAAAATGAGCTTTCAGAACAAACAACTTCGTGATGCTACATTATTGCTGCTATCCAGCCGAACAGCTGGTGCTGATGGTGGAGGCGCTAAATCTCCGATCAACTTTGCAAATTCAATGGAAGAACATGTCAACCATGTTGAGTACTTAATAATAGCAAGATTTGTAAATTATGTTAATAGTGTTTCTACGGCATTACGTAGCATCTTTCTTTAAAAATTTAGCTTCGTTTATTTTTTGTTCCAATTTGCTCACGTTGTGGCTAGTATAAAGTTAGCTTCCAGGACTTTCATTAGCATCAAACCTGCTAGCTGTCAATAAATTCCGGTTGGTTGTATTGTAAAACGCAGATATTTCAACATCGTTCACACCAGTGCTTATTTTTTCGTATAGATAGATTAACAGGTGTTGGGGAGAGTTTATAACGTTACACTTACACCGTTTTCCCCTGAGTACTAGCCGGTGTTTAAACAGCACGGACAATAAAGCATTTCTAGCTAGGTACACTATTCTTCTAGAGAGATACTGATTTTAAACTTGAAACTGTGTTAGTACCATATTCACGCCAATAACTTTATAACTAATGTTTTTTTTTTTAGACACCAATAATGAATGGCCACAGGTATGCACAGCCAAATAGAAAGAGGATTTCCAATCCAAGAACCCCTGGCTAGGATTCAAAAACAAAAAATTGGGTAAGTGTACATTGACTGTTGGTTAGGTTTAGATTCCATAACCATGGACACAGAAATGTACAGTGTGTGTGTTTGAATATATATGCAGGAGAAACAAATACAGATGTGAATCAATTTTTTGTTAATGCTTCACAGGATGCCTGGTCTGCAGCACCGTGTCCGCTGTGCCTGGCCTAAGCAGTAGAGAGACAAGTCTGTCAGCCTTAAGAAATAAGGTGAGGAAACATGCTTAGTCCAAAGCACACATTTAAGCTGTGAAGATAAAAGAGCAACAGAAAGAAGCGACCATTGAAAATGCAATGGAGGCCATGACAGAGTCATACATGCAGGCCGCTAAAAACTTTGGGGGCTAAATTTACAGTATACCCACTTCTCCAGACACCACTACACCACTGCCTAGCGGATGCAAGAAAATGCCTGAGCTTGCAAAAACACTAATAATTTGGCCTGCAAAGATTTACATCAGCGCACTGCAGCATTCAGCAAAGGGCTGTGACAGAATATTGCTAATTACTTGGAATGCATAGTTATTCCCACTTTCAGCTGATTAACGTCTAAAGGGGGAGGTAAGGGCAGCACAATTTGCATCCTACCAGAAAAGGATGTTGCCCGCAAAAGCAGCAAAGACTCCTCACGGTCTAGTACACCATTCACACCTGTATGCTCCCATGACTCAACAGCTGTTCGATAAAGCAAGTCAGCATTGAAGTGACATTACCTGTGAATAATCCCCTTTGCATGCAAATACTCTAACGCACAAACTATCTCTGCTGTGTAGAATCTTGTGCACGTCTCATCGAAAGATCCTATCTTTCGAATGTATTTTAGCAGTTCCCCATTTTTAGCATAGCTAAGACCAAAATCTGAGAAGTAGTAGTTAAGGACAGACATGATCACTTATTTTTTTTTAAAAAAAAAAACAAACAACACAAAACTTCGGGATAAAAATAAAACAAACCAACAACACACCTGTGCTTTGCACAGTGCTAATCCATCATCTTTCATGATAACATATATATTTCATTTCATGTTAAAGGATACACAACTTTTCTTCATCTTGAAATGTGAAGTAAAGCTTGACAAAAAACGGATGGTCTAGGTGTGACATTACGTCTCGCTCCCTTTTCACGTATTGCGCCTTGTTCTCTTTCATGATATGCCGTTTTCCCAGAATTTTAACTGCGGGGCACAAAGAAGTGGTCTTAAGTCATTGATTGTTTTATTGCACATATGTTACAAATCCTAAAAATGACATATAAAAGTAGATGAATTCAACAAAACCTCCTTACTGGCATAATCTTTCCCTGTTAGCTGCTCTCTTGCCAGCACTACCTGTTAAAAAGGAAGAGAACATAAATTTGCTGTAAATGTGACAGCATAAAGCTACATTTTCGTATTTGGAGAGTATTGTGTGACACCCAGACACGCATCAAACTGTAACCATAATTAAATTTGTGGACATCCTTCCTTCCCACTCACCGTCGAGAAAGAGCCTTCCCCCAGAATCTTGCCAAACTTGAAGTCCTCGGGCCTCTTTTTCCGCGGCTGCATGGCTGTCGGCCGGCAATCTGCCCCGGAATCAGCACGGCCCAGGGAAGCTCTGGTCTCTGCGGCGGATGCCTCCATACTCAGATCCAGACGGAGGCCTGTGCTCGGGACCGCCTCCGGGGTCCCTCTCACCATGGGTGAGGCAGGGTGCGAGAGCAGCACCACACTGGACTGGATGGGAATGACATCGCACTGTGGGGGCAAATACAGACAGCACAAGGAGATCAGCCCAGGTACATAAAAACGTGGGGGAGCGATAAGCCCTGAGAAACGGAGGGGTTGGTCGTCGTCCCCCCATTCAGTTACAGACAGATGTTTAGTTAGCCGCTAACCACACAAATAAAGCAGGACCCACAACATCTGCATCTCTCATACTAGGTGCTTTAATAAAAGCGACTTCTGAGGGTAACAAACGACTGAATAAGCATGCTCAAGCTGCAGCTCCTCACAGCTGCCTCCTGTGACAGCCAGCCAAGACACTGTCCCAGTCTGTCCTGCTCCCCAGCAAATTCACCTGTGTTAAAGCTTGTAAAAAGGCCACAGCATGTCGGCTGTGTATTTACGTTAACACACCCAGAGCAGGTTAACTGCACATAAGGATCAGAGTCGGCCTGTTAGGGGATTTATGATAAGCTCTTCCTTTGTGATAACTTTGGGTCCATATGTAATCTATTCAGCTTTTATGTGATTGGACAAGGACAAGTTCATAATGGTCTGGTTCCATGAGGTGAAAATCCACCTGGTGTAAATATATGAATGGACAGCAGAAGCTGAATCCATTCAGTTCTGTGTGTGAAGAACCAGCAAGTTTGTTTACTGCAGGGAGGCTGCAGCCGGCAGACTAAGCCCTCCTGGGCTGGCCATTTATGGAAACGAGGTGAAGGCGGGGCCTTCCTGAAAGGCTCAGGTGTGACGCGTACATGCGGTGCACTCTCCACCGGCAGCAGGTGCGGCATACCGCCGTGTGCCTCCTGTGCAGTGCGCCAGCGTGCGGCGCGCTCAAGGGGGTGTGGCCGCAGACATTTCGAGGGAAACTGAGTAAACAGCTATGGATGGTGACCCCACCCCTCCTTGGAGGCAGCTTGGATGCTATTGTACTGAGTCACACTTACGGTTCAAGTCGTGCATCATTCTCTAAATATGCTATTTGCTACTGTATCAGAATTAAAACATCCATGCGGATCCATGCTTCCAAAGTAAACAGTCAGCAGCTACATTTTTAATCACATACTGGGGGGGGGGGGCTATAACGGAGGCAAGAAAACCCTAGGTATCAAATAATGTTTACAAAGAGCTAGTTAATGGTTTAGTGGAGGGAATCTAAAAAGTCATTACAACAGAAACAGACTTTTAAGCTGGACTTGACATAAATGACTGAAATGTGTACAGGGGGCAGAAACCCTGCTTACTTTCATTGTGCACGTTACGGTAACTGGATGTCTGCAGTCAGCACAAGCACAGACAGGAAGACTGCAGAAATATGTAATGAAAGACCCTTCCCTAACATAAACACACAAACAAGGCCTCGTCACCAAGGTGAGGTACGGGAGCCGTTTACTCATTGACCTTTCAAGGGGATTGATCTCACAGTTTTCCCACTGGTGTTAATGTTTCAACACACCCCTGTTTACAGGTTTCAGAAGCACCCTAATTAAAAGCTTTACATGGCCCATCTTTAAAGTCTGCCTACCTCGGAATTCGACTTCGGAGATGAGACCTGCAGACATGAGCAGTAAATTTATTCTACAAGCCTCTGATTAGAGGACAGCCTTTGGACAGCGAGTCTCTTTATACAGTAAAAGGGACCATAAGAAAAATTATTTTTACTGTGAATTCCGACCAAAGCAGAATGGACGATCAAGTGTAATTCATTCAAATTCATACAAAATTCTATTGCTCTACAGACAATTACATGTAGCAAAGAGACTTGAGCTACAGACATACCCTTTAGCTCCAAATGCTTATCCATGGCATTCACCAGTTATGGTTTTCCTTAATACACATCACATAAAAATGTCACCCCGTCTAACTATTACAGGCAAACTTTCCCTATGAGGAACAAAGTCATGCAGTTCTTTTTGGTTTTCTGCCTCACTAATGTTTTGTAAGTTCTAAATACAAAAACAGGAGCTTTAACTAGCCTGAGACGGATTTGAAACAGCAATAAAAACTTGATGATGTAAAGCATAGCCAAGTATATTGCCTACAGAAAACTGATTATTCTATGACTCCTCCACAGGAATGGGTATCTGTAGTGGCCAGTGTGCACCTACATGTACATCCACTCCCTGCGTAGGGATAAGCAGCCCATCTCAAGCTATCCTTAACACTGCTGTAAGCAGACTCATCCCAAATAAATGCTAAGTTTGCCAGTGACATGTTCTTACAGGTAGATCCAATCAACTGCGAGCTTCTGCTTGTACTGTATGGTGCTGGTATTCATAAAGTTATACAGAAAAATTCCCTTTAAATGCATGTACACTGACCTTGCTATGTGAACTCAACACAAGGCATAACACGTAAAACCCCATTTTTCTGACAAAAGCCATGCTAGTAAAATCATCCACCATGTTTTCAAGGTAAAATTTCAAGTTACTTGGCATGACAAAAGAAAAAGCAAATAAAGCAAATCTTGACACTAATCTCCATAACACAGGATACATATTGGATTTGAGTCCTGCTTTCACCCAAAGGTCATAAGATCATGGATGTTGCATTATCTATGCAACGTCAAATCACAAAAATGTACAACATGCACGTCATACACCATCAGGTATGGCACCCTAAAAAACAGAAATATATGTACACATGAGCAACACTGTGGTTAACGTTGCAGCCTCCCTGCAGTCTGTAGCTTGCACACTCTGTCAGTGTTGCACAGGTGTCCTCTGGGTGCTCCAGTTTCCCTCCACAGCACAAAAACACACAGTTCAGAGGTACCTCTAAAATGCCTCTACAGAGTATTGAGGATGCACCCTGTGACTGGCTGGCATCCCATCCAGGATGTATTCCTGTCTTAAGCTGTATACTACCTGGGATAGACAATATTTCCAAACAGGTCTCCACAGATTGTAACTGCTGGCAGCTACCGACATTAATAAAGCCAAATTCGATCTGGAAATGTACAGCCTGCAATCGAGCAAAGAATCAAAGTTGTTCCAAGTCTGACAGTCAAAGCGAGCTCAAAAGATAACAGAATGAATGAATGGTAATGAATAAGTTCTTCTTGCAGTCGCTAGACAGCAACACTACAGACAAGGACAAAACAGGCGAGGCATTTGTTTTCAAAGAGCCCAGGCAATGTTAACAGGCTGAGAGACACACAACGGACAGACTGCCCTGAACAGGGGGGCTTTACGACCTCTGGGGACATGGTAGAGATTGACCAAAAACTTATTTTGTGGATGATGTACAATATGTGCGTTGATGACTTAAAATATGTGCTTGAAGTTTGAAACACAGCAGCGGTGCTGCCATTTTCATTCTGGCAGTTTGACCAGGTATCTACAGATGAAAGATTGGCACTTTGCCACATAAGTGCAAAAGAAGTTGCTCATGGAGGATCATAAGCTAAAGCTCATAACTGTAACATAAGCGTTATTTTTAATTTTTAATCACCCTGTGATTGGCAATTGTTATCCGCCAGTTCTGCTTCTAGTAATGGGCTGTCGGTGATCGGCCCCAAAAACCCTGATCGACGCACCAACAACAAACAGGTGTAACCCAAGGAAAATGTTACATTCGCTGTGTGGAAAAATATTTAGGTGCCGCACCTGAGCCATAAGTGAATTGCTTGCCTATTTCAGTGTCTGAGATTACAGAAAGGTCCTATTATTTTCTTATTGGCATTGTTTTTTTTTAATTACTTTAAAACTTAATTTTAATTACTTTTAACTTAATCATGGCTCGTATGACTATTTTATATTTGATTGTTCTATGCTAATTTAAAAAAGTAATAAATAGTTGGAAGCAATTCATGTCCAAGTTCTTATCCTTGCATTAGAATTTGCAGTGGTTAATATTTTAATGGTATCTCATGTGGTAATGCTCCATCACATGTATTTAATCTATAACAAAATGAATATTGAACTAAAGCCTGCCTTTAAAAATTATATTGCAAATCACGTCGTAGTATCTGTCAGAAAAATGGCAATTAGATATTTTCCCCAAATCATTCAGCTCTATTATACAAACTGGAAGCCACCAACAGCAAATACAAAAAGAGTGACAATTTCGGCTTGGGGAACATGCCCCTCTGTAATGATAAACAGAAAGGTTTTGCTTTATGATTAAGATACTTGGAGTAGTGACTTTCCATACATTTTGCTCATTTTCTGTTAGAAAGCAAAACGGCTCTTTTGTCTGTTTGCTTGAGTCTCCTATCCTGAAAGTGCCAAAAAAGCGACCATCTTCCAGACTTGATGTCTGGTGGATTTACTTGATGTCATGAAGAAAGCATGTTAACCTGTAAGAAAAGGCCTAACAGGTTAAGCAACCACCACAATCAGCCCTATAAATAGGTCAAGTGTAGGAGGCCTGTACCTTGGTAAAAATATATAAGGACAATGAAAAAGCTATTTCATTAGTGAATTAGACCAGCATCTCTCTACCCAGTCCTTAGGGACAGTACACATTTTTGTCCTCTACCAGTTCTCTGCCAGACTGTCCACATTTTTGCTCAAAAACATGGACTGTCGATAGGTCCTCAAGGACAGCTGACTGAATTAGATTATTGCCTTGTTAGGACACCAGGGCCCCCTTAACACCCATTGGTCTATCATCTTATAACCTGAACTGTGAGCGAGAAAAAAAAATCCCAAAACCAAGCAACCATTTACCATTACAAACAAAACAGGAACATACCAAGGGACGCATGACTTACACCATACAGACAAAAATCAGATACAAAAACAAATATGTAATTACAATCTGAGAATGATGTAGATTTCATGTTTTATGCTTCAAAAAAAGCAGTTATATTTAATGGTACAAAAAGACATTTTATAAATACAGGACAGTACGTAAGAATGGCTTATTGCACTGTTGAAATCAATAAACTGATGCACTTATTTACTTTACTGTGTAGATTATTAATAAGCACAATTAACACTGACATCATGAAGGATTCAGCAGGATTCAGAGCTTTGGTGTCTTACCTGCCATTTTCATCGCTTTACTTTGATCTAACATTCTGGGTCTGCATCAGGACACGTTCAATAAACTAAACTTGAAAATGGTTTGATTTAATTGTTTTTTAATGTATTATATAGCAGAGTAAATTATTTCTGTATAATGTTTTTGCGAACCAAATTGAAAAATAACACAATGTTAAACTTAGAGTTAATTCATCTGATGCTGCCCATGAAACAAAACACCAGAATAGAGTAGAATATCTGTGGTTTATTCATCCCTGTGGGGAAGTTGGGTAGTTTTCACATTTCCCATGTTATTGATACATGCATATACAGGTGAATGCAAGCCTTAGGGCAGAGCGCAGGGCCAGCAAGCATCAAGTTCCCCTGGAGATAATGCTGACGGACTGACGATTCAAACCCACAATCTTGCGGACACAGGTACAGATCCTAAATACCACCCCTTAAACAAAACTACACTAGAAGATATTCTACTGTCTGTGCCTTTTAAGCCCATAGTGCTGCTTTATAGATCCACAATGGTTCGATTAACAGCAGACAGTGGTTAACTCGCATGCCCCATTAATATGGTGACTGAAACCATTGTACAATGGCTACCCTTAATCCATAAGCAGCCCTTGGCAGGGGCAAGATGGCAGAATAACAAAACAATACTGGGATATCTGTGGTGACACACCCCCATCAGAAAACCACAGCAGCTGCACACTAACTCCAAAACTTCGTTGAAGCAAACACTGACATGTTATATGTATGTATGTATGTATGTATGTATGTAAAGATGGTTCAGATAAACTTTTACTTTATTTTTCCAAGATTATTTTTTATAAATATTTAACGCAAGTCACTTTATACATAATCAAAAAGTCTACCAGTGCTGCATTAGTATTGTTTTTATAAAGTGTGACCAGAGGAATTAACCCTTCCATTTTGTCCTTAATTTCACAGCGGAATTAAATTTTAATCAATTCCAAGCAATTCCATCCAAAGTAATAAGCTCAGACCTTATGAAAGTTCCCAACAGACCCTTCTCACCACAGGATTTTTTTTTCCAAGATCAGGGAACTTGTGTTACATTCCCACCACAGAAACTCAGTCTGACTGACTGTAGTTCCAACGAGGTAGTACCTGGTCCTTTTTAAATTTATTTATTCGAGTTCCTACTTTGTGCTACATACTTGTTTGACCAAGAATAGCTGAGGTGAGAACTTTGCTGCTTGTTTGAGCAGAAGCACTGAACTGGAAGTCATGCAGTTGTACATGAAGTGCAGGGTGGAAGTGTAGTTTTGTCGGGTATGAAATGATGCTTGACAAACTACAGACTATTTGTTTCTCCCATGGTTATTTAGCATAAAGATCACAGGTCCTGTTGTGCACTGGGAAAGCTACATACTACACTGGCAAGTAACTATAAAAGTTTCTGGTCAAGACAGCCCAGGAATTTGGATCTAGTTTTGTAAACTTCAATGAGAAAGTGTCTACTGGCTGAAGTATTGCTCCGAAGAGCACTACTGCTGGAAGCTCAATAAAGGAGCAGGAAAAGATGCACAATATATCAGTTAATGTAGGACGAGGGACTTCATCGGCTCATGCGGTTATCAAAGTACCAGCCTGCGAGATGATTTGATACAACTGTAAAATATTTAATTCATTTATATGGCCCGCAGATTGATCATTTTATTTTCCACACAATATAAAATGATGTAGCTTCCGCTTGCAAAAACAAGACTGTCATTAGCCTGCAAACCTCCTCAAATATGCTGCATTTAAGCAATTCAGATACACATGATTTTGTACATCAGAGTATAACTACATCCAGAAGATCACTAGTTCCTATGGAATGGGTCAATGAAGATTTATTTTTTTTGGTAGCACTTTACAATAAGGCTCCCTTTTGCCACTTGTAAATGGTAGAAACCAATTAATAATAAAACAAAACTGTGTTATAACTTGTTTAAAAATGTCTATTAATAATTTACAAAGTGTTACAACCTAATGAATAACCAGAATATAAACCATTCATAAACCCTCATTGTAGCCTTATTGTTAAGTGGCACTTTTTTAAAAAATACATCATATAAAAAGTGGTGTATAATTTTTAAAATAATTGCACAATGTCAATACTGGATTGGTAAAACTCTAAATTCTACTGTGTAATTGGATGACTTGCACGTTCCTACAAAAGAACAGACAACACATTCATTAGCTGCATAAATGAAAAAAACCATCAAAACAAATACATTAATGCCACATAAAACATTTTATAGATCTGATTGAAACACTTCACTCATCCTTGCCCCCCTCCATTCACTGACCAGTACACTGAAAGTATTTGTTTAGAAGAAAAAAAATATTTACAAAGTTAGTTCAGGGATATTTTCCACCATGTGGCAATGAGTCATAATATCATCCTAAACCTGGTGCCCCACAAAAAGTAAGATTCCATAAAAATGACACACTCTTTCTCTGAAATCATTCGAAATTTCTTTCATCACTATTACTTTATATTGATAAATTAAAATTAAGTTTAGACACGGATAACGAATGGCCTATTGTCATATGCACTGCAACTCAAAGAAACGTCTAATCATTGCAGTTTTTTTTAACATACAAGTAAAAGAAGGAACTGAAAGGTGAAATACTTAATACTATATGAAACACATAAATAATATAAGACTATATTTTTCTAACAATATCAAATATTCTATATCAAATAAGCAATATGCAATGTATTCTTTTTGGTAAACAAACATGATATGATTCAGTCTCTAAGGCGGTAGCAGGTAAACCCAACCCCCCTAAAAAGGTATTGATACCGCTCATCAGGTCAAATGTCGAGCTACCTCCGGGGTCAGGCTGGTCTGATAAACATAAATAAACAAATCGGAATACTCTGAAAGCAGGGTTTAAACGCACGTTGACCGGTTTAACTGCCACCTTAAACTTCAGCACAGCAAATGCTGACGACTTAAGACTTCAATACGGAAGTTAACCGAGTAGTCGAATAAAAACAACCAGTACAGTACACACTCTCTCTCTATATATATAAATATAAATATAAATAGTACGCGTGTGCGTGTGTGTTAACATCCACATGCAGGGTACAGGCTAGCATAAGCGTTTATTTGCTGCTTTGCCGGTCCCGGAAAGAGAAGGGCCTGACCCGGACGGCTCCGGCGTACCGCACAAGTCACCCGCTCTATGTCCAGCTCCCGCTGTAAACTGGTGCCATAACAGCGATACTCACAATCTGACCGCTGGTTCTCGCCATGGGCGGGGGGCGGGCGGCTGTCCGCTATCGGTGTTTATTCGGCCTTTGACGGTCACGGAGCCTCCGCTAATGGCCGCCCCCGCGCCTTCATCTTCTGGCGCTAACGTCACTCCTCGAGAGCGCGAGCGAGGCGGTCGCGAGAGGAGCGCCGCGTACCCCCATGACACGCGAAAGCCGCAGCCCGCTAGGCTCGAGCCAGTAAAGCTCAGTCACGTGTGTAAATATAAATATACACGACCCGCGAACGTTATAGTTGATTACATTTCCTTCCGTCGACAGATCACATTATATTAATCTGACAAGAGACCGATAAACATTATATACATTATAATCTATAAAGCAGCAAACAAGTCCCTTGCACACACTTGTCTGAATCGAAAAAGGGTATAATTTCACGTGACGAACCATACTTTGTGACATGTGACTAGCGTTAAGTTTTAATTGTGGGAAATGGAGGCCAGACGTAACAGTAACATGTATCTTTCTAATGGGGGTGGAACAGGTCAGACTTTTGGGCTGTCTGTAATTCCTATGTTATAGCGAGAGTTTGGGAGCACCGGATGAGCCCAAGACGTTTTTGTTTTCCTCTGGTATGAAAATGAATTGTGAGATGTTAATTACCACCGCCATTAAAGTATCCCCCTAGTGACTGAGTTTAAACATTACCCGAAAGTGTTGTCAACTGCTACAAGCCACATGGTTAGTATTTTGCTGGTAACTTCGGCTGAAATCAGTTTGTCGTTCATCCGCTAGAAGACAATGAAGCATAAAAGTTCATATCAAGGCAGGTTATTTGCGTACAATGTGGTAATGAGTGAATAGTGGTTTAAACTTTATAATTTTCATAATGAAGCAGAAGTCACAAATGAGTACAGTAGGTTTTTAGCAGTTTCTAGTATTTAAGTTATCACAAAATAAAAAGTAAATGTAGGCTTGATACCTGTAAACAATATTCCAACCATACAACCGCTTTCAAAATTTTTCATAGATTTTTCAAAATAAAAAAATAACATCTTTTGTGGGATTTGAGATTAGGATGATACATGATTTTTCATGATGGCTCCCACAGTTTTGTACCCACAGGTCAATTAAATTTGCATGAAAATTATATGCAACCACGATCAAAGACTAGACTGATAAGTCGGAAGTAACCTTAGGTTTTTATTCAGGGGAATTTTATCAACTGACTGGGTAATTCAGAATAACTGCTGCAATATCAATGACTTTTGCGTTTCTTGATTTTAAAAAGCGCTGCCCACATGACCGAACTGAAACTATGAAACCAGTAAACTGCTTCATTCATCTGAACAAAATACCCTAAATGGTTGCCCACCCTGACACACGCAACTATATAGAGAGGTAAGGAGTGTGTGATTACAGTGTGTTCCCACACCCACCACACAACAAATCACCTCAGGGATGAGAATCTGAGTGCCGCCATGCAGCTGCTGATACCTCAGCACCACGCTAGTCTAAATGTCCTTTTTTTTTGCTGGTGCCTGGAGTGTGAATCCTGCCACCAACCCCCAAGTTTTTCCCTGTATGTTGGAGGACCTCCTTATAGGGCTAGACGTAGATTAACATCATACCCAGAACAAATCAATTGCAGGTTAAGGGCCTTGCTCAAGGGCCCGATTGCTGGCTCAGGTCCCCTCCCTCAGAGCCACCACTCCACCCCACTCTGTGTATAAAACGCTGCTAATTTCAACAGCTCTTGTCGGATGATTAATAATCCAATGGCCATAAATACAGTCTGTCAGATGAGCCGCTGAGGTCCAGGAGAGTCCTTACAATCCCTTTGAGCCCTAGGGTGATTTTCTTGGAAAAACATCGTCAGGACGCTCTTCAATAGTGTTTTCTCTGATTTATTAGTTATCTGGCACTTTTCCCATTTAATTTTTAAAAAACCATTTTACTTTGAAAACTGTCCTTCAAATTTAGTACGATTGTTGTTTTATTAATAATGAACTATCAACCTATTTTTGAGCCATTGGATATTTAGTTTACTATTAATGGTCTAAAGTGACTTTCTGAGAAATGTGTATGTTATCTCTGTGGTGCCTTTAATTTGATACTCCATTCCCTCCCACACTCACCAGTAGTGTCTCTGCCTACAGCAGGGGTGGCCAATCTTATCCATTTAGGGCTGGTGTGTACAGCATGCGGGTTAGATTATTAGATTACTAATCAGAGGACTTATTGGCTGAAGATTCCTCACACTTTAGGGGGAAGATGGTGGCACAGGAGGTAGTGCTATCGTTCGGCAACCAGAGGATTGAAGTTTTGAGCCCTGATTCCTCCTGACCCCATCAAAGTGTCCTTGAGCAAGACACCGGACCCCTAATTGCTCCTGGTGAGTGGGTTGGCACCTTGCATGGCTGCCTCTGCCACTGGTGTATGAATGTGAGGCATGTCCTGTAAAGAGCTTTGAGTGCTCGTAGGAGTAGAAAAGCGCTATATAAAAAGGCATTTACTTGGGTTTGAACAGCTGCCCTACAAGTTATCCAGAAAACCTGCACACACACTGGCCCTTTGCGGATAAGATTGCCCACCCCTGACCTACAGCATTTGCCCTGGTATCCCATTCAGGGTGTTACCCATCTTGCTCTTCCTGGTTCCAGGTTCTAGGCTATGTACTTGATAAGTCCCTGGGAGACACATGAATTCAGGTTACCATTTCTTAGGGTCCCACAATATGGCAACCCATGACTTTGCTATCACTATGCAGCACTGGTTCAGTTTTAATGTGATCTGTCTCAAAATTGTATATCAAACTCTCTCCTATGCCATTGGCACTGGGCACTAGATAGACAATCTCCCAGACAACAAGCGAATCAGAGGCACCTCTTAGCCTAACTGCATGTCTTAGGACTTCAGGAGGGAACTGGAGTATCTGAAGAAAGGAGCAGGAAAGATAAACTCTACGCACACAGGGCAGATGCAGGACATAGAGCCCCAACCGCTAAGGTGCGAAGCAGCGATGCATCCCAGTGAGGCACCTTTGCCCAGTTACAGTGCCCACCACAATTATAAAGATTTCTGAAAAGGGTTAGGAAAACATCTACCTTTCAGTGAGGTACCTTCATCTCACACTGAAACAAATGATGAAAATCCAACCTTTCATTAAAATAAATTTATTCAAATGAAAACAAAGCCTTCATTAAGAAATAATTATTTTCAACAAAAACACATGTGTCACGATTATTGGCAGCCCTGCAACCTCCCTTTGCCAGTATAACAGCACTGAGCTTTCGCCTACAACATTTTACAGGGTTGGAGAATATAGAGCAGGATATGTGAGATGATTCCTTGGTCCACTCTTATGCACGCTCCTCTTCAGCTCAGCCCACAGGTTTCCAATGGGGTTCCGGTCAGGGGACTGAGATGGCCATGGCAGAAGCTTGAAGCTCATAGCAGAAGCTGTCCGCTAACCATTTTTCTGTTGATTTGGACATGTGCTTAGGATCACTGTCCTGCTGGAAGATCCAAATAACGGCCCGGGTTTAGTTTCCTGGCATTTTTTCTAACCCTTTTTTACAAATCTTTACAAAAATGGTCAAGGGAACTGTAATTAACATATCTCCAGTATAAGAAAATTGTCATTACAGTAGAATCAAAGAGCCATGACGAATAGTATAGTGAGAAAATATGTAAATGGAACATTATGCTATACTGTATATAAAGAAGTTTTACATATCAAGCAGCTAAATGCAGCACAGAAAACACCAGCATCTCTATTCATTTTGACTAGTCTGTATTCCAGTTATGTATTATAAAACCATTTAACAGTGTGTTATACAGAATATTAAATACATAGCAATTAAGAGAAATCTATTTAACATATGTTTAATAAGCAACTAAATGATATTAACCAGTATAAACCAGAACAACGAAATCACCAATAATCTGTGTGACATTCATTCTAATGTTGTATTCTCTCTAAAGCAATACTGTAACTTTATTTTTTTTTTTCCTTTCCAGAAATGAACATAATGAAACTGACTCACTCATACTGTACGAAGTGCGCTTGTCATATAAAAGTATTATTGCAGGCTAGGTTTTTCACCATTGTCTGTTTGTTTTTTTGGTTAATTCCATTGGGACGATTATTTTAGCTCCCAGATCCTCGTGGTTCTGCCCAGCAGCACATTGCAGTTAATGTACTGCTATGACATACAAGGCTGGGAAAATGAAGCTGAAACACCTGGTTTTAGACCTCAGTAATTTATTATTGTGGTGTAGCCATACTTTTGCAGCCAATACAACATTAGTGCGTCTTGGGAGTGACAGATGTAAGTCCTGCACAGTGGCCAGAGGGGTTTTGACCCATTCTTCCTGCAGAACAGTGGCCAGGTCACTTCATGACACTGGTGGAGGAAAATGATTCCTGATTCGCTCCTCCAAAGGCCCCCGAAAGGGGCTCAATAATATTTTACAGGCCATGGTAGATGTTCACCTTCACCATCATGTTCGTCTAATCACTCTGTCACCAGTCTTGCTGTGTGTATTGGTGCATTATCATCCTGATATATGGCACCGCCTTCAGGTTGCAACGTTGGAATCACTGGGTAAATGTTGTCCTCCAGAATGGTTTGGCAGTCGATAGCAGTGACATGGCCATCTAGAATGGGTAGTGGGTTTAGGGAATGCTATGATATTGCCGTCCAAAACATCACTGATCTATCCCTGTGCTGCACTCTGAGTACACAGCAGTCCGGGT
>JAODKE010000050.1:9371032-9405244 GCA_026779605.1 Mormyrus hasselquistii | reverse complement strand
GCTCACACTGTGCCCCTGTATTCTCACTGACTGGAATCCTGTCCATGGTTCCCCTTCCCTGTGCATCCTGGGATAGGCTCCTGGCTCACACTGTGCCTCTATATTGGGAAAGCTGCAATAGAAGATGGATGGAATGGTCTGGTATTATTTGCAACCTGCACAATGCATAAAGCACCAGGAGGCGGCAAAACCTATGTAAATATTGCCGCATTACCCAGCAGAGGAAGCCAATGAGGTTCATTTACCTTCACCAGACCCCACCTGTCCCTTGTCGAATATAAGAATCGTGAAATTGCAGATGATTACATTTACATGGTAGGGAAGCTTACAAGGGAAGTACAAAGAGGTGACCTCAAGGAACTCCCAAGCATTCGATGGCTTGAATCCTTCAACAAGAAATCTACAGCCTATGTAAAGAAAAAAACTAAGAAGGGTGTAAGAGGCAAGCCTACAGTTAACCAATGTCTTCAAATCCAGAAACATTCCCTAGGCAGGCTAGTAGACTGGAAAGTATTTCCAAACGTCCATCACCTGAGAGTCCAAGGTCAAGGCAGATAAGAGTAGAAAGTAAAGCAAGCCAAGGGAAATCCAAAAGACCTCACTGAAGTTCCAAGCAACCCTTAAAAGGGCTTTGATAACTGAACACAAACTAAAAAAGCCAGCCGTTGTCTGCAGGTGTTTGTGGCCGCAGTCCGGAACTGGTTGTTTCTAGGAAGTTAGCGCTCCTGGCTACTCGCTGGTGCTCTCTGGTGGACATGTTACCACTCGCGAAGACTGTAAATGTACTGTAAGCATGCTCAGTGTTACGCCCCTGCAGTATGACAATTTTCAGCCTCTATTAAACAGGGACCACGAAATGAAAGTAGACCAGAGCCAGGGACCACTTACACTGATCTGTAATCTTATTAATACCATATTAACTATTCGATTGGTATGGGGCTTAAAAACTTAGTCACCCTTGAATATATTTCCGTGTCTCTTTTAAGCTGATGCCTACTAATATACTGTCACGCCCACAGGTGCGGGGGAGCGAAGCGACAGGCAATCGCCTCCCAATTACGGGCGCTATTTAGTGATCGCGAAGTATTTATGCCATATTCATGACACGTACCGAGCATTTTCTTGTCCTCTGTCTCTCTCTGAAGTGTCCTGTTTCGTCCTGCCCTGCTGTCTCGCCTGCCCTCTTCGCCCTGTCTTCCTGGTCCCTTTTCATCGTGCTCCCTGTCCCTTCATCTCATCTTCCCGTCTCTCACCGTAGGAATGACCTTCCCGGCTTCTGACCTTCTGCGACCGATTTTCCTTTTGGCTTTGGTGTACCCGATCTTCCTATTAAAGTGTTCTACTGCACATTGGGGTCTGCCTCTTCCTTGACAGCGAAGCGTGACACATACAGCACATCACACCACATGCCTCGGTAGTATATGTAATTAAGCGCTAAGCGGTTTGCTTATTTAGCTCACGTGTTCTGCTTAATATTTTCGGGAGGAGCTGCTGCCGAAGTTCACCCCGGTGTTTTTGTATCTCCCTGATTTCTAACAATAATATTTCTAGGGATTGGCGTAATGCACGTGCTCTTGGCGTAACCCTCTGGCCGTCTCGACATTAGACGTGCGCGTAATAGAATGTATCAGCAATGCACGTCTGCGTTGTACGAACAATGCATTTAGGAATGTTTATCCTCCGGTCAAAGACCCCTGCAGTATGAGAATTTAGGGAAATTCCAAGTTGAGTAATTGCATCGTCTGTATGTATTTTGTTTATTCAAATTTTTTTTTTTTTTGGGGTGGGGGGGGGGGCGGAGCGGTGGGTATTTTTTTATTGTTTGTTAAAACAATATTGTCACATCCCTTAATGATTACCCTCGAACAGTCAAATTCAGTACAGTCGCTTTTTAATGTTAGACAACTACTGTAATTTCACAACACTTGGTGAGTTAGCTTCTTGACCATCTGTTTTATAATATTATTTAAAGGAGTGACTGGACATTGCCCATGCTCACCACATATAAACTGTACGGTTTTGAAGGCTGGTTAGCTAAGGGGTCACTGCGGTGGGTGACAATGGCTCCTACGGTCAAACAGAAGTGACATAATGGCTCACGACGTTCTGTTCATTGGACTGTGGTCTACGCCTGACTTTACTTTCTCATGGAAAGACTATAAAGCCTTCGTCTGCTCCCTGTGTTGTGTGGGTTTCTCCCCACAGTCCTTGTGCAGTTAGTGTAATCGGTGTTCCCGCATTAGGCACAGTGAGTGTGTGTATACACCCAGGGGGTTCACCTTCACCGTGTGCTGCCTGATCAGAAGTATCCGGAAGATGAATGCTTAACTGCATCTGCCCTCTGTTCCTCTTATCTTGGGCCTGCTCCCTAAACGTTTACTTTTGTAAAGGCCTCCTACTTCACACAGTCTGCTGTGTGTTTTTGTTTGATCTTTCATTATCTCACTGTTCCAATCTATCTGCTGATTTTCTGGAGCTGCAAAAATATCACATGATCCCTGTCAACCGTGTCCCTGTCAGCCATGTCCCTGTCAGCTGTGTCCCTGTCAACAGTGTCCCTGTCAGCCGTGTCCCCTGTCAGCTGTGTCCCTGTCAACAGTGTCCCTGTCAGCCGTGTCCCCTGTCAGCCGTGTCCCTGTCAGCTGCGTCCCTGTCAACCGTGTCCCTGTCAACCGTGTCCCTGTCAGCTGTGTTCCTGTCAGCCGTGTCCATGTCAGCTGTGTCCCCTGTCAACCGTGTCCCCTGTCAACCGTGTCCCTGGAGCAACTGTGGCTAAATGGCTTATTCAAGGGTTTTTTTTTTTTTTTTTTTTTTTTTTTAAAAAAAAAACACACTAGTAAGTGGTTCATTTAAACCACTAGTGGGTAAAAAAAACCAGCAGGTTATGCTGGTGCAGGATCTTCTTACACTAAAGCAGAAGTGGCGAGATGCTCCATTCCGGATAGTGATTTTTTTTCCCAGATGCTACAGTCTAGTTTACAACCACATGCCTGCATACACCAGGAGTTCCTGCACCGCAGACATTCTTTAAAGATGCCACCACATGCCACCATCCGCCCCAGCTGGCCTAAGGGAGGTGCAGTCGGAATGCCAGGGATGTCTGGATGTCTTACATGTAGCATTTACTGTCCAGGTACTGACTGCACAGTGTGTCATTCATAAAAGCAACGTCCCTAACAGCTCTTCTTGACTTCCACTTTAAAGCAGGTGATGTACCAGCTAAAGAACATTTCTCAGATGTATAAAATGGTATTTATTCAGATGTATCAATGTCCTGGGCCACACGTACATGCACTGAATCAGGCAAACGCTTCACCTAGTTCGCGTGACTGAAAGCATTGCAGCCTGTGGGTGACCTGCCAGCTCTGACTGCATCTCCAGCTGTGGAGATGAATGGCTCTGTAACACAGTGGGAGTGGCCTAAATAATAGAACTCTGTCAACGACAAATAATGCCTGATGTACATTTGGTGCCATATTGGAAAGTAAGAGCGTAAACAATGGTGAGCAGCTGTATTAGGAGGGGTAGAGATACCCGCATATGTAATTTTTTATACTGTCCAGACATTACATCAAAGTTTTCGAAAGTTTAAAAAGCAACACTATTCTGACATTTTTTAAATCTTGGCAAGCTGGCGGGGGGGGGGTGGTCCCAGCTAATTTTGTTGTAAGAATTTCAAAAAACTGTGGTACACATTACCGTAATACTGCCCAAGCCTTGGCTAATAACTTTAAAACGGTTTCACTTCACTGCTTGTATTTGTGTTTGTTGCAATACAACTGCCCTCTGCTGGTTTGCTGGAGCATGACTGCTGTGTGCAGCACCGAATGCGACCATCTGGTGGGGCTCTTCAATGTGATGTTTATGTGAAGTTTATCAGATTTTATTTTAAACAACATGAGACACATCTTGCGTCTGAGACTCTTTTCTCTGGTGGCTTTAGGGTGAGCCGTACGCTGAAGCAGTCTCCTTCTTTGCTTAATAGTTCCTACGCATCCAGGAGGATGGTAAAGTATGACGTGTGTGTCAAAGCCTTTGTCTGGTGCTATTCATGCAACTGAGACATGCAACCAACAGATTCTGGGTGTTTGTTTCAGTTTTCTTCCCTTTGTTCCCGTACAGGGGAATTTCCTATAGTTGTCCTTATTATGGGCACCTCCTCACAAACGGCCCCGAGTGAGATGAAAATAATTTTCAGGAATGAGGCAGAACTCCATGGCAATTCATCGCCATACGGATGAATGTGTAAATTATAGGCGTTATCTGCTTTAGGGGCGGTCTCAAAAGTCTCAGATTGCAGATAATGATTGAGTTATTGCTTTTTAAGTAAATGTCATAATTATTAAACTTTTGAATCAAGCATTTCTGGCAAATAACATGACTGTCATTTCATATGAATCGTATGAATGGGGGGGATTTCAGGATGAGTCCAGTGTGACTAACAGCTGTTCGCCAATAAAATTTCATATAAAAATACAGCTGAATTGATTCTAAGGCGCTGCTGGCTAATTGTCTTTTGTAATAGGGTTAGGGTGAACATTTATAGTACTCATTTTATTTTATTCCTTACACAGCGATGTGAATTTAGGTGACTTTATTTAATTTAATAGCATCAAATTACAGTATACATTTTTCCAGAAAATAAACAGTCAACATTTAGTAGTGAACTGACCTTTATATTTAATTGCAGTCATTGTTACATAAACACACCCTAAGAGGTATGGAGGAAATAAATAGGTTCTACAAATAAAACAGTATATTTTTTTACACATACCCTAACCTAATTATGAACAGAAAATAGCAGCAAGGCTAGTTAAACTCCATGCAATGTTGCAAACAGCGTGGTTTCAAACGAATTGAACGCAAAACGTAACAGCACAATGCCTATATTTTTCCAGAAACCAAACCTCAGCCAGTACTACAAAAACGACACTATGTATTAATGCATACATTTGAAAGATTATTCTTACAGACAATACTAAGAAAATGAGAATAAAAGAAAAGATAACCTGTTTTCGGAAACCACCATTCGCTTGTGCAAAGGGATGGTACACTCGTGCCTAAAATGCGAGATTATTGCATCGTAGGGAAGGTAATAAGACTGTCCAAAAATGTCCTCCGCTAAATGCAACATGAAATCAAACTATTATTTACAAATTACAGTGTTTGATTACCAGCAGCCACGCACAGTCGTTTGCAAACAAGAGAAAATGGCGGTCTTGCCGGAAATGCCTATATCTTATATAAATTGCGATATTTCACTCAGATTCGGCAGCGATCAAATACTTGTGGTTTTTTAGTTTTGAAAACACAAAATGATTGTAAACCCGTTGATTTTTTTTTTTTGAAAACACAAGTATCAAATTGTTTAACTGAATAACATTGTATATTTTATGGTTACTAGGGGGTACGTTTAAGATCTGGGTTGCTTTCGTGGTTTATACCGACACCCTGTAGGCAAAAACATGCATTACATTCAAGATAAGGGATAACTCGTTGTGATTGAAAAGTTTTGGATTAGATTAAATTAAATTAAAAGGAGCACTAATAAATCTTTTAGCTTAAAGAATAGGTCGTTCTGAAGAGCTCAGTGAATTCAAGTGTGGTACTTTCATAGATTGCCACCAAAGCAACAAGTCAGTTTGTGAAATTTCTTCACTGCTAGATACTCCACGGTCAACTTTAAGTAGTATTATTGAAAAGTAGAAGTATTGTAACAAGTGCGCTCGTTAAGAGCACGTTGCCAAAGCTCGCTGCCACCACCTTTTTAATTTAATAATGCTGGGGAGGTCCAGCCAAATAAGGACGCCAGCATAGGGGAAAATCTTTAATTAATTCAATATTCCCCGGATTACAGCCCCTTACCGAGGGCTAACACATCACATCAGGAATGTCACAACCTCACTTTCACCCCCCCACTCCACTCAAAATCCAAGTGTACAGCACAGCGAGCTTAAATCACAATGCTAGTGCAAACCCTTACACACAGCAAACAAGCCATTCCCGATGCACCTTCTAACCCCGCCCTCCTACTCACAACCGTAATCCGGAGATAAAATTCATACATACCCACACTCTCATTCATTCTGAAAATACAACATTAAAAGCAGTTACTCCCCTGGAAAGAAGCACAACCTCCCCCCCCGCATTCTCCAGGGAAGGGAAATTGAGGTTCCTCCACCAGCGGGGCTCGTTTTAACTCGCTGTACCTCACTGCCAGCCTTTTAAACCACAGTTCCTATCCTTCTCAAGCATTACCCCTCCGTAAATAACTACCTTCATCTGCGGCCGGTCTACCCCCGGTGACGGACACACTGCGGTTTCGTTCCCCACATGCTGACAGCCGCCCCAGCCCCCTAAATCTTCTCTACAAGACCCCCCCCCCCCCCCAAATAACTGTCCCCCTAGCCCCAATCCTAGTCTCAGGTGTTCCTCATTAGCACTGCAGGAAGCGACCACACCCAAAACCGTTCACTACATTAAACCCCCTCCAACAGGAGAAGACTCGTCCTTGAGTCACTGCATGTAATAATCCAGAGGTTGAGGACCACCCCCTGTGTCAGCCCCTTGTCAGAGAAAGTCACTCACCCTAAAGCCACAGTCACTGCAGCAGGGCCACTGAACCCCACTTACACAGCTGACTCTTCCCGCACTCCTCTCCCCGGCTCCACCACACAGCTCGATGCTGCAATATCCTCCGTTGCTCCTGGATCTTCTAACTGGGAACAAGCCTCAGTAGCCTTTACTGATTGTTCCTCTGAAACTGATTACTGATTACTGATTGTTCCTCTGGGGAGATCCGGACTGGAGGTAAACCCAACTAGCAGGGGAGTGAACCTCTGGAGGTCCTGTAGCACCTTTACCTCGCCGTCTCCGCTCCTTCCACACAGCCCCAGCCCCCCAGGAAGATGCAGACACCTCAAAAGAGGACGGCACACGAGGTTTTAGTCGACTGACATGAACAATAGTGACCACTCCCCCCTCTTCTGGATGCACCCTATACAGCGCCTCAGAGACCCTCTGTTTCATCTTAAACCACCGCTGTAACTTGGGACAAACACCCCTCCTTCTACCTCTAACTCACCTCTCCTTTTTCCCGCATCCAGACCAACTCACCCACAGAATAATACCGTGGCTGAGCTCTGAAGTCACAACACCGTTTTTGTCTTTGTGATGCCTCACTCTGGTGCTTTTTTACAGCCTCCACCACAGTCACTAATGTCTGAGACACACTAGACACGTACTCTGACATGGGTTTTAACCTTTCTCCATAATACAAAATTCAATATAACATCCACTGGTAAAACCATTTCTCAGGCAAAGAAAACTTTATACGGGGTAAACCATGTACTGGCATGTACACTGCTTCGATATGCCATCATCACAAATGGCAGCAAAGTGTCCTAATTCGACTGATTCTGATTAACAAACAGTGATAACATTGTTACGAGAGTACGGTTAAATCTTTCAACCAGGCCATCAGACTGTGGTGAGTATGGGGATGTACAAGTCTTATTTATTTCTAATAGTTGACACAATTCTTGAAATACCAGTGACACAAGAGTTATCAATTGTGATTGAAAAACTGTCAGCTTTAGAAATTGTTGATTTGGTACCAATCAGAAGAAATTCTGTTTTATCACTGTTAAGTTTCAGAAAATTAGAAGAAAACCAAGATTTTAACTCATCAGTGCAATCAGTAAGGAAAGATGATGGGAGGGTGGAATTGGGTGTACTACAAAGTTAAAGCTGGGCATCATCTGCGTAGCAATGAAAATGTATGTTATGAAAAATATGTCCAATGGAGTTGAGATAAATAACGAAAAGAAGGGGCCCCAGGACAGAGCCCTGGGGCACACCAGTGGTAACTGGAGAGGGTTGGGAAGTAAATGATTTAAGTTGAACAAATTGAGTGCGGCCTGAAAGATAAGATTAGAACCAATTTAAAGGAGAGTGAGTACCGATAGAAATTAATCTATTAAGGAGAACGGAATGAGATATAGTATCAAAGGCCAAACTCAGAACAAATAGAATTAAAATGGTAAGTAAACCGGTGTCAGCTGCCATGAGGAGGTCATTGGTGATTTTGATAAGGGCAGTTTCAGTGCCATGTAGGGAGTGAAGACCAGAATGGAATTATTCATACAGGTTATTTTCAGTTAGGTAAGAGTTGATTTGTGAGGCTACTACTTTTTCAAGAATTTTGGAGAGGTAGGGTAAGTTAGAAATGGCGCGGTAATTATTAAAGCTAATAAATTAAATTATTTTGAATTATTAAAGGATCAAGACGAGTGATGGCAGCGGTTTTAAGAAAATTAGGAACAATTCCAGTGGTAAGTGAAGAGGGAATAATAGCAGAGTTGAAGGGAAGCAGAGAGGGGAGGCAGGTTTTAACCAGAACAGCAGGAAGGGGATCTAATTGACAGGTAGAAGATTTTGACTTAGAGATACGGTCTGAGATGTGCAATTCAGTAGGAGGCTGGAAAGCAGAAAATGTGCGTGAAAATCGGTTGATATCAGAGGAGGTACTGGAGAAGGTGTGTGAGCCCAAATGCTGGTGGATCTTATGTATCCCATTTAAAAATGACATTAAGGAATTACAGAATTGAACAGAATACAGTTCAGAGGGTAGGGAGTCCGGAGGTTTAATAATAGTGTTAAACAGTGTAAACAAGGACTTGATGTTTCCTTCATTTGAGCATATGATACCAGAGTAGTAACTGGATTTAGTTTGAGCAATACAACCCTTATAATGTGAAATATGATTATTGTACATCTCTCAGTGAACAACAAGACCACTTTTCTTATATAGACGCTCAAGTTGTTGACCTTTTTAAGAAGCCTTAATTCAGAGGTAAACCAGGGTGCACTAATAGAAAAGGAAAGAGACCTGGTTTTCATAGAGCTTTGCAGCTTCAGCCCGACTAACCTCACCACCTTATTTCAGTCTGATTATTAACTTGATGTCATTGTCTCCTTGCTGTACTTCCCGCAGCTCGTTAACATTGTTTACTTCCTCCGTCCTCTGGGCTGCAGTTTGGAGGACACAGACTTGCGGGTCTCCCACCTGCTCACCAAAGGATGGTAGACTCGATAACACATCCGGATTCACATGCAACCTACCCGCCCTGTGTACAATTTTATAGTTGAAACTGGCCAACTGTTCCATCCACCAAGCTAGTCAGTCCTCAACACAAATTCTCTAATTAATGTCGAAAGTGCTTCATAAAGGTGACCAAACTTAGGAGCTCCTTTTTCGTTGTAGCATACCTCCACTCTGCCTTAGTTAACGCCCAGCTTGCAGAAGCGACCACTCTCACACCTCCCTCAGTTTCCTGGGAAAGCACCGCATCTATGCCCACATCACTGGCATCTGTGTCCAACACAAACTGTTTACCTGGATCTGGGTAAGCTAGCACCAGGGATGTAACTAAGCATGCTTTCAGGGTTAAAAAGACTTTATCACAGTCAGGACTCCACTTAGATCCGTCCTTTCTCCGTCAACTGGTGGAGTAGTCGTGCAATCTCTGCAAAGCCTTTAATAAACCTCCTATAATACGAGGCTAAACCCACAAAACTGCGCACCTGAGTTTGGTTTCTGGGTACTGGCCATTCTTGGACCACCTTCATTTTCGCAGGGTCAGCTCTGATTCTCTCGTCTGAAATAACATGCCCCAAATAATGTACTTGTTTAGCAAACAGGTCACACTTAGCTGGTTTCACTTTTAAAGTTTCCCCCTGCACCTTCCCTAATACCTCATCCAGTCACTGGAGATGTTTCTCAAATGATCGACCAAACACAATAATGTCTTCGAGGTACACCAAACATGTGGACCACGTCTATCAGCCGCTGGAATGTCGAGGGGGCATGACATAAACCAAAGCTATGCACATTAAATTCATACAGGCCCTGCCAGGTAACAAATGCAGTCTTTGGTTTATCCCGTGGATGCCACCTGCTAATACCCACTGGCAAGGTCTAATGTAGAGAACCATGATGCATTAGACAATCTATCCAGTGCATCGTCAATACGCGGCAATGGATAAGCGTCTTTCAGGTGACCTCATTTAGCTGGCGATAATCAACACAAAGCCGCAGCCCCCCCATTCTTCTTTCGCACAGGCACAATCGGCGCTGCCCATGGACTACGGGACGGCTGAATAACATCAGCCTCCAACATCTGCTTCATCTGATCATCCACTTCTCTCTGTAAATGTAAAGGGATTACATTTTAATAGGCCGGGCCTCCCCAGTGTCAATCGTCTGCATTGCCAGCTGCGTTCAACCCAAAGCAGCCTCTCCCATGCTAAAAACATCTGTACGTTGATGTAACATCGCCTGAACTGTACATGATTCTACTAAACCGAGTCCCTTTTTATCCAAGCCTAGATGTTAGAAAAGTTCCTGACCTGCCCACCACTGCTCGGGCCCCCCACCCTCTGTGAGGACAGCTGTCTGACCCACTTCAATGTCTGTGACCAATGAACCCCTTTTCATTCCCCACCGAAGTTTACACTCATCTTCGGTCACTTTAATCACTCTTACAGGTACAGCTCCTTGGGTTACATGACAGACAACCCGTGCCACCAAAACATCATGTCGGCTGGCTGGTAATGGAGCAGGTTCCAGCATCCCCACTAGGGGGTGTGCAGAAACCACTTTGACTGTCCCCGGAATGACCACCTCACTCCGTGGGGGGACCGTAACATCAGTACTCAGGGTCACTATCCAGGGCTGTTTACTAGAGGCATGTGCCACTAGGGGCACCATCTTCCCCATTACCTGACAACACTGCCCCTTTAAAGCAATCACTGCCTCATATTGGTTAAAAAGTCATTTCCCAGTAACAGATCTCGCATATCCCCATCAGTCACTAAAAATTCAACCCCCAAAGCTAAAGACTCAAATTGGCACACAGTGCACCATTTGCCCAAGATTTTAAGATCAGCCTTATTCGCTACAGCCATGACACCAACATAGGGCACCAACCCCTGTCTCCCCCCTGTGGCAGACTCCCAAAAACTCCTTGGCACTACTGAAACCAGAGCCCCTGTTTCAACTAATAAATATGCCTCAATCTCCCCAACCTTGTCACCTACATACAGCCCTTGACCACACAGATTTACGATTGGAGGGATTGCTACCTCAGGGCCTTTATGCTTCAGGGCGGGCACATAACCTACCGTGCCCGCCCTCGAAAATTTCCCGACACATAGGGACAATCCTTTTTTAAGTGCCTGTCACATCCACACTCCTAACACACCATTCTCCTGATAGAACCCTTACAGAAACCATTGTGTGTTCGGGGAATAGACAGTAAGCCCTTGACTTCTGATAGAGTGATGTCCCACACCAGTCTGGTAACATTAAAAGTTGGGTTGTGTCATAGAGAAACAATTAGGTTTCTAATCATCATGTCACCCAGAGACCCCATCATTTTGGGGTTTCCTTGGTTAAGGGAACATGATCCGAGAATCGGGTGGAGAACCGGAGAGATCCTAGAGTGGTCTCCTACCTGTTTCATCTGCTGCCTATCTCCCCCTTGTCGAGCTTCCTCCCTAGAGAGCCCTCTTCCAGAGGACCTCACCATAATCCTGGAGGAATGCCAACAGTTTCGGAGGGTTTTTAGTAAAGCGGAAGCCTATGGCCTCCCTCCGAACCGGCCATCCGATTGCGCTATTGAGCTTCTAGAGGGAGCTACTCTACTTCAAAGTCGCCTCTATGCCTTGTCCTCCTCGGAAGAAGAAGCCATGCAAACCTACATCTCTGAGGTGCTGGAACAAGGGATTATCCGTCCATCCACCTCTCCCATGGCAGCAGGTTTTTTGTTGTAGGGAAAAAGGATGGTGGTCTCTGCCCTTATATAGACTACCACGCGCTCAATGCCATTACAAAAAAAAAGACGGAGCCTCTCCCTCTTATCCCCTCAGCACTGGAGCAACTTCGACAGGCTAAGATTTTTACCAAGTTAGATCTACGAAGCGCTTACAATCTCGTCCAAATCCGAGAGGGAGACGAGTATAAGATGTCTTTCTTAGCAAATACGATCAGTACAAATATCTCGTTATGCCGTATGGTTTGGCTAACAGTCCGTCTGTCTTTCAGGCATTCATCAACAGTGTATTCCAAGACATGTTGAACAGGTTTGTCATCACATACACCAACGACATCCTGATCTACTCTGACAGTGCCGCTCAACATGTTACACATGTTCGACAGGTTCTTCAGAGATTAGCCGATCATCAACTTTACGTTAAAGGAGAAAAATGTTCCACCGTACGTGTATCCAATTTTTGGGTTATTGTATTCGACTAGGAGAAGTGGCTATGGATCCAGGTAAGGTCCGGGCTGTCCTCGAGTGGCCACAACTTAATACTGTTAAGGAGCTACAGAGATTCCTAGGATTCTCCAATTTCTATGGCCGCTTTATTCGTAATTTTAGTGCAGTGGCGGTGCCCCTAACTAATCTCCTTAGAAACAGAGGTAAAAAACTAGTCTGGTCCGAAGCCGTGTCACAGCATTAAAGGAAAGATTCTGCACAGCTCCAGTGTTACAACAACTCGATCCAGAGGAGCCCTTCATTGTTGAAGTGGACGCCTCCAAAGTCAGGATCGGAGCCATGCTCTCACAGAAATACGAGAGATCAGGTAAAGTCCATCCCTGTGCGTTTATCTCCTGGAAACATTTTCCCACTGAGTGTAATTACTATGTTGGAAACCGTGAATTGTTAGCCATAAAGAAAGCCCTGGAGGAGTGGAGGCATTAGCTAGGGGGAGCTAAACACCCCTTTCAGGTACTCACGGGCCATCGGAATTTGCAATATCTGCTAAACGTCTCAACCCCAGTCAGACTAGATGGGCTCTGTTTTTTACCCGGTTTGAATTCCAGTTCTCCTTTATCCCTGGAACAAAGAATGTTTTCCCCATCAAAGGTTGTCCGAAGATCCAACTCCGATCCTGCCTCCCACTTGCTTCGTCAGTCCCATCCAGTGGGATCTGGATCGTTAACTTCACCAGTTCAAAGAGGGACATCCCCCACCATCTGACTGCCCGCCAGACCATACGTATGTCCCGTCTCAGCTGAGAAACTCTGTTTTCCAATGAATCCACACCTCACATGGTACGGGACATTCCGGGGTGGATGCAACTATCCATCTGGTAACAAGACACTATTGGTGGCCCGGCTGGAGACGTGAGACCTCCCTCTATGTGCTATCTTGCTCTATATGTGCTCAAAATAAATCGCAGACTCAATCCCCGACAGGACTACTGCACCCTCTCCTGATTCCTACACAACCTTGGTCTCACTTGGCAATAGATTTTATTACAGACTTTCCCTCGTCTCAGGGATACACTTCCATCTTAACCATGGTTGACTGCTTTTCTAAAATGTGTCGGTTGATTCCACTGCTTAAGTTACCATCTGCCCTACAACTCGGGGAGCTGCTTCTCCAGTGGGTATTTCGAAACTATGATACCTGAGAACATAGTGTCGGATCGAGGACCCCAATTCACCTCCCGAGTATTTCAAGCTCTCTGTTCCAAACTAACCATTTGGGTAAATCTCACCACAGCTTATCACCCCCAGGCCAACAGACAGGCAGAAAGGCTAAACCAGAAGATCGGTAAGGTGTTACAGTCCCTCTGTTCCGCACAACCCCAGGAAAGCACAAACAGACCGACGGAGACGCCCGGCACTGGTGTATTGGTGCACTGGTGATCCTGGAGATCGGGTTTGGCTGTTGACGCGACATCTCCGACTTCCCTGGGGCCGTAAGCATAGTCCAAAATACATCGGTCCATTTAAAGATACGGCTTGAGTAGGTCCCGTTACTTATCGTTTACTTCTCCCCAGGCTGTACTGTATTCATCCAGTCTTCCATGTCTCGCTCCTCAAACTCATTCATTACAGCCTCGCTCACAAACCACCTCCGCCGATTCCCTTGGCCGATGGTGAAGCTTTCACCATGAAATCCCTGCTGGACTCTCACCGCCGTGGAAGGGGTTTACAGTATCTCATGGAATGGGAGGGGAATGGTCCTGAGGAGCGATGTTGGGTTCCTGCCTCCGATATCTTAGATCCTGCGCTGATCACGCAATTTCATGCAGATCACTCCGACCTAGACCCTGATCTTCCCTCGTGTTTTCTCCCCGTGTGCCCTGTCTGCGTCCTCGGACAGACCTCCCAGATCTACGACCTTACGGCACCCGACCTGACAATGATCATAGATTCCCCTTCAGCTTTGGTGTTTAGGATCAGACGGATTTTGGTATTGACCCTGCTTGATATTTGGACTTCCCTCTGGTTTGCCCCAAATAAAGGACCATCAGACCATTCCCGAGAACTCTGTCATGACAGTATGGGGTTGTTTATCAGGGGTTGGGTTAGGCCCCTTAGTTCTAGTAAAGGGAACTCTTAATGCCTCAGCAAACCGAGACATTTTGGACAATTCTATGCTTCCAACAGAGCAGTTTGGGGAAGGCTCTTTTCTATTCCAGCAAACTCCAGGCTGGAGATGCAGACAGGATTGCTTCCTACAGAGGCATCATACCACCCAGGAGAACATTACTGACAATATACATTATATTTACATCAATTAATGTCATACATTCATGAAATTCCTTTCCAGGTAATTATACCTTTCATGCTCATTTAAAAGCTTATACAATGCTGAAGGGATTTAAATTTATTTTCCATTTTATTTTTATTAAAAACTTCTGAAGATCAATTCATGGCAAATCTGTACAGATTATGACTCAGAAGCTTGTGACGCAAACAACACCCTGTACGTGGAAATATTTATTAATTCTTTAAGAAAAAGGCTGAAGACAGTAGGGACCCACCAATGAGGTGGTATGAGAGGCTCAGGGAGTGAGCAGAAGGTTGTGGGGTCAAATACCATACAGTGCAAACACTGTAACATCACTGATGGGCCTTTCGGACCACAAAAATGCTCCAGCACTGCTAGATTAGTGACCCTGAGCTGCAATTTCACTACTCCGTGTTCCCCCCAGTAGAACAGCATGGTATATTTAAAGTTTGAATCGTGTTGTACTTGCCACCTGTACAATCACAGTAAAGGAATTCTTCTACTTCTTCCAAAATAACTGAATTAAACACAAGAAAAACACAAATTCATAACGCATTTTAATACGCATTCGACACGTTAAGTGGTGGCTCAGTGCATCGCACCGCTGCCTCACACATCCACCCTATGTACTGAAACATCAGTGCCGCTTCCCCGCATCTCATGTGGGTTCCCCTGGGTCCAGACATGCAATTCTGTAAACTGGCATCCCTAAAATACCCCTAGTGTCCATGCATGTATTTGCATCCCTCGCAATACTTGTACTGCTGCCTGGGGGAGGGTACAGTTGCCCCCCTGCCCCTCCACCTGCCCCCTCCATGGATAAGTGGCTGAAAGAAAGCTGGATGTACCTGGAACATAGGAATTCGGGTTCCTCCCCTATTAGCACCTCATTTTATCTGCATTTTAGAATTCAAAACTCGACCTGTACTGTACCTTTAAGTTAGCCACTAATGCCTGCTATTGGCAGTGCGCCATGCCCTCAGGCAGACATTATGCTGCAGAAGACAGACAGCGTTTGTCCCTGAGTAACACAGCCAGCGAACACCGTGTTCTCGAGGCGAGCTGCTCGCAGGGACTAATAAGAAAGGCAGCAAATCATTTTGCAGGGACTTCCCGAATGAGTCCACAGACAGAGGCCGACGGCCTGTTTTAGGAACTGAGGTAGCATATTATAAGCCTCCTGAGCTTTGCTGCGTTAGCAGCACCCTGTTGTGTACATGCCAAAATTAGGTCTTGTCATTCTTCACATAAACATGGAGGTAAGACATATGAATGCAGTTACTGATAACTGTAAATATCACTTCAGACACTACAGAAATAGAGGTAAACTGAAGAAGAGGTGTACATACATTTGTTGAAAAAGAGCATTAAACACTTGCAGAGCTTTATATATATATAATGTTTGCTGATGACTTTGTGATACTAATCTCTTCATTCAAGGATGCCAAGTTTGATTACTTTACAAGTATTTTAAAAGCTATGCAGGTGTTTGAATGGACGAGGAGGTCACATCGACGGGACAGAGACACCACAGCGCGCAGAGTAAAGGTAGGAACAGTTCCCTTTCAGCACTATACCTTCTCCTGCAACCAAATGACAAGGAACTATCCTTCAAGGTGTCCTTTCATTTTGGATACAGAAAGGGGGTGATGTAAAAGGGACGGGGTGGGGAGTTAGGACATTTCTGAGGGCCCCTCAGTGACAGGGGCGCTAAAGATTTCAGAGCATAATTGGATCAGTCTGGGTTGGGGTCGCAATATATTGGTCCATGGAGCCTAAAATCTGTAGCAGTATCCCAGGAGACATGTATTGCTTCTAGTCTGCGATAGGTGGGTGCCCCATCCTGTGCACGAATCATGGAGTGACAAACCTGACCAGCCTCTCCACCAAGTTTACACTCCCTCTCCCCTGAGTTTATACTCCCTTTACACCATGTTTACACTCCCTCTACCCCGAGTTTACACTCCTTTTACATCGGGTTTACACTCCCTATGGGTTTGAACAGGTCCGTACTGGTGACTGAGATAATCTTACCCTACATTTGGCACTGGTGGCTGGGCTAATGCAGTAATAATAATACTGGGGAACTGGGTCTCAGCCCAGAAACCTGAGGCTTCTTTGGTGTACAGGACAGTGTTTTGTGCAATCTTTTAGTTGCTGAGCTGAACTGGACATTTCATGGATGCCGCATCTACAATTACCTATAGTACCAATGCTAAGGTGTGTTTTTTGATCCGTCTGTCTCCCCACGTGGTTTGCAGGGAGGAACGCTAAGAAGCTGATGAACACGTCAGACTGGATCATCATTAGCGGCAGGGTGCAGCTGTTGTTTCCCCATCGCATCTGATTTCATTGTGGCCATTATCAGCAGGCACCCAGCCCTCGTGCACACAGCGATTGTGCACGGCTTCCTCTCCCCTGACTGCAGCGCTCGTCACAAACAGGCACCTAGCCAGGCAGCTCTCTGTGGTGAAAACCAAAATGCAACATGTTTAGACACATTTTTACCACTTCATTCTACTTTACCGACTTGCAGAATTCTCTTCCATGTAATCAGTGCTGGTGGAAGCCCATAACACAAAAGCTTGACACCCACGCAAGCTTGACAACCAGCGCCCCCTGTCTGAGACAAAGTGACATTGACTTGCTAGAAGTGTTGATTACTGAGTGGACCGGTGTTCTGTCAGGTTGAACTGCTTTGTAGAGTTATGCTACCGTAGTGCTAATCGATAGCCCTAACCATAACACTTACCCTAACCATATCCCCCCCCCAAAAAACTCTTAAAAAACTTACCCTAACCCCCAAACGGTGGAACTGCATATGCGCAGAAAGCCTCGATAGCAGGTGTCGATAGGTAGCTCAACTCGTCAGAACACCGGCACTTATTGTGTATATAACCATGCAAGACTAGCTAAAAATACAGATAATGTGGGTTTTTGAGATGACTTCTTATTTAAACCTTTGATGATATGACAATGCTGTTTCTTTGATTAAGCATCTATCAGCAGTGTTCTTATAGCAACGCAAACATAATATATCAAACATAATATATTGATACTATGTTAAACAGGATGATTTAAAGTAATTTTGATTCCATCAGAAATAACAGTTTATTTAAAACAGTACTGTGAAGTACTAAAAAATGAAAAAAAGAAATGTGTGAAATGGAATCAATAGACATACATGTAAAAACAGAAAGTACGAATTATTATAGTTGCTTAAGAAGATTAATATCTGAATATAGTCATTTATCTTCAGTTATATATATATCTAAATAAATTAAATAATTAGACAATACATTTTATGAAAATAAAAGCTGAATAAAAGCACATATTATTCAACACAAGCCTATTCAGCTATTTTTCGCCCTGCAAGCATGTGAACAGCTGTTATTCCTGGGAACAGCGCAGTCCACTTTAACCTGACATCCTGAATCCGGATCGCATGGTCCCGTGTAACATCTCAGGTAGCTTCACGTGTTTTTCTGTACAATACCATATCACGATGATAATAATAATAATAATAATAATAATAATAATAATAATAATAACAGGGTCTGCGTTGCGGTGGTATTTGGAGTTTCATTTCAAAACACCACGTAAAAGTTCTCGTCAGGAAACTAGAGAAAGCTTTAGCCCGCCGACAGCCTCCAGCATAGCCGACTTATCACCTGCCGTCCTTCCACCTACAGTGGCCCCCCTGACGGGCCGCGTGACGTCGGGTGCCCCCCTCCCGCGCGCTCCGCAGTGCCGGGATGCCCGAGGGGGCGGTGCGGCCTCCGTTCGCGGTCACATGAGGATGGAAAGGAGCGCGAGGTATCGTCGCACCGGGGTCCGGCTCAGGCTCTGCTGCAAAGAACTGCGGGGAAAGACGCCGCTAACTCGGCTTTATAAACCATCTAGGGGGTGAAATCGTTTCTTTTCAAATTCCTGCGACATTCTTTAAATCAGTGTAATGGTACCGGGGAGGTGGAGCTGCCATGTACCTTAATTATACATGAGCCCGGGGCAGATTCATAAAACTGGCATTTCCAGAGCCATTCATGGCTGCGTCTGTGACGGACGCGCATTGCCCCGTTACTTTGACTCATTTTTTGTATTTTTTGCCCTAATTTTTGATCGCGTTCGGGGGAGACGTTTGTACGGGTTTATTTTTTCAGCGCCATGACCCACTCTGAGGGGGGGGCGAGTCACCCGCCGCGGTTCGGGGCGCAAAGGGGGCAAGGCTACCGCTCCAGATCGGGTAAATAGGAATGTTGTACAGTAGCACGGTGCAGTGTTATGCGGCGTCCGTACGCACCGACCGGAGATCTCCGCCTTCCAGCGGCCATCGCGGCTGCTTTTGCGCGACCCTGCAGTGACGCCTGACTAGTTACTTCCTACCTCGCAAAAAAAAAAAAACAAAAAAAAAACAAAAATACTAAATCAAGGTGCGGCAGCATTCATGGAAGGCAGCCGCTTCTCCCGGCTGGAGAGACTGTGCAAATGGCCTGCTTGCAGACCGTGGGACTTGAAAAGCGACGATGCTGACAGGACTGGTGTCGGCCGGACCGCAGAATGGCAGGGGTCTAGGGCGTCCTAACTGCGGCTGCACGCCATGCGGCGGCGTCTCTGAGCCCGACACAGCGCACTGCTCCGTCCGTGTCGAATATACATATATATAATATATATGCATTTTATACATAGCTGCTGCGTATAGCCTCCAAGAGCAAGGATGATGTCTAAAGCGGCAACTAAGGAGAAAAAGTCCTTCGGAAAGAAGCTGTTCCGGAGGGGCTCCGTGCGCTCCGTGGGCAGTTTCATGAGCAGGGTCCTGAAGACCCTGTCCACCTTGTCTCACTTCGGCACCGAGGAGCACGTTGTGGAGAACGAGAAGGACGACGGCGGCTTTACGGTGTTTAAGAGCGGGGGTAAGGGAGCCGTCACCCCGGGCGAGGGCGACCGCGACGGCATTGGCGGCGACAGGGTGCCCGGGCTGTCCGGGCTGAAGAATCACGGGAACACGTGCTTCATGAACGCCGTCCTGCAGTGCTTGAGCAACACGGAGCTCTTCGCAGAGTACCTGGCGCTGGAGCAGTTCCGCGGAGGGGGTTTCGGGGCGCAGGACGAGCTAGAGGACAAGGACGACAAGGGGATCGTACGTGGGCAGAAAAAGGATGCTCCGGACAGTGGGGAGGTCACCGAGCACCTGTCCGGGCTCGTCCGAGCCCTGTGGACCTTCGAGTACACCCCTCAGCACAGCCGGGAATTTAAGGTCAGCGCTTGCATGTCTCAGGTAGTCGGTGCTTTTGGAATAACGAGTTAAGTTTCCAGGCAAAATGCAGTAAATGCGGAAAATGTGGCTTGGACGATGCGTGGTCTGTATTCTTATGCTGGAGTCTGCATGCAGACCATACATTAGATTAATCTTTGCTTTGGTTATTCTTGAGACGCACAGAAAACATTTTATTTACACCACTCCCCCTCCCTGCATTTATACCCTAAATCACGGGCTCCCTCTATGGATCAGGGCATACCTCAAACATATACACAGTCATCAGCTAGAGCCAGTTGATCGCACTGCGTGTTTTTGGCCTGCGAGGACACTGGAGCACATGCCCACTCCCCACACAGTGAAGGGGGGATTCACAGCCCCCATTGATGTTTTGTGATACCCAGGGCTGTATATGTTGTACTTATTGATGATATTATGGGGATTTCTTTATGGTTAACGATTGCTACTAAATAGAGGAGTTATTCCTCTGGAACGAAGCTGCAGCATTTAAGGAGTTTAATGCACAGGTTTGCACTGGGGCTGTTAGACATGCTGACAGCTTGTGAGTGGACAGGCAGCTCCCATTTTTATGAGGTCTGTGCCCTTCATTGTGGAAGGAAACGTGTTGAGCTTCATTGGTGGATAGTTCTCATCTAATTAATATTTAGAGAAAGTTTTCTTTTTCTGTATTCATGTCGAGTGTTTTTAAACACTCCTTTACATCTGTTACTTTTCTTCTGAAGACAGGCTTTAATAGCCTGTAAGTTAGGTTCCATGATACCGCTATGGTCGTAATGTTGGTAGCGGGCGTTGTGTGCAGTGGGTTCACGCCCTTCTGCCCTTACCCTATGCAGCCTTTATCGTACTGTTGTGAAATCACTCTGCTGACCGTGAGATTAGAACCAGCAACCTCCTGTTGACAAACCCACTGTCCTAACCCTCTGATCCACACACCACCTTCAACCATTCTGGAAGTTTTCAGTGTGTCAGCTCAGAGTGGCGTCACCCAGTCTGTGCGTTCAGAAGTGACTTTCACTTGCATTTATAAGAGTTGAATGATCCGCTTCGTTCTCTTCCATGTCCAACAGGTGTGTTTAGTCTGCAGATGACACGTCACACACTTATACGTCCTCATGTTTACTGTGGGATTTCAGATTGCCTACTTTGCTCAAGGTTTCAACAGCAAAGATCTCTCTCCTTGGGACCTTAACTGTCTGCTTTTGGATACGAGCGGCCCGTGCTGCCGTTGGCTATGGATCTGTAGTGCTTGTCGTCGTTGCTCTGCACGCATTGGTTGCATGAACACAGTGGAAGGATGTGTGCCTAGCAAACAGGCTATGCAATGCCCCTTTGTCTCCCTGTGTTGTTACACCTTCTTGATTTCCTGCAGAGATTTTTTTTTTTTGTTGATCAGTAACTTTTGTTGAAGCCATTGAGACTCTTATCCTGCATTGCAGCTGTAGTTTTATAGGCCTGCTTCTTGTGTATTTTGTAGGTGTACGAGCGGCAATTTGGAAATGATCTGTCTTGGCTGACAGGGCGGGACAAGTTGTCAGGGCTTGCTGCAAGTTAGCTGAGACAGGAACTGGTCTTTCAAGTTATTGTATTATTGAGGCATATTAATTAAGGTTAGAGTGGTTAGTGGTGAATGACGAGTTGAAGGATCCTTCTTTTCACCCCGGTGAGGAAATGTTTGGCACTGATCATGTGTGCGGGAACTTAAATTAAGGGCCCATTTGTTTTTGCTATAAGAGATCCTGGTGTGCTATTTCAGTCGGTGCAGGTCCCTCGTAGTGATTCAGGGCATCTGCAGTAGAGTTGCAGATCTGACAGCTCTGTGGCATGTTCCTGTTTGTCACTTGCGTTCTTGAGAGAGAGGTGACATTTATGGAACCCGGGGGGGGGGAGGATTGGAAACGTGAAAATAGGTGAAATCTACACATTTGATCTGTGCGTGTGATCAGTGGACGCTTTTGCCTAAACTTTGGGCCTTGGGTTTGGTCCTCAAGTAAGTAAAACTTTTCAATGAGTAAATCCATGGGCACTAAGTACTTTAGCAGTTTCCAGCAAGGGTCATCAAAACGTTCATAGTGCTGTGTTTGTGCGAGTCAGAAACTTTCTTTTCCAGTCGTGTTCGGATTGATTTATATGCAGGTGGGCATCGTGGGGACCTCAGACAGGCTTGTTTCTGTGAATTTGTAAGGCTTCACCACATATTTTTGCTCTCATGTTGTCGTGCGTCCTTTTATGGATGTGTTATTTAATGGTTTAAATATCTTCAGGGACAAATTAAATTAACATGCTGAATGCATTTAAATTGTTTTGATATGCTTGCTTTTTTGCATTCCGGGTTGTTATCTACAGTGAAATATCATTATGCTACACCTCCGTTACCTGAAACACACACATGTATCTGTTTTGTTGTTTGTACTGCCTTAAATGTGTGGATCATTTGACATTAGTCCACTAAGAGAAAACCCAGTGTTTTTTTTTTACTAAATGCTTCTGATCTGTGAGTTCTGTATTGCAGTTTTGAAGCTTTAGGATGCTGGATTTCTTTATTTTATTCATTCTTGAAGGTCCTCAGTGTCCTGCATGTATTAATGCCTCTAGATATGCAGCCTTTACAGCATTTTGTGGGATGTGAACAGCTCCGGCTTTCGGCTCCGAAGCCGACGGTTTCCTGACGACGTGAATCGGCTTGGCGTGCCTCCGCTACAGTGGCAGAAGTGGACGTGCAGGCAGATGAGAGTCGGTTGCCCCCGCAGTTGTCGCACATTCGCTTTAGATTGCGCTGCTCTGTGCCTGATGGCGTGACATGTAAACGCAGATCCCCGCAGGCAGGCTTCTTGTTTGTGCCGTTTTGTTGACTTCTTGGGATTGGCTGCAGTACTTAGTGAAGCTCACTCTAGAGAAACCCTCCGAACGCTTCCCATGAAGCCGCATAGCACTGGGGGGGGGGGAACCCAGCTGGCAGATTGGTCGGTTGGTGTATTTGCTGAAATCTGTGTTATGAAACGGTCAAGACATGGCAGGAAGGTGCCTAGGTCTCCCCAGGGCCGATAGTCAGTAAGCCGGTACGTTACCAGAGACGCCTTCAACAGCGACTGTGCTGTACTGCTAAACCCAGTATTTCTCTGGAAGGCAGTGGAGTGCAAAGAAGGGCAGAGGTCAGGATCTCTGCCTGGTCTCTTAGGAAGTGCAACTTGCTGTTTTCCCTGAGATTTAAATTGCTTAAAGCCACATCGTTTCATGTAGCAGTTTTTTAGCAATTCGAAGTATTAAAGGCACTGCAGGTCAGGTAAAGTTACTGGCTGGCCTCTTCAGTAACTCATTAGGTTAGAAATGACTGAACTGCCCGAGACCCCGACCGGGATGAGCCGGTAGAAGCTGGCTGGAGGATGGATGGATGGATGGATGGATAATTGAATTTCTATTTCTGAAATTAAAATCAATAATGAGAATGTTGGGTAATGAAAATCAATCCACGTTGTCATAATTACGACAAAAAACAACAACAATAAAGTGAAATTCTGACATCTGGTTCAGGATTAGCTGTTTCTGGTTCAGGATTAGCTGTTTCTGGTTCAGGATTAGCTGTTTCTGGTGACACTGTGTTTGATGCCTTTCATGCCAGCTGAACTATTAAATTAATTAACAATTTATAAATTATAAATTGGATAACATTAAATTAGTTAATGATTCATACATTATAAATTAAATGCTTCCTTTGGTCTGCTTTCACGTGGTTTGATTCCACTTTATATTTGCTAGTTTGACCTTGTCTGTAATGCCAAGTTTGCAGCGACTAATGTTTAGTCATTCATCCATTATGTGTGCGGATTTATTTCAGTCACTGCTTAAATTAATTAAGTGCCGTAAAATGCTTTTTGTACCATTTCCCCCCCTAGTTATTCTGAGTACTGAGTACCTGACCATCTGGGGCAAACAGTCGCATCAATGAAGTTCAAAATCGTCAAGAGATTCATATAGACTAAAAAATAGTTCTAGGAAATACTTGGCGACCAATTTCAGTGCCCTTATTGCAGAGACGGAACACTGATTTTTCGTGATTAATAGTCAATAAATGTATTGATCTGCAATATTTATGTAGCACACTGACTTGTGTATGTACTGTAGTTACATCAATATTTTTATTACAAAGTAAAATCCGGTTTTAATAATGGCTATGTCTCACTGACATATTTTGACCTTAGCTGGTTTAAAGAGAATTCTGTTGTTTATTGCTTTGAATTCTTTTTTTATGTTATTAAAAACTTCTATGGTAATGATGAGTAATCAATGTTAATTGATATATTTAAAGGGATAGGAAGGGCAGAAGTGTTTCAAAATCCAGATCGGATTAAATGTTGTAACATTCATGGTGGTTTCAGTAGCTCTTTGCTAACCGAGGACCTAAATAATCTTGACTTAATCCTTAATAGACTCCAACATGAATCGCATGCCAAACAGGAACGGCCCCTTTTTTCAATGATGTCCTTGCATTTGGTCTCCGCCATGGTTTGCTGTGCTGCATGGGGACGCTCCACTCACCCGGATAAAGGAGCACAAATGTACGGTTTTTCCCAGTGACATGCAAGAGATAAAAACGGTTGTCTCAAGTCACCAGGAGAAATCTCACTGTAATTAAAGATTGTAAAAATGCAACCTTTATTTTTTTTATTTTTTTTTTTTTTTTTGCAGAAACAGTACTGTTTCTTCTGTTAAGAACAGGGAAAAGTTTGCAAAACCCCGGGAGTTGAGATCACATGCTCCAATATTATATTTAACTAATGTATCACTCCTACCACCCTGCAAAGAAAAAAAAACTGTTTTAAAATCACTTTTATTAGCCATTTTCTCGAATTCCCCAGTGCTGGATGTTATAGCACTAAGAGGGCGGCATTTACAGTTAAAAGGCTGTTTGTGGTTAATGTTACGTGTTGCTAACTATCCTGGCCTCATCTATTGTTAACATTCCCTAAATCTAATAATTTGGGGGGGGGGGTCATCCACTAACATGCTTTTAATCATTATGTTAATTTGACCTTGAGGTCCTGGTAATATACAATCTAACGTCTTACCCTTTAAAAGTGCATCACAAATAGTCCATTCTGCCGCAGCTCTATCGCGCTGCTCACTTCCAGAAATTACTGAGAGGCTCCACGTTCCGCCGTTGCAGTAAAAAAAAAAAAAAAGAAACTCTCTGTTAAGGGCCTGAGTTTCAGGCTTTTCTGCAGGCACGTTTGAATATGGGCTTTACGGTTCCCCTACGGTCTACATGGCCGTCGGGAATCTTGTAGAGTGACTCTGTATTATGCTGTCCCTCCCTTCGTGGCCTTTTATGAAGAGGAGCTCATAAATACATATGCGTAAATGCATGACGCCGGATGCTGAGCATTTGTGAGCCAGTAATGCACAGGATTTACCTCCCGATAAAGCCGGCAGTCTTTTTCTGCATCTACTTTCCGTTTACGCTTTATTTACGTCGCAAATGATGGCACTGTCACGAGTATTTACGAAGGAGGTGACCTTTTTTTTTTTCCCTTGGCTTTGATTTATTGTATCGGCGATATCCAATAGCCAGACAGTAATAACTGTAAATGGTACTTCCGCGAGCTGCCCGTGAGCAGAGGCCTTCACCTTACTTAGCTGCCACGGGCCGAGGTTTCACACGGGGTAATGAAAGTAGCGCTGCGGGGCCTGCTGTAATTTAACCCTCTGTACCTGTGTGTCCCCGAACATTTTGTCCAGCCCCATTGTGCCGCCCGGACAGCCAGGGAGCACGGCTAGGCAACTCCGTTGAAGCAGGATGCCCTGCGGCGCTGAGCATGTGCTGCTCCGCGTAGTGGCTGAGTGAGAGCAGGCCTGCTGTCCGGTGATACCAACAGCCTCCTCCGCTGGACTGTCATCGCGTGAACCCATAGCCATAAGGGGGGCGGGGTCTATCCCATAGTCAAAAGGGGGGGGTGTGTAACCCCCAGCCCTAAATTTTATCCTTTTTTTACTTACAGTCAGAGTAAATTATCAATTTGCAGGTATTTCCATGTTTAAAATTAGGCCACTGTGCAACATACAGACATAATCACTGTCACAACACGAGAGACAAAGATCAGGTGATTCTGTATTGCTGCCGTGCACTTTAACAAGGTGGCATCAAAGGTCTGGGATGTACCAGATAGACTAATTACATTTGTCACAATGAAATATGGTCAGCAGCATCTGCCTAGCATTACACACTGAACCTTTACCTGAAAAAAATCTGCCACATAATGTTTAGACCAGGGGTTTCCAACTCCGGTCCTGGAGAGCTACTATACAGTAGATTTTCTATCCTACCTGGCTTCTGATGAGCCACACCTCCTCCTGGTATTTACCTGAGAACTAGTGTGGCTCATCAGAAGCCAGGTAGGATAGAAAACCTACTGGATAGTAGCTCCCTGGGACCGGAGTTGGAGACCCCTGGTCTAAACAGTTCATTTGGCTTGTGTTTTATAAGACACATCTGTCAGAAGTATCTCTTGTAATTGTGTCATTTGTCTTATTGGAGTAGCTTCTGTTTGCTGGGAATATGAATATATAAATTGGCTAGGTCACTAAAAATGATGGTGACTAGCAGTGAAGTAACCTTCTGCAAGATGTGCAAATGCTTAGCCTATTATTAGCTGAGTTCTTGCTGCATGCTGCATTCATCATCATTCTTATGAGCCCTGCTCTGTGCTGCTCGATGATCAGCACTCAGTGTCATTCTTACAGCCCTGCTCTGTGCTGCTCGATGATCAGCGTTCATCATCATTCTTATCAGCCCTGCTCTGTGCTGCTCGATGATCAGCACTCAGTGTCATTCTTACAGCCCTGCTCTGTGCTGCTCGATGATCAGCATTCATCATCATTCTTATCAGCCCTGCTCTGTGCTGCTCGATGATCAGCATTCATCATCATTCTTATCAGCCCTGCTCTGTGCTGCTCGATGATCAGCATTCATCATCATTCTTATCAGCCCTGCTCTGTGCTATACATACAGTGAATTTAATGTATTTGTTTGTAGTTGACTCAGTTAGTTAATGATTTCTTCTTAGTAGTTGTTTCAGTTTACTGATGCTAATTTGTGTAGTTATTTCAGAATGTCCTGAACAGGGCCTGTACTGTCTTGCAGAACGTTGTGTCAAGGAACGCGCTGCAGTACAGGGGTAACGCCCAGCATGACGCCCAGGAGTTCCTGCTCTGGCTACTGGACCGGGTTCATGAGGACCTCAACCACATCGTCCACCCCAGCAACAGATCCTCCATCAAGGTGAACACTGGGCTCCTGGTGAAAACTGGGTTTCCGCATCCTGCTGCTAAAAGTGACACAGGATGGACGTAGCTTTGGACGTGTAGCTTTAAAGAGCAGGACTATGCCTTTTGTACTGTGAGGCGGTCCTTATGCATTGTGCTGAATTACCTGTTTCTGCAGGACATGCTAAATGCATTTAGGGAAACAAGTACCTCACAGAGAAAGGACAGTTGTTGATAAAGGAGAACACCTGGACTGGGACTGGATGTCTGAGCTTAAAGTAACCATTCTTAATCTATGTTCCCGGTTTAGGATGTATCTCAGCGACTCTCTCTCATATAGGTAATGAGATACGGCAGTCCGGGTTGGACCCGTGATGAGAAGCTGCGCTAAAACGTGATATATAAAACTGCCTGCACTAAGAGTGGAATGTTCAGTCTATTTTAGTGATGTTAAACAAGCCTTAAATATCACAGGTTATTAAGAGGAGAATCGTACTTCTCCAGAAACGGCTCATTTATGCCGGGAAAGGAGAATGCTCTGTATGTGATCAGGTGCCCTGAGTGCTGAGCAAGTGGTGGGAGAAACATGTGAATCCCACTGCGGGTGTGGTTACCCTGGACTGACCGCGGCAAGCTCTGCAGGTGGTGATGGCTAGTCTTGGGTCATTTTATTCTCCTCAGAGTGTGAAGCAACATTCTTCCATCAGTACGGAGAGAATTTAATCTGGGATGGTCTGCATTGAGGCAGAAGGTGCTTTGAGCTTTGGCTCCCACAATGCAGTTGGAAGATTTACAGCTCCAGGTCCATACTGCCCGGCATGTGTGTGGTTGCAGGTGTTGCTTCATGCTGCAGGTCTGAAGACGTGTTTCCTAATTTAGTTCTAATGGCTGCTGCTTTTCTCTATGACATTTTGGTTGGGGCCTAAAGATCTGGGTGTGTCTGGAACAGGAGAACCCTGAGGTGTACTGATGCCTCTTCTCCCCGATCGCCAATGTTCTGCCTTCTACAAAGCTTCAGCCTGTGTTGATTTTTTTTCTTTTTTTTTTCTCTGGTTTTCATTGTCAGGGTGGGAGAGCAGGGAGTTCTTTTTGACTGTATACTCTATGTCCTGTCGGTTGCTGTGTGATCTCTGTACTGTCGGCTGTTCTCCAGCAAAGGATTAATGCTTAAAACCTGCCCCCCCCCCCCCACCTCTCAGCCGCCCCTGGTGGAGGATGACAGATCCCTTGAAGGACCCACTCTGCCCCTGTCCGCTGGCTCCTTCGTGCAGGAGCTCTTCCAAGCCCAGTATAGGTATGTCTACCCGCAGCGCAGTGCTGAACACCTTAAATTGATGAGCTCCAAGTCCTGAAGCCATGCTTCCTGGCATGGGAATAGCGAGCGGCTTTTCGCTGATTCAGATGAATCTCAGCGGTGCTTTGTGAGTGGGTGGAGGGAGGCAACACTGGTTTTATGCCCTGTATAAATCTTTACGATAATGAACGGCTGCTTTTGTGAATGCCGGCGCTGATTTCTCGCGTTCTGACGTGCAGGTCGTCGCTCACCTGTCCGCATTGCCAGAAGCAAAGCAACACCTTCGACCCGTTCCTCTGCATATCCCTGCCGATCCCCCTACCTCATACTCGGTAAGCACTCCTACAAACAGCCTTTTCGGGGTCTTCCTGTGCTTCTGTGTCAAATGGATTGACACACTGGATTTTGCTATGCATTTTTGATTGGGGGGGGGCACTGTGTGGCTCATTGGGTTAGGCCTCTGTGCCTGTGATCAGAAGGTTGCCGGTTCTAATCCTGGCCTCAGCAGAATAGTCGTCAGGCCCTCAATCAGGGCCTTCAAGCCCAGAAATAATTCAGGGACACTAGATTAATGGCCTGACCCTGCACTCAAGCACCGAGCTTCACCTCATTTCTTTATACTGAGGGACATTTCTGCTGCTAATTTGGCTGTCAGGATCAAAACTTCCAATCGTCAGTCGGTTAGTCCCTGTGATTAGGATGGGGGGGGTGTTTCTTTTGCTGTCCTGTTTCACTGTTATGAAGCACAGACAAATTAACTGCAAGGAAGCCTCCTTTAATTAGCCAATAGGCAACAGCCCGTTTATGAAGTGCTCGTCATCCTGATCTATTTTGTGACGGACTGCGAACGCTGTTTATTCCTGTCTCTTTTCTCCCATTAAGGTCAGTCAGGAAGTCATTTAGACTAACCTGTCTTTTGTTTTTTTCCCCTCAGTAGTTTGAGTGTAGAGACAGCGCAGACTTGATTGATAATGGCCCCGTGTCACACTCTACAATCATTATCCTCGTACTTCATAAAATATAAAGACGATGAGCTGAAATCAAGCGTGATGGTGACCTATGGCTGTTTAGGCCTGTGCTGTGAATTTAACTTTCCCAGAAAGATGATCTACTCAGCACTTGTGTCTATATGGCTTCAGTTTCACATCCATCTGAACTGTCTGACATCTGAAAGTAACATACTCCATGCCAGTTAAGTTTTTTCTCGGAATACTCTGGGTGTATTTTTAAAGATGCATATACAAAGCAGAGGCCACCTCATTTTCTGTCCATCTGTACGATCCACTTGCCCAGCTATAGCTATTTAGACACTATCCCGGGATGCAAAGGGCCGGACGGGATTTCAGACACATGGTATGAAAAGCCAGTACATCTGAAAAGTGAATTTTTTAGGCTACAGGAAAAAAGAGATTACCCATACGAAAACGGGAAGTGTGCGCCCGTGGAGCTAAGACTGCTTACAAATCGTTGCGTCAACTTGTTAATCTGCCAGAACAAATACAGGCAGTTGGATGTCTGTGCCGATGTGAAGCAGGTAAAGTATCTTGCGCAGTGGTGCAATAACCTTGCAACATATTTGTAACGGTACTTCACACAAATATAAAAAGTTCAGCTCCCTACTGCTGTGCCACGATGCCATCTGCTATGAAATCTCGATAGGGCTTGTCAGGGGTTATTAGTGAAAAAAGTGACCCTTGGCTGCCTGAACCAAAAAAGCAAAAAAAAAAAAAAAAAAGTATTTAGGCACTACTTTTATGTAATCAGCTGTTTTAGCAGTATTTATTGAAATTTGTATCCATGTACTCTTGGTATTATACTGGACAATATTATAGAGACCATAGCATTATTGGTTTATCGCATGTATTTTTCCTGAAATTATTGGAAATTCACCAACTTTAGATCATCTGAATAGTTCAATTGGATATACAAAGCCGTTCAGTTTTGAAAAGTCAACTTAAGAAGAAAATATACCTGGGGCAGTATTAACGCCCTACACAGCCCTTAGCAGTGCTGAGGGCCTCTAAGCAGCTCTCAGTAGCATCTGTCAGACTCCTGCACCTTTGCTTGTATGGCATATGATGGAAATATTTCAAATATGACTATATGATCTTTTGCCAAGAAATATTGTAATATTTATAAAGCAAAAAGTCGTGAAAATTTGCCCATAATTGTCATATCCATCAGCAAACGGGGGAATTGCGGAGGGAGGAATTGGGTTTGGGCAGACAGATCCAGGAAACGGGTTTATTAAGGTAGACAAGGCAAGGTACATATAGGAAACAACGTCAATGATCAGACTGGGGAAATAGACTTGAATGCGGACTTAACTACATAGAACTAATGGGAATAGCAAGAAACGGCTAGTCACAATCGGGATTGCACGCGACAAAGGCGCGCAGTTCGGGCACACCTCAGGGGAACAAATAGACAGGATTGGGGACAGAAGACTGCGAAAACAAAAGAAGACCTCAACGGGGCACCGGAAACAGGACGGACACACAGAACATGCACAGGGAAAAGAAACAGGACAACCACTGACAGACCACAGGTAACACAGACAGGCATAGGGGCACTAAAAATGGAGACACAGAGGGACACCAATAGGAGGAACAAAAGGACCAGGAGTGAATTCAGGAGACACAGAAGGACGAGGAGCAGACAGGTGGCTGGAAGGGAAAGGATGGGGGACAACGGGGAGCCAGAGGGATCCCCAGGAGCAGAAAGCCGCAGGGACAGCAGGCGACCTTGAGGCCGGAGCTGGTCAGACCCTTGGCGGCACCGAGGCAGGAGCAAGAGGGGACCTCGTAGGAGGTGAGGAGGAAGGTAAAGGGGCAGGCAGAGAAGGCAAGGAGGAAGCCGTAGCTGCAGTAGGCAGAGGCACAACCACAGCTGGCTCAGATGCAGGCACAGGCGACCAACGAGTCACAAGCGTGGGACCCGCAGGTGGTTGAGGAGGCGCCACAGGTGAAACCAAGGATGCCTGCCCAGCTGGAGTCTGGGGGGGAGCAAAGGCAAGCCAGAGAGTTGACCCCGACGTAGGTGTCCTCTCTCTTTCTGGGAGACAGAGAGCCGGGAACCCGTTCGAGATCCACTGCGATAAGGTCGTGGAGTCCCTGGAGGGGTCCAAGGGTATAGTCAAGTTAATCCTCGACGGGTCCCACTCAATCTCCTCTGCCAGCTCCTTCAAGGAGGAAGGAGCAGTGGTCAGGCCATCAGGGACCTCCTTAGGGACTGAGACTTGGGGCTGTAAAAACCAGAGACACAGGAGCAGGGTCCGGAATCAGGGAAACTGGTGGAGAGTTGGGAATGTGGGGGACTGGAACTGGGGGGATTGGAACTGGAGAGTCAGGAGGCTGAGGAGCTGCTGTCAAGGGGTCAGGGACCAGGGAGACTGAGGCTGAGGGGTCAGGAACTAGGGAAGGTGGAGCAAGGGCTGCCAGGACTGGAGCCGCTGGTGATGGCGCGTTGACTGCTGGGACTGGAGCCACTGGGGGTAGCACGTCACTGGGTGGGACGGGGGCCTCGCAGGGTGGAGTGTCAGCCACTAGGACAGGGTTCTCGCAGGGCGGCACATCAGCCACTGGGACCCGGTCCTTGCGGGGCGACATGTCAGCCTCTAGGACCAGAACCTCGGAGGGTGGCGTGTCGGCCACTGGGACTGGAACCTCGGGCACGGGAACCTCAGGTGCAGGGACCTTGAGTGCTGGAACCGGAACCTTGGGCAGTGGCACAGCAGGAACTACGGGCGGCGGTACAGGAATCTCCAGGGGCGCAGCCGGATTGGGTAGCGCGCGAACCTCTGGTGGCGCAGCTGGAACAGATGCGTCAAGAACATCGGGAGCTAAACTTCCACCGCAGACATAGGAACCATGGGGCCCCAAGCAGGAACTGGAACCACGGGGGGCGAAGCTGTAGCCATTGGTGCTGGAATCTCAGGGAGTGCTGCAGGAACTGCCAACACTGGCACCTTGAAGGGTGCTGCAGGAAGCTCTGGCACAAGAACCACGAGGGGCACCGCCGGCACAGAAACCACGGGGGGGGGGGGACACAGGAACCACTAGCACCGGAACCTCCAGAAGTGCCACAGGACTCATTGGCACAGGAACCTCTAGGGGTGCTGCAGGACCCACCGGCACAGTAACCACCGCCAGGGATTGCGTTTCAGGGGAGGTGAATGTGCCTGCTTAGGAAGCCAGCTCAGTTCTCAACTGGAGTAGCTTCCTCAGGTTCTCTGCCATTCGCTCTATTTCACAAGGCGGAGAAGTGAGTGTGAAGGCACTAAACTCCCCTTGCAGCTGTCTACAGGGTGGGACAGCTTCTGGGGAGTCTTGCACTGCTGGATTGTCAATTGTTGGGCTAGGGTCTCGGGTATAGGTGGAGCAACAGGCAGGCGGGCATTGTGCACAGGTGAAGAAGCAGGCAGATGGGCGTCATGCACAGGGGAAGAAGCAGGCAGATGGGCGTTGTGCACAGGTGGAGAAGCAGGCAGATGGGCGTCGTGCGCAGGCGGAGAAGGAGGCAGACGGGCACTGTGCGCAGGCGTAGAAGCAGGCAGACGGGTATCATGAGCGAGGAAGGCGGTGTCTGCAGCGATCCAGGAAGGGCTTCGGATATGCCCGATTTGCAGCTCTTTCTTTTCTTTCGTTCAGTTTTGTTTGCTCAGTTTGTTGTAGCAAAATGTATTGAAGATATCCATGTGACAAATTTTAACATGGGAACCCCACCCCCCTGCATCCCCATTTGGCACCTTTTATTGAAATGATTTCAAATAGTGCATTGCAAAATCACGTTGCTTTGTAAAATATGCAGCGTAATGCCGGGGCAGTACGAATGTATGAAAACTAGATACTTGCCAATCCTAACCTCAACCCAGCTGGCTTTTGCAGTCCTTCCAATGTGACAGTTGCACATGCATGACATGCAAATTTGAAATTAGCATGTACATTTTGCTCCTAAATATCCTGGTAATTCCCCATTACCTGATTCCCTTGTTAAGCTGGGTACCAGGAGGTTTTTTATTTATTTAGGTATGTTTTTTGGGAAAGATGGGTTATACCTTTCTGTGGGCTTCTCCTCAGCTGTCTACCATTCATCCATTGTCTTTAGCATTTGGTCAGAGATGTTTAGTCAGTTTGGAAGGTTTTGACAGTTTCTGCAGCAGTAGTAAAAATTGCAATCTGTGGTAGCTGGGATTTACGACGTGAGAGTGCTGGTACTCTATCACAGAGGAGCTGCACTGTAAATGAGAATCACTTTTTGTACCATATCCTTAGATTTTGTTTTTGCATTTTTTTTTTATTTGATCTGAAGCGTCAGAGAAGTATGGGCCAATACTGTTTCATTGTGCATTTTCTCCCATATATGTTGGATGCCAAAAAAGCAGGCGTGCCAGTATAATATTGACCAGCACCGTAAATTTGTGAGTTTTGTTTTGGTTGGAGCTTTGGACCTTTTCTATGTTCTGCAATGTTAATGTTATAACGTTTTGAAAACTGTTTTGGTAAACATTTAGTCTGCCTGGTCATCGAGCGGAGGAAATGCTCTTTGTGTGGGGTGGGGATGTTGACCTAATTGCACAGAAACCAGGGACTGTGGTTCAGCCAAATGATTTGACTGTGAGGGAAGTGATGGTAGTGTGTATCAGGGCTTAAAAACGAAAAAAAAAATCCATTCGGTTCATTCCGAGCAGAATCGATATTATAACGTTTCTGTTTTTGTGTTCCTCATTAAACAATACGTTCCAAAAACGGTTTTCTAGAAAAAGTACCGGTTAATAAACGTTATTTTATTACACG
>JAODKE010000050.1:9339062-9370532 GCA_026779605.1 Mormyrus hasselquistii | reverse complement strand
GCTGTGGTGGGGTTGGGGGGGGGGGGGGGGGGGGGGGGGGGGGGGGGGGGGGGGGTAGGTGGTGTTGAGTCAGATCATCAGTGTTCTTTGAATAATTAATTTAATTGCAACGTAAACTGTATTCATTGCACAGGACATGACTCCTGCCAAGTGGTCCTGACTTCTTATTTGATAGAGGCCTGGTGTGCAGCAGGCCCAACTTGCTATTTGATAGAGGCCCGGGGAACAACAGGCCCGACTCGCTATATGATAGAGGCCTGGTGCGCAGCAGGCCCAATGCGCTATTTTATAGAGGCCCGGTGTGCGGCAGGCCCGACTTGCTATTTGCTAGAGGCCCGGTGAGCAGCAGGCCCAACTTGGTATTTGATAGAGGCCTGGTGAGCGGCAGGCCCAACTCGCTATTTTATAGAGGCCCGGTGTGTGGCAGGCCCGACTCACTATTTGATAGAGGCCCGGTGAGCGGCAGGCCCGACTCACTGTTTGATAGAGGCCCGGTGAGCGGCAGGCCCAACTTGTATTTGATAGAGGCCTGGTGAGCGGCAGGCCCGACTTGCTATTTGCTAGAGGCCTGGTGAGCAGCAGGCCCAACTTGCTATTTGATAGAGGCCCGGTGAGCGGCAGGCCCAACTTGCTATTTGATAGAGGCCCGGTGAGCAGCAGGCCCAACTTGCTATTTGATAGAGGCCCGGTGAGCGGCAGGCCCGACTCACTATTTGATAGCTTTTTAGACTGTTGAGTGAATGGGGTTAGTCTGCAAACCATTGACTGGTTAACAGGCCTTTCAGGGTACATGGACACAGCAGCTAATCACCAGTAAGCTAAAAGAGAATAGGTACTTGTGCAGATGAATCTGTTGCTCCTTCCTGCTCTTTCTCTGTTTGACTGTTGTGGTGTGCTCCAGCTATCTCACCAAGCCTGGGCCCTCTCTAAGCCAGGTCTGGCTCCTGCTGTGTTCCTCTAGGATGTTATGCTCATGGTCTGCCCTTCCCCTGCCCAGGCCCCTGTACGTTACTGTGGTGTACCAGGGGAAGATGTCTCACTGCATGAGAATTGGAGTGGCCGTACCTCTCCACAGCACTGTGTTCCACTTGCGAGAAGCTATCTCCGTGGAGACCAAGGTGCCCCCTGACCAGGTACTTTGTCTGTCCGACTACTACTAGCTGTCTTTTTTTTCCACACCATAGCAGGTAGGGCTTAGATAAGCAGATCTATGGCCTAAGGATTGGCACCAGGTGCTTAATGTCAACAGCAACAGTTACTGTACATATCCGGGTATATGAATGCACAGGTATGTGTTACTGTGGATAAGGGTTGGGTTTGGTTGGGTTGGGTGTTTGAACCCCACCCTTCGTGTCGGCATGTGCTGCTTTTGTGTTCTCCTTCTGGGAACTCTGCTTTGCTCCTGTTGTCCAGAAACATGTGGTTTAGGCCAACTGGTATCTCCAGTAGGGGTCAGTGTGTTCTTCACTGGCCAGGGCACTGTGCCTCAGACGCTTGCCGGCTCCAATCCCACAGTCGGCACAGTGACATCACCATTTTTGAATAATGTCCTTAACCCTATTTGCTTTAGGGAATGTGCCATCCTGCTTTATCAATACTGTACGTCGTTTCAGTTAAAAGCATAAAAAACAAAAAAATTGCACATGTATCTCTCGTGTGTGCAGACGTTGGTCCTGACCTTCCTAGGGCAGCCTCCTCCCCCAGCCCTGTAATGTCGGTGGGCAGTGGATGGGTGGTTCATTAGTATTATACTTGTTGGTATTTAAGTCTAGAAAGGGCATTTTCATCACTAACATCATTCTGTTTAAATGGATGAAAGTTGGTTAAAGCTTTTATTTGCACAGCAATCACACATTTTCTCAGGGAGATCTTCTTCTGGTTTCACTTGATGTTAAATATAGCAAACTTTAGTGTAAACATTTGAACTTAAGTACAGGACTTGCTGTTTTTTTTGACGTGAATGTGCCCCGTATGGCTCTGTGAGCAGAGACCTTTATCTGTGAGCTAGGCCCTGTTGGGCAGATGGGGGCCCTCGTGGCTACATACCCAAGGGCACCCTATTGTGTCCCTGCCGATAGTCAGCGGTCTCATTGTGCCACGACGTGACAATGGGTGACATTATCACCCCCATCCAGCTCCAAAAACCATCTGTATTCATATAACTGGGCCCTGGACAATGGTTTGATTTTGGTATTTATACTCTTGAACCGTTTCTCTACAGAACAGTGAGTTGTTTCAGGCTGTTCTGATCTTGTTTTATCTTTGTTACACAGATCGTCTTGTGTGAAATGTATTACGACGGCTTCCACCGCTCTTTCTGTAACGACGACGAGGATCTTAATATCATTCAAGAAAGCGACTCGATCTTTGCATTTGAAACGCCAGAAACTTTCAGACCGGAAAATGTTTGGGCTCAAAGAGGTATTTGTTTGTCTACATGGGTTTTGTTTTTTTGTTTTGGCTCCATTCGTTTTTTGTTTTGTAGTTATTTATTGATTCGTCCATTAAATCATTGTAAAGTTAGTTTTTTTATACTCCAGATATATAGTATTTAAGTAATTGTAAAATGTCATTTGTCATTTTAGCATGAAGTATTTTCAGTTGTTTCTTTTCTACCCTTGATAATTTTCTAAAAACTCATTCTGAAAATTAATAATACTGCTTTACAGTTCTCTTGCTATCAGGCAATTAGATTCTTGTACAGTTGATCACTGCCTTACCTCTATTGAAGTATAATGATTCACAACATGAAACTTGAACTTCTGCTTTATTTTAGGAAGCCTGCAGACAAACCTAAATCAGAACAACTTGAAATATTCAGCAGAGAACAACAGGACGGCCTCGTTCATGCAGGGTGCGGTGTCACCCAATAAGAACTCTGACAAAATCGTCTTGCTGGTGTGCAACAGGACCTGTACTGGCCACCAGGGAAGGAGGTACTGGGGATGACTGGGCCGGCAGCCACCACTCAACCTCACTTACTATATTGTCCCTTCCTAAAGGCCAGTCTTTATACTAAAACACTGAAATCACTTCAGCCTTTAACTCTAAATGCATTATGGGATTATTGCAGGTTCTCTGTCACACCTCTACAGCACCACGCTGCAGTTTCATGGGCCATTTCACATAGCTTAGATCCGCTTTACAGCCAGTGGTAGCCAGTGCTTGCTTCATTGCATGCTGTTATAGTTCGAGCCCAGGGGTGTTCAGTGGTCTGTGTGTGTGTGTGTGTTGACTATGCATGTACAAGCACATTGACTAGGCGCTTCCAGTAGGTGGCACTGATTTTCACAGAGCAGAGGTCAACTAAGAAAGCGAAGAAGAAGAAGAATAGCTGCTGTTGTAGTATTTATGGTGAGCAGCTATGTGGGAATTTGCGTATTTAATTTTTCATACTGTCCAGACTACACTGCAGTGTATGGGATTTTCAAAAGCAGCACTATTCCGGCCCTTTTTAAATTTTGCAGATAAAGTTTGCCGGTGGGAGGGGTCCCGGCTAATTTTGTTGCACTGATTTCAAAATAACGTGAAATGCCATATTATCATAATATAGCCCAAGCCAAGTAACAACTCTAAAACTTTTACCCATTTCAGTACACTGCTTCTATTTCTATTTCTGTTTCTTAAAATACATCTGCCCTCTGCTGGTCTGGAGGAATATCAATGCTGTACACTTGCGCTAACCACAACAGTCTGCGTCAATGAACAAATGTAGCAGGTACACAAGAGTACACGCATAAACACGTGTGGACCGTAACGGTGCAGCAAAAGTGAAGTACGAACTGGGCTTCAGCAATATCACATTCATCTGTAGCCACTATTCTCTGATGTACCTCTAGTCTTCCTCATTCCACTAATAATTCCATAATGGTGGCATTAGTTTTTTAAAAAGGCAGGTCTTGTCCTCTGCCACTCTGGACTGACGGCCAGGCCACCCGAGTGCTGAGCGCCCCCTGCTTCCTCCGCAGGTTTGGCCATCCGTTTGTGCTTCACCTGGAGCGCACAGTGTCCTGGGAGGGCTTCCAGAAAGAGATCCTGGAGAAAATGAAGCATCTGTTGAGACCAGGGGTCGGTGCAAAGGTGAGGAGGGGGACATATCATGGCTCATCCATCCATCCATCCATCCATCCATCCATTCTCTAAATGCTTATCCTGGTCAGGGTCATGGGCACCTTGGAGCAGGAGAATACCCAGAATGGTCCCAGGACAGACACACAGACAAAGAAAGAGACACACACACACATAAATACACACACACATACTATGGGACAAATCTTAATCCCAAGTATGACGACCTTAACCCCTACCCAGCCCTAACCTTTAACCATAAGTAACCAAACAAAACACAAGACGTTTGGCATTTTTAGTTTTTTGATTGCAGCCAGGTATTTTTTTATAAAACTGAGTTTCCCCTTGCGGGGACCAAAACGGTGGTCCCCACAGCATCAAAATAACAGGTTTTTTGTTGCATTGTGGGGACATTTGGCACCTACAATGTAATACATATATAACCCACGGATCACACACTGCAGGAGCCATTTAAACCGCTGTTAGCCGCTGTGCTGTCCGTGGGAAAATGTTTCTCACTTGGTGGTGTAGTGCAGCAGCGTCGAGAATTTGGGTGACACTGTGACCATGTCACTGCATGTCGGTGTCGTGTTAATGCAGCTGCAGTATTGATGGGTCGCTTGTAACAGTTCAGGACTCAAATGGAGGAGGAATGGCGCAGGACGCCCATGCCGGTTCTCCTTTGTCTGCAGGTGGGCCTCTTCAGCTTGCGTGTGGTGGGGGTGGTGGGAATCACCTACCTTCTTCCCCAGGAGGAGCAGCCGTTAAGTCACCCCACCGTGGAGAGGTAAGCTCCCTCCTCCAGATCCTCGTCCTGAGTTTCTCCTTTCCAGAGGTGCTGTGCTTCATCTTTCCGTGTCCTTTGCCCCCAAAAAAGTTTTCAAGATTTGTTGCAGTTTCCTTGTGTTCTGTACAGTTGAGTTCAGCTAAATTATGCGAACAATTATGCCTCACTTGACACATCACCCCAAAGTGAAATCACTGCATGTTGCCATTAGCTCTTGTTGCTAACTATGATGTAGCAAACATGAACAATGCAGCCTAAATCTTTAAGTGTTTTTTTGCAAAATGTCTGCCAGCTGCAAACCCAAATCAATCCAGTGTGACTTATTCCTGATTTTGATGTCACAGCTCATGTGACAAGGGCCGAGATAAATACAAACAGAAGCTGGGAGGGTTTAAAACTTCTCAGTCTTTCTCGGGCTTTTGGCAGTGATAAGTCTCCCAACCTAATGGAGTCCTTCAGGCGCCTGTAGTTATATCATTTACTACTATGAGGCTTGTTGTTGTTCAGTGTTCTGGGTATTTTTTAGGCACCTCTTTCTTGTGTGAATGGGCTCCTGGTTTAAATGGGACAGCAGTATTCATTTCCACTCGCTTTGTGTAAGCAGAAATTGTGGGCTTTGTTGTTGTCGCCAAGGGTTATTTATTTAAATCGTTATCCCACATGAGGTGACCAGAATAGTTGCTCGATTTGGCTATTTTATCTGCTTCTCCTGATTGAGCTTTGAACCTGCAGTAGAGCCCCTGTCCTAGCCTGTCATCAGTGTCTACTTGTCCTAGCCTGTCGTCAGTGTCCACTTGTCCTAGCCTGTTCTCAGTGTCCCCCTGTCCTAGCCTGTCCTCAGTGTCCCCCTGCCCTATCCTGATGTCAGTGTCAACTTGTCCTAGCCTGTCCTCAGTGTCCCCCTGTCCTAGCCTGTCCTCAGTGTTCCTTGTCCTAATGCTGAACACGGGTGGCCCTTTGTAAGGCAACCTTTATGAAAGAATTTATAGCAGTATGTACAGATAAACTGGTGTCGAAGTGCTTCACAAGCTACTTGAAGATTTAATGTCACGCTAACATTGATTTTCTGGCACTGGGCCTTCTTTAGCTCTTGTTTCTTCTTTGGGAATGTTGTTTCCAAGCTGTTGTGACCAGCCATGGTCTATGAAGTTTAAATGGCTTTCAGTCATTAGTTGGGGTCTCAAGGCATATTTGTACACTCTTCGGTTCCTGCTGGGATCTCTGGGCATATTTGTACACTCCTTAGTTCCTGCTGGGATCTCTTGGTATGTTTTTACACTCCTTGGTTCCTTCTGGGGTCTCTGGGCATGTTTGTACACTCCTGAGTTCCTGCTGGGATCTCTGAGCATATTTGTACACTCCTTAGTTCCTGCTGGGATCTCTTGGTATGTTTGTACACTCCTCAGTTCCTGCTGGGATCTCTGGGCATATTTGTAAACTCCATACTTCTCACTGGGGTCACTGGGCATGTTTGTACAATCCTCAATTCCTGCTGTTCCTGCTTCTCTCGCCTCTGTAGGGCCTACAAGGCCTGTGGGCTTGGCGGACCCGCCCATGTCAAGGTCGTGGTTGAATGGGACAAGGACACCAGGGATTAGTAAGTAGCTGAAAATACCATGAATGACCCCCAGTTAAAAACCCATGACCCTGTACTGGAAATAAGCATTTAGAAGATGGATAGAATTGCGTTTTGGGTATGGATCTTCTGAAGTATTCTTCTTGAAAACATTCAAGTGCAAACCCTAAATTAATTGACTAAGTAATGGCTTTATATTTATATGTGTTTCCAGTGGCCATGTCTCCTTAAAGTTTTTACATTTATTTATTAATTATACCTGTAAAAAAAAAATAATTTAATTGTAAACCATGTGGTATACAGTGTTATAATTCTCACATGACTCAAACTCACTAGTTACCCTGAATTCCTTCTTTAAATAAAAAGCAAACAAATATATGCAGGTGTATAAGGAACGTGTGCAATAAGCTAGATGCTTAAAAATAGCCTTTGATTTATTTCTGCTCTGCCGTGACTCCGTGTGCTCACACAGTCTGTTCGGGAGTCTGGAGGAGGAGTACATCCCGGATGCGGAGAGTGTGCGGCTGCACCGCGAGCTGCACAGCCAGCCCCAGGCTTGCACCCTGGCACAGTGTCTCCAGCTCTACACTAAAGAAGAGCAGGTCAGGCTGGGGGGGGGGCAGAGCCACTCTTCTCTTCATCACTCTGTCTTCTGCACAGGCAGTTATGTCCTTTGATTTCATGCTTATGATGATGAGAACCCTTTATTGCTGATGCAAAACACCATGTCACTAGTCACAAGTACCGGCGAAATAACTGGCCATCAACCCGACCATACATGTACACAAACATCACATTATAGGGGCTAAACAGGTCAGGAAGACGGGGGATATAGGAAGAACAGAGAAAAACCGATTTACATGAGGAGAGAGGAGTAGAATAAAAAAACAGCCCCCAGACTGCACTCCAGTAGGGAGAACATTGTAGACTCAAACTCACTAGTTACCCTCACTATGTTATGCAACATACACACACATGTACACATACAAACACAATGGGACTCATTCATTCTATGGGGGAAAACTCTAATCCCAACATGAGGACCTTAATCCCTACCCAGCCCACAACGTCAAAATAACAGTTTAAAGGTATACCAAATCAATTAAAAATATTTTTTTTTTGATAAACAAACACCAACTCTGGCATATGACGACAGTCCCAAAGCACTATATTTTATAACTATGCATATTTTACATATATTTATAACATTTGTTACAGAATAGGGCTGATCATCAAGTGGCATAAACTCCAAAACGTAATTTTCTGAGTGATGTCTTTTGATTTCACCCAGTCTGCACTGAATTTTCTTTTGCTATCAGACATTTGTGTTACTGGTGGACAAGCGCTGTTTGACAGTACTGCAGCCTTCTCTATCGGGGCAGGTTTGTTTGTCAGAAACTCTTCATACTCCTCACTGTCTCGCCTTAAGGTGACCAATCAAATTTGTAGTGTTTAAAAGTTAGTTAGCCTAGATCCTTCTCGTGAAATTTTAGCAATGTTTGTAAAATACATTCCTAACGTTGTTTTTGCTAAAGTTATAATAATCCCACCCCAGCAGACATTTTTCTAACTGTTTAGTACCTGGGTGTGCAAAGCAATATGCGTCAGCATTTTAAAGGAAATTATTGCCAGTAAATATCGGCTCATTTTTAAACATCGGCTAATGGCCAGTTGTTGCTGTATCGGCTGATACCGATAGTTCGCCAATACGATCGGTGCATCTCTAGATGTAACGGCATAAAATTTGCGGTTCAGTTTGAGCTACGGTTTTGGGTTAGTGGTTTGATGCAGTTGCGGTACAGTAGGTAAAACGGAATTTATTTTGTAAACATTTATTGAATCTGCAAACAGGAACACATTTAGGAACAGCAATTGTAAACCATGTAAATGCATAAATGCAATACAATCATAATGATTATAAGAAACCAAATACTGCACAAATCTGTTCCAAACTACTGCATATAGTTGCATATCTGTAGCAATAAACATGACCCCTATAGCCGTAATTCTTATTTACTGACAAAAGCCCTTAAATTCTATGGGTAGGCAGCACATCTGTCTACAAGAAGACCTATCAGATACTTATTTGTGTATTTTAAACATAAAAATGTACAATAAGTGTATCAAAAATATAATCATAATGAACTAAATCCTGTGTTCTATGAGGATGATCACATATCCCTAGTGACAAACACTCCAATACCATAGTTATTTTTTAACCCGTCTGAATTTCCTTCACCTTAGATGCTACGAGGAGATTAACTTGCAGATGCAGTTTCTGCTTTGTCCAGTTGTACTCATTATTGGATAATGTCGTCTCATATGAGTTAGCATGTTGCATGTGTTGCCAGTAATGTATACGAGTTTGGTGTTACAGAGACGACAGACTATCTTAGTTTTACTAACTGCTCTCTCTTCATTTATGGTGTAATAAATGTTCTAAAACTGCTAACCAAAGGTGGATTTCAGGTCCAGACTAATTTCAATCAAGTAGTTGAGTACTCTGTTACTGACTGTTTATACTCAATTGGTTAACTGAAACACAATCTTAGTCTGGATTTTTACTATCTGGACCTCTATCCACCTCCGATGACTGACTCTATCCAGCATTATCCGTAACCAACTCATAGCCGCAATTAGCATAATGTTTTCACTGTTCAACATCCGCTTTTGAATTCATGTTATGCCAATGTCAGTGAATGTATTCATTTCTTCATTGTTTTGTAGCAAACAGAAAATGATGTGTGAAATGGCATGCGATAGATATATGCACTGTTACTGCCCTCGTGCTTGGAAGCCCTACCATATCGTAGTGACACATGGTGCATAACTTTGTGAAGGGGAACATTCACATAACTTCTTCCTCCGTAGCTTTTCATCGTGCTGTTTTTAGTTGTTCATTTATGTATGTCCTATAAATCCTCTTTGTTAATGCATTTGAGTAACTCGCTCATTGCTGTCTTTCTATCTTAAGTGATTCCCCCATTAACTCGACTTTCGCACACATTGTTTTTCTCTGAATCAAGTTAATTTCTGTTAAATAAGGCTAACAATTTTCTCTAGGTTATTCTCTCATTAGGACACTCTGAAACTCTGGGCTACGACTTGCATAAGGGCCTGGTCCTGCGATGTGGGATGGCCAGATCGGGCCAGATAGACATCCCCAGGCCTCCGTGTCTTTTTGCCGAGTTTTGCCACGAAGACCATGAGCACTAGCTACGTATGCATGTCGCTTTAGCATTGATGCTGAGGATCGCCCTTTGTGCTCCAGCTGGCCCCAGATGATGCCTGGCGCTGTCCCCACTGTAAGCAACTGCAACAGGGGCGTATCAAGCTCAGTCTCTGGACCCTGCCAGATGTCCTCATTCTGCATCTCAAGAGGTTCAGACAGGTACCAAACCAGCAGCGCAAACACTGCATGTTTTCCCTTGGGGTTAAGCTTCGGCAGATAGTCGTTTCTGTTTTAGCGGTAACTTTAACGGCTAAGTAGAGCCCAGTTCTGTTTGACTCTGCACGACCATCAGTCTGACGTGGAGAGTCACAGTCTCACTGCAGGCTTTGTGCCTTGGCTCGACAGGAGGTGGACAGGAGAGTGAAGATCCAGAATATGGTGAGGTTCCCCCTGTTGGGAATGGACATGGCTCCCCACATGGTGAAAAGGAGCCAGAGCAGCTGGAGCCTTCCGTCGCATTGGTCACCCTGGAGACGGCCCTATGGGCTCGGCCGCGACCCCCACGACTACCTGTATGACCTGTACGCCGTGTGCAACCACCACGGCTCCATGCACGGGGGACACTACACAGGTGAGGCTCTGCAGTGGACATACTCACATGGTCTGGTTGGCTTGCCAGTGGCACATCCTGCAGCCCTCATGACCCGTTGGTCCCCTCAGCTTACTGTAAAAACTCCGTCGATGGACAGTGGTACTGCTTCGATGACAGTGACGTCCAACCCATAGCGGAGGAACAAGTTTGCAAGCAGACAGCGTATATCCTTTTCTATCAACGGAGAACTGCCATTCCTTCTTGGTCGGCTAACAGCTCTGTTGCAGGTGATTGTGGTTTTTTTGTTTCTGCTCATGGGATTTCTTCAGACGCCGTATGGCCCAGTTCCCGTTAAGGCTTCTACAGTGACCGTGTTGTGCTGCTCCTTCCAGGTTCCACCAGCTCCTCGCTATGCGAGCACTGGGTCAACCGGATCCCTGGTAGCCGGCAGGCCAGTGTGGCTTCTGGCGCCTCGTCCAGACGCACCTCCCTGGCCTCGCTGGCGGAGTCTGGGGATTTCCCGGGGGAGCGCAGTGAGGATGACGGTTAGTGCCACATGCTTACCTTCCACAAGCTTACCTTCCACTGTGTGCATCTCTGTGCATGGAGTATGTTACCCTCTTGTCTGTATAGCGTTTGTGTCATTGTGTAATCACTTTTGTAATTTTCTAACCTCCCTGACTACTTTACCTTGCTTGACTAATGAAGGATCTTGACTGATGAAACTCTTTCTCATTTTGTATCCGTGCATCAGCTTAACCACTTGTCTTTCCCATAAGGAGGATTCTCTATCCGGCCTTTCGTGAGGAGCGTTCAGCGGCAGAGTCTGTCTTCAAGATCATCCTTAGCTAGCCCCCTGGCTCTGAATGAGAATGGGATCAAGCCCTCGTGGTCCCTCTCAGCCAAACTCCACCTGAGGTCCAACTCTCCCTCACGCTTTTCCTTAGACTCCTTTTCCTCATCCTTAGAGAGGATAGGAGAGACTTGCGACGACAAAGTGTCAACGTCCTGTTTCGGCAGCTACAGCAGGCATGAGCGGCAGGCGAATAAGGCTCCCCTGGCAAAGATGGAGGGCATCACCAGCGACGAGGGCAATGGTACGGAGTTTGTAGACGAGACCTACTGCAGGGCTCCCATTCAGCCAGACAAGAAGAGCTTCAAGGCTGACCAGGTTGACAACAGCAACCAGCTTCCAGGTGTGGAGCAGAAGAACAAAAGCGGGCAAGGAAACCCCCCCAAGGAGCAGAAGCGAAGGAGCATTTCTGGAGGGCCAGGTCCAAAATCGGAGAGCTCAGGCACCAAGAGGAGTTCTGCTAAGATTGTGTCGGACATGGAGAAGACCTCCAAGAAGCGCCTGGGCGGGATCTCTGCTTCTAAGTCCCCCTCTTCCCCGATCTCATTCAGCCCCCGATCTAAGAGCTCCACTAAAGTGTCTAACCTGAAGGACAAAACTGACTCTGCAAAGATCCCGAGGTCCCCATCCACTGGAACACCTTCTAAGAAGGTATCTGCCAAGGGTCAGGAAACACCACCACCAGGGGCCACAAAACAGAAGCAGCGTATCTCATCTATGCCCAAATCGTCCGTGTCTGCCTCACCCCTTGTTAGGAAAACCCTGTCCGGGACCGAAAGGACTTTGGCAACTGGTCGGGGCAAACTGGAGAAGAGTGCCAGTCAGGACTCCCCCCGGACCAGCCCTTTGGTAGACAAGCCCAAACCGAGCCCTGCGGCCCGGGTCCCACTGCCCCGAGTGGCCGACGGCAACCGTCTGGATAAGCGGCTGCGCAGCTCCAGCAGCAGCTCCTCCGTCACCAGCCTCCGGTCCCCAAGCGCCTCCTCTAGGGAATTCCACAGGAGCAACAAATCTGAGGACAAGGGATTATCCTTTTTTAAGTCTTCGCTGCGACAAAAGGAGACGCGCAGGTCCGCAGACTTGGGCAAGACTGCCATGTTGGCTAAGAAGGCTTCTGAGGGGGCCGCCAAGGGGGGCGCCCTGGCCAACGGCTCACTAGGGACCAGCAACGGCTCCAGTAAGCCGCCTCTGAAGGCGCCCCCAGGTTCCCAGGCATTCAAAGGTTCGGACAAGGAGAGGTCTCCCAAGACCTCTGCCCCCATCAAACGCTCGGCTTTATCTCAGTGCAAATCGAAGTCTTCCACCCCTGAGATGGGACAGCAGTCTCCCGCAAATGGGAAAAAGCTACTTGAAAAGACTGCTTCCTCTAGAAAGCTTTCCTCCAGCATGCAATCGTCTGCAAGACTAACACAGAAGCCTCAGTGATCTATGAATAGTGATTTTAGTTTTCCTGCAATGCAGCTATTTTTATGTGCCTAATTATAAATATATGTATAATATATACAATTACAATATAAGAATATATAGTCTATATTTTTCTTTTCGTAAAGAGAACTCAGTTCTGTAGATTATGAAAGCGCCTTTATATCTTACCATCAAACCAAATAATTGCCAAAATGGCAAAATCTGGTACAAAGTCCGCTACTGTGCACAATCAAATATTTTACTCATGAATGTTTGTTTTTCTTTGTGTGTGCGTGTGCTTATTTTATTATTATTATTATTTTGCCAAAACAGTGGTAATACAGACTTCACCGTTGATCGCAATGCTACTTAAGTTTTCCGTGGTCTTTCATGCTTTGAAACTTCTGAGAACACTTTAATATCGATTTGCAGGACAAAGATACATCACTTTCACATGGGTAAAAAAAAAAAAAAGAAGAGTTTCATGGTAATGTCTTTGTATAGTCTTTCACCAACACACTAAGTATCTACAATATTCCCAACAGTACAGGGTTGTTCAACATGAATAAAATAGGTCGTTTAATTTTTTTAATTTTTTTTTTTTTTTAAAGTGGTCTTGGCTGGAGATTCACTGGTTTGTGTGAATTGGTAGATGGTGCTGGGATTGGGACACTAAACTCCGTGTCTACACTGCACATTTATTTTTTAATCTTTGACTTGGTCACATGGTTTGTTGTTTTTGTGATCATAAGAAAACCACCTGCTGATGACACACAGTAATTGAGTCATTTAGCTGCATTAATCCAAATGTGTCATGTAAAAGTCTGATATAGGTCCATCCTGAATATTAGCCAGATGCATTTCAGTGGTGCTGCTTTTTCCCTTCCGGGACGTGATGTGATCCCAATGAGACGAGTGCTGGAGTAAGAGCGAGCTTTCAGATTGAAATGTTACTGTGTCTGTCCCTCTTTACGTTTGGCTTTAAGGAATTTAAACTAATGTTTCCACCTGCTGACAAAATCTCTGTAAACAGATGTTGCGTGGTTTCAGGCGCTGAGCACGTTTCGAACCTGCACATATCCCTGTGCGTCTGGTCCATGTGCTTGGCTCTCTACTCCCCTCTCCATCACTGTGCGTCTGGTCCTCGTGCCCGACTCTCTCTATTGCATGGTGTTTCCGTTTCACTTTATTTTTAATGTCTGGTTGAACATGCGCATACGGTCATACACACAACACACATGAAGCAGATGCTTGCTCGCTTTTGATCATCGTCCTTATCCACGCCGTGATGGCATTCATTTTTTTCCAGTTGACTGTGACATCCAGCTATGTGGCACATGGGACGTAGGGTTGCTGTAATGTCCACCTCTCCATTGGTGGCTACTATCTGAAACATTTAAGAGTCAGTCAGGGTGAGTGTGTTTGATTCTCTGATCTAAGTTTGTTACCTTATGATTAAGAGCCCACTCTTAAAATACTATTTTACATGTCGCATGTAACTACACTGCTATTACCCGAAATAATTGTTTTTCACGTTGTCCTGTAAAGTTTTGCCTTGGTTTAATGGTGATACATTAACCACAATAATGCTGCGTATACGGTATTGTACAGGGTTCGAGATAAATACCACAGTGCTCCCTGAATTTAATGGGAGTTGTAGCATATACATAAGAAGAATGCCTGGTTCTGGTTTGTTGCACTGAAGGCAGAGGCGCCCTCTAGTGGATGTTAGGCACTGCTGGTGAATGTACAAAAGCAGTGTTGCATGTCTATGCATGAAGGAATCTATGCAAGTGACTGTTGGTGATGCTGGCTGCCTGGTGTTGTTTTCCGCGTTCTGAGTGATGGAATGCATGGACAGTCCCCTTACCTGCCTCTGCCTTTGCCTTGATGATCTCATTGCTCTTTACATGATACAAATGACATCTCTGTTTTCCCTTGAATAACACTTGATATTAACATCCGCTGGTGTTTGATTTTGACATTTTTCTCCTTAATGAGCTTAAAAAAAAAGCATCCATAAAATATCACTTTTCCAATGTGTTGAAGCACCAACACCGATTTCATTGAGGGGAAAAAAACCACAATGAAATGTTGAATTGATCCACTTTCGTCATGTATGTTGTTTTACCACAGTCATTAACAGTTTGTATGCTGTGTTGACAAGCTTCCAAATCTTTCTGGGTGAAGTACTAATTAAGAACGATAATTGTGATGATAAAAAAATCTATTCCATAATTGTTTTTTTTTAATGGTGGGGGATGTTATTGAAATGGCAATAGCAGCTTAGTTCAATATGAAATGAGATTCCTTTGCTGTAAGTCAGTACACTGGAATCGCTGGCTTGTTAGGCATGTTGCTGTGTGTTTGCTTTTTTTGACATTAGGAGGTTTTGCTCTACACTGAAAATGTTCTCTAGTGCAAGTATGTGGAAGGTCGTGCAATATGGAAATGGAATATATTTAATAATGACAACTTAAAACGTGACTCATGGTCAAGTGCATGAGACGCAAAGCTTTGTTAATTTATTTGTATAGGTCACAATTTGAAGAGAATGCACTTTTAATATGCACATTTCTATCATTTTTATGTTTCAGAATATGTTTTTCCTTTGAAAGAACAAAAATTTGTATAAAGGATCTACATATGCAAGAAAAGAAACTGAAATGTAATAAACAACAGGAAACACTGTGGTGTGTGTAAAATTTGTTTTCCTACAAGTTCATTTGCAAATCTGAAGCAACTCTGTTGTGGACTCAGTGTTTCGTCAGTGTATCCAGCACTCAGTGAATTGTGATGATGTGTTAGTCGACGGCAGCCAGCCAGCATCAAGTTGTGGTCAGACTGAAACTGGGATATTTGTCCATACACACCGTTGGCATCCTAGGTCTCAAAGTATCACTGCATAGCAGGGAAAGGCTGCCTGCTTCACTGCGCACACAGTAAGATACGCTGACGCTCCTGTGGGCTCTTGATGAGCTCAGATCACTGGCAAAATAAATTCCAGTAAAAGCCAGAATATTTTGGCCAAAAACTCAGCTGCCTTTTCCCAGGGGTGGAGGCTTGGCTTTAAAATGACCTTTCAGTAACAAAATGACCTAAAGCATACATCAAAATCATACATCATACATCAAAATCATACATCATACATCAAGATCATACATCATACATCAAAATCATACATCAAGATCATATATCATACATCAAAATTATACATCAAAATCAAATCAAAATCGTACAATTGCAGCCACGTGTTCACAGCCACAGGTTTTTTTTTTACTGACATCTAGATAAATAAAATGTGTCTGCTTCACAGCAGTCTTGCTGCTCTCCTTGGAAAAATGATCAAAACTACACTCTTTTTTTCCCCCACACTATTTTGATCCTCTAAAAAGACAATAAGTGAAGCCCTTGAGTTAAACTGTGGCCTAAATGTTTTTACATCAGTGTTATTTCCCAGATATTAATATATTTATTGTTTTTTTTATGTGAAGTCAAGATTTAAAAGCATAAATAAAGCCACATAAAACGGTTGTTTAATAATTCAACAGTTGTGTGCAAATGAAACATTTCAGCCTGAATGGTGACCCAGTTCAGCCAGTGAGGATGAAATGAAATTTTGGGCTATCACTGTAAACCTTCGAACCGTGCTATATTGAATTTTAATGCACACTACTATAATCTTATAGGTTTTCAAAATATATCCTGATCTGCTGTGGAGCACACCGCCAAATGCTTCCTCCCCAGTAAGGTCTGACGCGCAGAGTGCAGCAATGCTGCCCCAACACCTTTTCCTCTTTCTTCGAATCCACGTGCGTACTTGACTACTGGTCCTGTTCTCTCCGCAGCTGTCTCTGCCACAGAAACATGGGGAGATTCATCTTGGGAACAGGGCATTCGGCCTGTTAGGGATTTATAGGAGTGTGATAAATAAAATGTGTGGTTTTCGCTGAAGCATTTAAGGCCCTGCATCACATATCAATGTCTGTGCTGCTCTCATGAATTGTAAGGCGAGTGTGCGGGATATGGAGTGACAAGCTGATCCTGGGCTCATGAACACACCCTGAAGTTCTTTGCTTTCAGTTTCTTCCCGTATTTATATTTCCTTTTTAGTGAAGATGGGCCACTGAAATCCTTCAGTAATAAAGCAGGTTGCTTTATCCCAGGACATCCCACACCCCATCTGCACTACATATATGTGAACAGCATTTTGTCCAACTAAAGGAGTTAAGATGAAGTTCGACTGACCCTTATCTGCAGTAAGTGCCTGTGCTCTTCCGGTAAGGCTTTCCAATAGATGCCGGAACGTTGCTGGTGGGATTTGCTGGCATTCAGGTCCGATTCTGATGCTGGGTGATCCGGCCCCTTTCTGTGAGTTCGTGTGGTCCTCACTTTGTACCTGAACTTGCTCCCAGACGTTTGGATCTTCACAATCACTTCACTTGCAGTTTCTCGGGGCAGCTCCAGCAGCACAGAAATTTCCTGAACTGACTTCTTGAAAGGATTGGCATCCTATGATGTTGAAAGCCACTACCCCCGTCTGTGTGGGCACTCATTCTGCTGCCGCTGCTTGTTTGAAGGAGATGGCTGACTGCATAGTTATAAATCTGTGTCCGCATTGGGTGAGCCTTTAATTAGCCAATTCCTCTAACTAATAGGGGTTCCCACGTACTTTTGTGCCTGCATATCATGTATATCAGAAAATGCTGGACTGTAAATAAATCTGGAATGTGGAATGGATCAAGATCTGCAATCAGCTTTTCTGCTTATAATTTATCACTTCGGCTGGGTACTCATTCTTATCTCTGCAAGCCAGCCGCAGTGTTGTAGAGGAGATGCTTTAGTTTCTGCTAAATGTTGAACATGTTTGTTGCCTTTTAATAGCTCTCTGACACTGGTCTCATTCCATGGTATCCACTATTCTTGCTGCAATCGCCAGTCTCGCTGTGCAGCTAAAGCAGGGTGAAGGGTTACATTTAACTGGCCCCCGTGTGGGTGCCAGTCCCAGTCTGTTTACCCACCGCCTGTGGCACTGGGCCTCATAGCTTTATTAATAATTGTTTGCATTTAAAGCTGTATCTCCTGAGGCCACAGAGGAAATTCAGAATCTCCTCCGTGCTACAAAAAGCCTTCTACGGCACTGTTGTGGGATCTGTGCTCTGCTACGCCGGACGTGGCCTTTCCACGTGGAACGTTTTATTTCCTCTAAATACAGTAACCTTTTTGATATGTACAATAAATGAAAATAATAAATATATATATATATATTTTTTTTAAAGTACAGTAAATGAGTAACAATGTTAGCTTGAACTCATTACTGAAAGTAATGAAGTAGCGTATCACCATTAAACCAAAGTAGTGAAGTAAATACTGTATTATTTGTCATGTGTATTACCTTTGTAAGGTGAGGTGGATGTGATCAGAAAGTTCATCAGGTGACTGCATTTAATAGACTTGTTCACCTTTGCGCAGCAGTCATGCACACCTGTATTTCTATACACTCTTTCTTGCCATTCTTTCTCTCTATGGTGAATGGTTTACTTTTAAATAATAGGCCTTCCTAGATCCAATTAGCATGAAAAGAGGACAAGCAGAATTCCTATGAACACACCTGTGCAAAATTTCTGGAAGGGTTAGGAGTTAAATATAAAGGCAGCCTTTGTTGCAGAAGCACTGGACTTCGTGTCTCCAAGAACACTTTCAAAGCCCACAATCCTGGTTAGGAAAATGTATACGCCCTATTTATAGCTTCTCATAGAAGATGACGTCCGTGTTTAATGCAAATTCTCCTTTCAGAAAGAGAGGGACGTCAGTAATAGCAATCATCACGTCATCCCCTGTCAGACGGAGGGATCGGCTTACATACAATCAAAGCTCTATCCCTCTGAGAGTAACAGTTACACAGAAAATAACAGAAAAGTGCGCACACAACTCACAGAAAGCGTGTGTTGGCATATGGAACCAGAGTTAATGGGCACCTTTGTTCTGAAGGTTTCTGATTAATCAGGAAACACTTCAGAGCACACAAGCACAGGAGAACACCCACATGATATTAAAGTGAGTGCTGACAATCTTAAAGTCATCAGCTGATTTCTTTTATTCTCAACCCAAAAAGCAATTCCAGTGCTCATGAGTTAGTCTTTACATTGAGTCACTTAATACTATTGGCTTCCACAGAACTTGCGTCTGGGTGTAATATTAATTCACTGCTGTAATACGCAGCATGTCATGGTATGAGCTCCATACTGCACAAACCAACCACAAGGTGTCAGCATATGTTTACTGAATAGTGCCAACATTACCATTAGGCACCCAACACACTGTACGGTGCTTCTTACGAATTAGTTCTTGTGAATTTCATTCTCAATGAACGTGCATTTCATGTTTGTGGCAAATATAATTCATTCAGTGTCACTGCAAGCAGATATTCATTGTCAGCACCAGCTATTACATGCACAGCAATTTTTGTCGAGTGGAGCATAGAGCGGACAGTGACAGCAGTTTTATGCCGGTTGTGTCTGACAGATGGAGCTGTAGTGTTATATCAGCCAGGAAGGTGCATCTAAAGGAAGCCGTAATACTGAGTTGCATGTGTTAGTGCTATTAACACTGGAAAATATAACTAATTAAAAAAGAAAGCAATAAAATTTAAGAAATTCCACATTGCAGCTCTCTAGGTAAGTCTTGTTGCAATTTTTAAAAAAATATTATTTATCCAAAACAACTAGAAACTGGCACAGTTGGCATGTTGGTTAATGATGCTGTTTTCATAATTGATTGCTTTGAATTGATTATGTAAGCACTGTTTCACCATGTCCCACGTCCTGAGAGCTTACGATATCTGTCACAATACACTACTGTGAGCTGGTGCAAAGCCTGACATTATGACAGTGATCAAGGCAACATTACCGTAGTGAATGTGATGGTGCTCTGTGCCATAGTGCATCGCTGTGCTTTTTGCCTCTCGTGAACCACTGTCAGGGTTATGGCTGTTAATGTTTCCTATCCTTCATTGATTACCTGCCCTATGCGTTGATATCTTCTGATCACGGTAACTCTTATGATTTTTATTGTCTTCTAATACACCCATCCATTTCATTTTGGTTTTCTAAAGGCCATAAAGATGATGAGTGTTGCTGGTGCAGCTAGTGCTCCTGTCCGGGGGATCCACAGCAGGAACTCGCCTGCGCCTGAAAACCTTCAGGACTTCATGGTTAGCATGGTTAGCCACTTGGCTACCTGCTGTTGTCATCCAGTACATCACGCTAATAAAGCAGCGAGAGCGGAGCTGTCAGCTCAGGGATGCCGAATGAAAGCAGCTCAAGGAAACATCTGTGCGGTAAAAACAAGATGGAAACGGACGCGTTTAACGGCAGCATGATGGCATGTGAGGCCAGGCCGACACGAGGATGGTGGGGGCCAAGTTTACAAAACTCAAACGCGAAAGTATTTATGAAGCGAGACAAAGGCGAAAGCACGTGTGTCACATGTCTCATTCTTTTTTTGGAGACTTTTGGTTTCATCTTAAGATTGGATAGTAATAATAATAACTATCATGGATCCAGGCGGCTCGGGTGCGGGAACGAGGCATGGTGCATAATAAGGGTGGATGACCCACTGGCGGCTTCCGGGAACGAAAATGGGGGTTTATTAAACTAATAGAAAAACACTACAGACACCGCAAATCAAAGGACCACGAGGGGTCAAAACTAAAAAGGAATTAACAAAGACAAAATTAAAAAAAAAAAAAACAAAAACACTTCTAACACTGAGCATATCACAACCATCGGCAATCAGCAACAAACAATCAAACAACGAACCACTAGGGAACAGAACAGAAGCAGGGACTTAAATACAGAAACCAACACTGGGTAATAAGACTAACACAGGACAGGTGAGACTAATTAACAGGGCAGAAAAACCAGGCACAGGTGAAAGTAATAAACTCAAAAAGGAGCCAGACAGGGAAACTAAGAACTAAACAGGGAAACAGAAACCAAAACTAGGGAATTACAAACAGGTAAAGACACAAGCAGGGGCACAAGGAACAAAATAAAAACCAACTACAAAATCAGACACCAGAACTAGAGAAACTCAACTGAAACACTAGGGAGCAAAATACAAAAACAGAGGAGGTGGGATTCAAACCCAGGACAAAAGGGTACAGAGACAACTGGCTGCTCAATGTGTTGAGCTTGAGGCCAACAGAGAACAGGGGAAAACAAAGACTCAAAAGAAGGACGGGGTGACCAGCAACGCTTGCCGGTCAAACGGGGAAGGGACACAGAGTGAGACAACGGGGACCGACCCTGACAAATAACAATAATAATGATGATGATGATGATGCATCCCTTTCTGTTCCTGTCTCTCCTCTCTTCCATCTGTACCTCCTAATGTGCTGCTCTTATCTTCCCCAACACAGCGTGACTAGATGCCCTGAACCGCATAGTGGTCAGGCGAGCAGCGGGCAGAAGGGAGGTGAAATGAGAGGATCTAAGAATGTGAGAAGGAGTGTAGATATGTAAAAGATCGGAGAGGTAAGAAAGAGCCATATTCTGAAGGATTTCAAAGGTTAATAGCAAAATCTTGAAATTAATTCTATGATAGGAAGCCAATGAGGTTGCTGAAAAGGCATCACGTGGACAGTAGAGGGAGTCCTAGAGACAATGCGAGCAGCAACATTCTGAAGCAGCTGAAGCTTAAGGAGGAGCTTGAGAGGGAGTCCAGACAAAATGGAATTACGGTAATCAATATGGGATGTAACCAATGCATGTACCAGAATGGCAGTACTCAGAGGTGTGATAGATTATGGTGATGAAAATACGCAGACGGAGTAATATTACGAAAATGTGATCCGAAAGGCAAGGATGACACCCAAACTTTTTAGCTGAGATGCTGCAGAGCCATCAATGTTAGAGAAAAATCATCAAATTTGGCAAGAGGAGATTTGGATGCTGCAAGCAGAACCTTGGTTTTATGCTTATGGATGGAATAACAGAGAGAGGCTTACTGTAGCAAGTAAATAGAACTGAGTGCCATCTGCATAACAGTGAAAAACTGTATACCAAATTTCCCAAAAATATTTACAAGAGGTAAAATGTACATGAAATAAAAGAGGCCCCAAAACAGAGATCTGCGGAACACCCCTAGCAACTGGAACAATCTGAGATCTACAGTAAAAGTTTTTAACTGGACAAACTGAGTACGACCAGAGAAGTAAGAGCTAAGCCCAGTAAGACCAACATCAGTGATTCCAATAGATACCAATCTGTATAACAAAATAGTATGAGAGATTGTATCAAAGGTTGCACTAAAATCAAGCAACACCGATACGGTTAGCAGCCCAGAGTCAGCAGGCATTAGTAAATAATTTGTAATTTTAATCAAAGGCATTTCTGTGCTACAAAATGAATGATACATAGACTGAAATGCTTCAAATAAATTATCTTTAAGATGAGCGTGTAACTGTGCAGCAACTTTTCTCAAGAATTTTAGACAAAAGCAGCAAATTTAAGATTATTCAAAATTATTCAAATTGTTGGGATAAGCACCAGGTTTTCATTAAAATACGGGTTATAGCAGCCGTTTTCCAAGATGAAGGAGCAAAACCAGAGGTAAATGATGAATGTACAATGTCAGATATTAAAGAGGAAAGAGGGTAAACACGCTTTTACCAGGTGTCTAGGCATAGGCTCAAGCTGACAGGGAGATGATTTAGATGTTTGAATAAGATCAGAAATTTCAGAAACAGAAGGAAACTAAAAAGAAGAAAATAAGTATCTTACAAGAAACATGCCTTAAAGAACAATGAACAGTATTTACACCAGAGATCAATTTCTGATAGATATTATTGATATTAGAAATAAAGAAATCACTAAAAATGTTACATTGTACGGTGAAACACAAATGAGATGGTAAAGCATCCAGTAGCCTAAGAACATTAACAGTAGAGAATTGGACTGTAGTACTGTATTCCCCTTACTCAACCCGATCTGATCTGCAAAATAGACTGACTGGGCTGTAGGCAGGGCATCCTTATAAATGAATAAATGATCATTATACATTTCTCATTCACAGCAAGACCAGCCTTTGCGTACAGACATTCCAGTCTATGGCCCATAGATTTAAGCTGACATAACTCAGTGGGGTTACCAAGGAGCAGAGTGTATAAGAGAAACAATCCGAGTCTTTAGAGAAGTAAGATCGTCCAAGAGACCCTGTAGTCCATTATTATAGTATGGGACCAATTCATTAGTAGTAGATACATCATGTGTACAGAATAGGTCCTCTATTCTATTACAGAGTGCGGTTAGATCAATATTTGTAATATTACGGTACGAGATAAAACAGTATGATTTAAATTTTGGTGACGCCAGATGAATATCAGTGGATATTAACTTGTGATCAGATACAGCCAAATAAGATGCAGTGAAATAGATGGGAGTAACATCGGAGCAGCAAATAAGATCCAGAATATTCCTTTTCAAAGGTGTGGGGAAATCGATGTACTGCTGTAAACTACAAATGTCCAGGCAAGATGTAAAGAAGACGCATTAACATCGTCCAGGTTTCTCAACAGAACTGTACAACAACCACCAGACATGCTCCGTGAGTGCGCTCTATGCATTCTGGGTAATGCCATTCTCTTAAACCAGCATATAACAACACAGGTCCCACCTTACTTTTTTCTATAAAATTAACATAAAGACAGCATACGAAGTATATTGCAAAAACATTGCAAGAAGAAAAAAAAGAGCTGTTTTTTTGTAAATTTCTTGTAAATTGGGTCAGTTTAAAACCTGTTCACAAGTCACACCTCTTTGGAGGGCTCAGCTACAAACCTCAAAAATCAGAAGACGAAAAACTATGAATTAAAAAAAAAAGTCTGGAAAGGATTAAATAATATAAATACAAAAGTTTCCATCCGGTCAATATCTGATTATAATGCCACTAAAAAAGTAATAATAATATTTAACAATCGAAATGTGCGCAAACTGTGTATACACAAAATTCACAGCTTTCAGTGCATAGTTCTCAACCTGCTGAACAGGCAAGACAATCTGTTTAGTTTTGGCTAAGTGGCAAGTTCTCTGCCTTATGTGAATATTTACATGTGCTTTTCATTTAAAAATGTTTTCTTTCTCCTACACCTTTTGTGCCGCTTATCCAGTACAGGATGGTATGCCAGTCTGTCACAGGACACAGGGCAAGGGGACACCCTGGACGGGATGCCAGTCCACACATACATTCTTGCAAATAAATGGACATTTCATTCATTCATTCATTTTCATTTTTAAAATGCCCAGAGTTGATATTCTGGCAGAGCCGGCCAGAGGTTCGTATGGACTCCGGGTTGCATAAGATTGCCCATAAAAGTCGGACCCTCCTTGAGGAGGGGAACCTGCTCGAGGGTAAGGACATCTTGGCTGATGTATGCCACAACCTCAAACTTCTGGTGGACGGGATCAAGAGGAGACGAGGTTCACCGATCCTCTCTGACTCAGCCCCGAGGGATACCATTAAGAAATGTCAGAGAAAGCAGAGGCGCAAGGTGATAGAGCCGCCCGACGCCCCGACGATCCATCTGGGGGCGTGTTACCTCTCCGCCGCGCCACTCTCCGCAGAATGTCCTCCTGATACAGCCTGCTGAGAGGATCCCCGCCACAGAGAATAGCAGCCACTGTTGGCAGGGTGCCCACCTGGAGTATGGGGAAATCCAGGCGTTGCTAGGTGCCGTCCCACGAAACCCACGGTCATTTAAAGGGACCACGCACCATTGGGAAATGCCGGCCCCGGATAGGCTGGAAGAGGTGCCCAGCCTCTTAACGCCGCCTGCTGCCGTAGTCACTACGCCCATGGCCCCGCCTGCTGCTGCAGCTGCTACGTCCACTGCACCACCTGCTGCAGCCGCTACGGCCGCTGCACTGCCTAATGCTGCAGCCGCGGCACCCGCCGTTCCTGCCCTGCCTGTCCTGCCAGCGCCCGCCATTCCTGCCCTGCCTGTCCCAGCACCTGCTGCGATTCCCCCTGCTGGTCCAGAGGTGGCGGTCACTGCGGCACCCAAGCTCCCTGCTCCGCCCACAGCTGCTCCGCCCAAGTTCTTGGCTCCGCCTGCAACTGCTCTGCGCCTGCAGGCCTCTCGGCTCCCACTCTGCTGTTGCCTACAGGTCCCCCTCCAAGGACTCGTTAGCTGCCTCCAGTCCTGCCTCCACCGCCTTGGTCGGCTGCGGCTCCCTCCACTCTGACTCATCGGTCGGCTATGCCTTTTCCTGTGCCTTTGCCTGCTGCACCCCTCTGACTCCCTCCTTGCCTCTCCTGGTGCACCCTCCGACTCCCTTCTCGCCTGTTCCTCCTGTCCCTCCGCCTACCTCCTCGGCCCCTGCGAGGTCCCCTACGGCTCCAGCCTCACGGTCGCCTGCGGTCCCACCAGCTGCCACCCGTCACCCCCTGTGGGTCCCTCAGGTCTCGTCCATCGCCTCCCCTGGGCACTCCTCCAGTTCTGTTACGCCTGGCTTGTCCGATCCTCGAGTGTGCCACGCCCCTTCATTACCCACGTGTATTACCCTGATCGTACTCACCTGTTGCCTGTTAGTTTCTGCTTGTCCTGTGTATATCAGTCTGTGTCTTCCCACAGTTTACCGGATCTGTCATTGATGTTTGTCGCCGTTTGCCTACCCATGTAGGCAAATCTGTCAGCTTTGAAGCCAAATTGTATAACAGTTGGCCCCACCCTTTATTCAGTAACTAGGATGGGACCTTTCTGGTCATTTGGGATACGATTGTCTAAGAAATTTAGTTAATTTGTGCATCACGATAGCTGACCTTTATGACAAAGTTCAATATCCTTTTCTCGTTAACATTTCAGAAGTTTATTTCAAATTTTGAAGCAACATTATACAGCAACTGACCACCTCCCTTAATCCGTAAGTAGCATTTCTGCAATATCATGAAATAAAACAATCTAAGAAATGAGCTAATAATGTAGATAAAGACAACAAAACGTTAAAACACAGGTCCTGAGCTCTTAACTGTCCTGGACAGAATAGCAAACCTGAACGGGTAGGTTAGCAGTCTTGTCTGCACTTTCGTATTCAGCTAACAAGCCTCTGAGACTTCAGTACACAGTACTGATAGTGCCAGTCATCCCAAAATCTGTGGCTATGGTGGCTAAGAAGCACGATGGTTCCAGTTACAATGGGTATCACTAATGACAATCGAAGGACTCAACAAGGTTGGGTGATCAGCAAACAGGATCCAAGGTGCAGAACTTCAGCAGAAACCAGAGAACAGACCAGAAGTTATTACCAAGAACCACCTAAGAAATTCCCATCAGAGACTCAAATCTGAGCAGAATCAATCCTCATGACTGAGTGAGAAGACACCAGCCAAGCAGATCTTAAACTGACTAGAATCAGGTGTGGGTGATGATGCATTGAAATCATCTGGATGCGGGAGGAACCGTCAGCAACAACCATGGGCGTGGAAGATTAGGACTTAGATGTAACAACTATTAATAATGCCATGGAAATAAATAAAAACTCACCATTAGTTGTCCTTTAGGAGAGTACATACAAGATTGTGAGCTCAAAGTCTGCTGGATGTGCATCTCTGCTGAATATTAATGAAGTGCTGAGCTGTCAAGTTCCAGCTTGATAAGAGTCACTTCTGAAAAATGCTTCTTCCAATGCCACCTGAATCACTGGGGAATTCATCAGAGCCATCATTAACGTTGTCCTGAAAGTTATTTGTATTTATTTTATTGTTTTCCAGAAATTATAAAGCAAACGTGCAGTATGTCTGCTACTTCAGTGCATCAAGCCTTTGCTTTCTAGAACGGCAGTTAGCCAGTGGTCTTCATTTCCCCCGATAATCAGTATTTTGTTCGTACAAAATTTTAAATGATCTTAATCCATTAACATACAGATATTACATTCTGAAAATAGCTGGTGATAAATCCATTTACTTGTGACATTTTTTTTTTAACAAAAACAACCGCAGGTTGTACATGATATTGGGGGCTGACCTGTACCCATTGTCTCTCCTTATCCTTCCCCTTTATGTAAATATGTAACAGATGGCTGAGAGATTAATATGTTATCTCGTAATATCCATATGTGTGGAGGACATTCACTGTATATTCAATTCTTTCTAAAGGGCAGAACAGCAAGGCACAGCGTGAGTAAGACCCAAGAATCATTTATAACTCACCTCTGACATTAAGAACAGCACAGATACAAATAATGGATTGTTTGCTGGAAACAGTGATAAAGCCTCATGTATTTAATAAATAAAATACTTTCAGGTCAGCACAATTTAAAAGTGAAACGGCGGCAGGGAAACAGCGCATATGAAGTTGCTTATTCTCAGGAGTTCTGCAATTTTCTTTTTGACACATTTTTCTGGTCTTTATACATTTGGATTCTAAAACCGAATCGCATCTTGAGCAATTTACATCATGTCACAATTTATGCGTTGAAGCAGTGTCGCGGAACCCAGTACATCTAACAGCAACTACCCATTATAGAGCTTAATTTTATGCGCTTGTCAATGGAAATGAACGAGCTGGAAATGATAACAGTGTAGGGTGGCTGTAGCTCCTTAGTGCCTGAAATAAACCCTCTAAAAGTGATGAACGCATAGCCGTGAATCACAGGCCGGCCCCCCGTGCCCAGGCAGCCATTAATAACCTGTATTTCACAGACATCTAGGCAATCCCCATGGAGGGTAAACATTGACCGCCATGAAATTGCTCCACTAAATTTGAAGTTTATTCATTTTTAGTCAGAGGTAATATTTTCCCCAAAGTATTATTTCAATTCCCTATGATAAAATGAAAAAAGTTCAGCACCAAGGCGACGCCATAACTCTTAATGCATCTTATTAGACCTGAGACCTTCAATCAAGGGCACAGCAAAATTGTAAAAAATAAGAATACTTGCTCATTTTATATACAAAATTGCACTATTTTTGTGGTCCATATTAGGGGTTGCATTGCATGGTACTGCTTTTATCGTCAGTATTAGGGGTTGTATTGCACATACTGTTATGCCAGATACCAAACTGCCAGATGCAGTATCTTACACTCTATATTTTGCCCACATGCCGTCAAAATGGCGAAACGGATCTGGACGTGCCCGTAACTGTTAGTTCCACTTTGCAGTTTATGCAGTTTTGCAGTTTTAGATAATCAAAAGAGAGCCATCAGGTGCAGGTGTGAAGTGCACTGCTAGGACAGTTCATCAGGTTCAGGCTCCTACTGTAGATGCAGGGAAGAAGCCCTTCATTAATGAGAAGCAGGGAAGAGCCTGGCTTGACTTTGCACACCCATAAATTGAGAGATGAGTGAAACAAAAAATTGTGCAATGCCCCTGGATGTGTGAGACATAAAATCTCTAAAAGGACCGTTGCCTTGCTCAGTATTTGGTTTTCGTGGCCTGATGACTTCTGCTGAAAAATGGCTGTGTTTTATAACTATAACAAGAAATAATGCTTCACCAATTGAGTGGGTTTCCTGTAGTTTGCATGCATTAAAGCAGGGGTGTCCAACTCCAGTCCTGGGGGGCCGGAGCCCTGTGTAGCTTTAGTTCTTTCCCTGTTCCACCACAGATGATTCAGCTCAAGAGCTGTGTGGTAATTAGCACAAGGAGTTGAATCAGGTGTGTTAAATGAGGGGAATCCCAAAAATGTGCAGGGCTCCGACCCCCCAGAACTGGAGTTGGACATTAAAGCATCATGATCAGTCCACTGGAAGTTTAAAAACACCACTCCCAAATATCTGAGCTGTCTTTTAAATTTGCAGAATAATATTCATCCAAGGGTCAGTTTCCAAAGCTGGCTTTAGGGACATGGAATGTAACCTCTCTGCTAGGGAAGGAGGCTGAGCTGGTGCAGGAGGTAGGGAGACACTGACTAGATATAGACGGGTTCGCCTCCACACACGGCTCGGGCTTTGGGAGCAAACTCTTGGGGAGGGGCTGGACTCCGTTCCTCTCTGGAGTTGCCCTGGGTGAGAGGCCGCAGGCAGGTGTGGGTTTACTCATGGCCAGGATGATGATCAGCACCTCCAAGCCTGAGGCTAATGTCCAGAACTGGAAAAAAGGTGGGCTGGCCCTCCAAGTTTGGGGATGAGTTACTCAAGTGGAGGAGTTCAAGTATCTCTGGGTCACAAGTGAGAAAGGAGAAGAATGGAGCAGGAGATTGAAAGGGCGGATTGGTGCAGCATCAGCAATTATGCGGACACTGTATTGGTCTGTCATGGTGTAGAGAGAGCCGAGTCGAAAGGTGAAGTTATCGATTTACCAGCCAATCTAGGTTACGACCCTCACCTAAGGTCACAAGCTCTGATATACAGGGAGCAGAGATGAGCTTTGCCATAGGGTGACCGGACTCATCCTTAGAGATAAGGTGAGGAGCTCGGACATTCGGGACAGTAGATCCACTGCTCCACCGCATCGAAAGGAGCCAGCTGAGGTGGTTCGGGCATCTTGGATGCCTCCTGGACGCCTTGCCAGGAAGGTGTTTCAGACAGGAGGAGACCTCGTTGGCAGGACCAGGACACACTGGAGAGATTATATCTCTCAGCTGACCTGGGAGCACCTGGGTATCCTCCTTGAGAAGCTGGAGGAGGTGGCTGGGGAGAGGGAGATCTGGGTATCCCTGCTCAGACTGCTGCCTGTCTGATCTGGACCTGGATAAGTGGTGGACAATAGATGGAGGGAGGGATGAATGGATGGGTGAGGATACTGACCTTTTTATTTTCAAAACACAAGCTAAGGCATAAATAAATGACTGTGGTTCAGAGAACGATCACACGATATTTGCAATGAACATAAAACAAATACTTACACAAAGAATGTAGTAAACAACAAAGTGCTAAAATCAATAAAACAAAAAAACCTCTAAAGTACAATCACATACTGTACATCCTCACAGTATTGAATGTATTCCTCTGTATTATCTGGGAATTGTGCTACATACCATATGCCATGGCTTAAACCGTCCTATGCTTTACTAATAAACTTGAACATGGCATCATATCAAAATTATGCGGCAGCAACTGCGACTATATTACCAGTTAATATCAGTACAGTGAAAAGAGACAGGCTGACACTGGCTGAGGTGTGACAGAATTCGATCCCGGCACTGACCTCTTGGGTTGTTCAGCCCTGCAGGTATCTTCAGCTCCTTAAGCCTCCATCTAGACTATGCAAAGCGAGCCCCGATGCCTTTTTATCAAGTGCTGATGGTCACTGACAGCGATGCTCGGTGTGGGGGCCGGAACCCAAGTGTCAGCGGGAAAACATGAGCAGAATGAGCGAGTGCCCCGCAGCCACTTGCCATTCAAAGGGGGCAGAGAAAAGGTGAGGGGGGGGGGGGACCACAGCAATATTTTAAATAGTGTGAATGCGCCAGTTATTGCAGGGCTCCGGCTTGCCTCTCTCCTGCTGGATATAAAGCTGGTATTTAGCAGAGATGCGCATGAAAAACAAAGCGCTGTTCATTTTAATGGTCTCTGTGCATCGATGATCCTGCATGATATGTGTACTGTGATTTGTACAAGGAGTATGACTAACAATAAAGCCAGAAGAGCGTATGGCACTGTACACTGTATGACTGAGGCAATGCTGTAAACAAAAGAGAGAGCAATGCAATTTCAAGGTCTGTGATGATTGCTTTCGCAGAACCCGCCAAACCGTTCTGTGAGCAGAATATCAAGCGTATGATATTAATATGAGAATACGATTGGTCCGATACGGCCACAGTCAAAAGTTTGTGGAACAGCCATAACATTGTGACATTTAATCATTAACAGGAATCAAGGTTTTACGTCAACGTCTCCAGCAAGATTCCAGGAATGTTTTGCAGCATGTAGTACTGTAATAGTACTGCAACAGTTGTTTTGCTTTCTGTGGCGCATGGGGGCGGCTCTTGTTCACCTAATACTGCTGCAGGTCTCCTGCAGGGTAAGACTGTACTGCAAACTAACCTTTAAGTGTGTCATACTCATCGCACTGTACAGTATATAGATGAAGGTATAGATGTATTGAAATACTGTCAGTCTGTTTGCGGCAACTTTGGTTCCTATGCTGTCTATTTTTTCTTATAGGGTTGAGGATGCAGATATCCTTAACATGGATTTCTTTCCCATAAGGTATTATCTGTTGCAGTGAGCCTGGACACTGTTGCAGAATGTGCAGGGTACAAAGCAGGAGCCCTGCTGCATGGGCAGCTGATCCATCACTGGGCACCTTCTCTCATTCTGTGATCATTTAGAGAGATCAGTCCATCGAAATCAGCTGTCTCCGAGCTGTGGGGGAAATGCTTGCAGACATTTTAACAAGGCCCAAGCTTTTTAAATCCATCTTTGTGGCATAAATCATAAAATCACTCAAATCATATATTGTACTTGCAGTTGACCCCTTACCTTTGTGAATTGTTAAAACAGAACATACTTTTTTTTTTTTTTTTTTACAAAAATTGCTTTCATGACTTATAAATCACAATTTATCAGTGTCTTCCTTATATACATATCCATCCATCCATCCATCCATCCACACCATTCGTCTTCCAACTGTTTATCCTGATCAGGGTCACTGGACAAATACATTTTATGTATTATATATAAAATTCAGGCAGATTTTTCAAACAATATAATCTGATAGCAACAGTCCAAACCTCTACTGAAAATGCACCATTTCTGTGATTAATATATAGTATATCGAAATTCATGAATAAGTTAAAGTGAATATGGATTCTAAAGTTTTGGAAGAATATGGATTCTAAAAGTTTTGGCCATGCAAGAATAGAAATAAATCAATAAGCATTAAAATGTTCACAGTTCATATCTGACTCCAGTCTGCTATTATTTTTTGCAACTTATTTTGGGTGAGTATCATGATTTTTTTTTTCACTGGTTACCAGAAAAAAACAAAGCAAAGAATCAGTAAACTGACATTTAAAGAAAATGCGAGAAAGGGATAGGCGCTGGGAAATCGTCGTTCTTCTTGCCATTGATCCA
>JAODKE010000050.1:9284385-9306411 GCA_026779605.1 Mormyrus hasselquistii | reverse complement strand
AAAACTCTAGCTCAAAAATTTTGTGAGTTATAGGTGGTAAAGCAAAAAGTGTTACAACCATTCCCGGTCTCCCCTATTTGGGAGCCAGGTTCTAGTCAGTAATCAACTTTTTAATGCTCAAATTTATTTATTTTCATTTATATTTGTATTATTTTTCTTAATTCATGATCTATGTCGTATGCGAATTTAAGCACCGGTACTGCCAATGCACAATTCCTAGTACATGTAGCGGTAGGCTACTCCGCTATTTAAAGTGAAATCTGATTTTGATTACCTCTTCTCCTTTATTTTGGACGATGTACTTATTTCAGTATTTAACTATTATTATTATTATTATTATTATTATTATTATTATTATTATTATTGTTAAGTAAGTTCAGGTCGTATAATTAATGTTCCCACACTTGTCCTCGTTGTTGCATCGCTGTCAGGGAAAATCAGTAACGAGCGCATTGCTTGCCTTAATAAATGATGCACGCCGTGCTGGAGCCGCCAGATACAATGATACAGCTCAGTGTTTGCTACTGAACGGGCACCATCCGCCTGCTCCTCCTCACCGGACACCGGCGGCGGCGTTTATGACCAAACCGATTATGGAAGCTCTAAACGGCAAACGCCGCGCCGGTCACTCCGCTGCTTTTCCTACTCCGCTCAGGAGAACGAAATCAATAGGGGCCAATTTCGCTTTTGTCCAGATGCATCGGCACTTTCCCTTGGCTGTAAAAATGGAAAACAGTTCAGCTACTAATAAAGTACAGTGCACAGTTTCCGTCTGTCTATACCTTTGATAAATCCTGATTTACAAGCTTCTGTATCTTCCATTTAGTTGCAGTTGCATTCATTTTGCAGCAACCATTTTCATAAAGGTTATTTTCGACCGGACAGTGCTTAAGAGTTAAATAAAGTTTGCAGTTTAATAAACGTCCATACGGATATTTTGAACAGTGTCAGCATTCAATAGTGTACAGCGTAGTTATCACGCCCAAGGATATGAACTGCATGTCCACACCGAAAAAAAAAACACTTGTGATTTAAATCTTTCATATTAAAGTGGCAGGTATAAACTCACAAGGCAAAGTGACGCATATTAACTTTGGTGCACTTAATTAACAGTTAAAAATCGCTTTATTGCTTTTGGCTGTTTGTGGTGCACGTATTGTCTTTACAGTGTTTCTTGCAAAGTAATATAACTATGTACATTTCTTCAATATTACTGGGAACTAGGTGGCAGGAGAGGAGAAATGGTTTGTTTATTTTTACTTCCCATTAAAGAATGGGGAAAAAGGTGAACGGCCACGTAAATGGCTTCTCTGTTAAGAGCGAGAGCTGATCCCGGTCACCACTGCAGTACAGCTACAGCTCATTATTCCAGAAACTCTCACAGGTACATCAGTGTAAGTGCGTCTTTACTGTAACAAAATGACCAATCATTTAAAAAAGACATAAACCAAAACAGACTACCTTTACATTTCAGTACTAGCATTTCTTTCTTTGACCAAACTGAGCTGCATTTCTGTTCCGCTTTCTTAAAGATGTTTAACAAACGCGGGTAAATCTTCAGCTGAGTAGGAGCTTATCAAACAAAGTACAGCTGCATCCGCCTGCTGTTCTGCGGCATTTGAAATCCTTAATGGCACCTTCCATGTTTGCAAGCTAGTCTCTTCTGCCTTTGTACCACAATTGTACACTTCCTTTCCTTTATGATCCGTTTACTTTATGTTTTCATGGCGGCTATTCTGCCTGGAGTCTTTGGAATACCACTGGATGCCAAAAAAAAATAAATAAATAAAAAAATAAACACTGTAGTCAAGATATTATCTATAAATTTTCATATCTATGCTTTTAAACCAGACTCTCATTTGTTTGTTTTGCATGTCTGCAACTTCATTTACTGCAGGTCTGCAAAAATCATAATATGGATTAGCATCTAGATTCTAGAATCATACATGATTACGTTCATAGGTCTAACAATACCAAACAGGATTAATGATATTATCATTACATACAGATTAAGATAAGATGGAAGCATTAAATTTAAAAATGTAAAGCATGTATCCTAATATTAGGATGCATGTTAAAACATCTTCTCAATAGACTGAATCACAGCAGGATGACAAATTGCCAGATTCGTATTATTATAGAATAGTAAACCATTTAAACATTTTTAATTTTTGATATCCTTAGGGTTCCCATAATCTTTTTGTTTTTATTTTTTTCTAACTACTCTAGGTTTTTATGGCTTTTCCACTGAGCCATAAGTAATGAAAATGCATGATACCTGGTATCAAAATCACATTTAAAGAATCCTAACAAGATTTGCGGGATTCCTCTTTGAAAATGGATCAGGCAGGAAGCCTTACTGGGCGCTGGGTTCTGAGCAGCCTAATGGGCTCCCGCAGGCAGGCAGTGTCTCCGAGATGAGGACGGTAAAAGTTATCGACCCACAGGGGGGTTCAGCTGTTGGGAGGGCAGACAATCCCTGGCCACACCCCTGGGGGTATCAAGCTAATAGGGTAATCTTTTTTGCATCTTTGGATGATTATTTTTGGAGGGGGGCCACAGGCTGTCATGGGGGGAGCATAGACCCCACCGCCCTCCCATGGCACCAATACCGTACTGCATCAGTTGCTCCCTGAATTTCAGCTGTATACAGTGGCCTGATACAGTGGCATGCCACTGGAGGTTTTTGTACTAATATTTCTTTGCAGAATAAATTTAAAATACTTTGTACTACAATAGCACCACTAGGTGGCATGTTTGTTGAAATTTTACTTGTTGGGATATTACAGTCCTGCTTATCACAACGATACTGGCATCTATTATCTTTTCTCTGTCTGACCTGTATGGATTTTAACAGCCACTTCTGGCTATTCCTGTTCATCTTCTAACAATTCATCCTGGGCAGGGTCATTTTCATTGTATCTCAAGTATGTAAATGAAACTTTCCAAAATAAATAAATCAAGCAATATTCACAAGTGATTTTTTTTTTCTTGACCATCGGCTTATAAAAACACGTTGTCTAATTCTTCTGCACATATACATAAACGTTATGAACTACACAGATATTCCGTTGTTCTTTTTTTAAAATAAGCTAACCTCACACTGGCTACTGCACTGTAATCACAATTCCACCTCCTGTCGCTAAACACATTACCACCGACTGTGTGGGAATGACCATCCGTGGTCACAGACTCTCACAACTCCATATGTTTCACAGACGCTTCACAGTATCTCCCTTTGTGATGCAGGTGAGGCCAGAAGCAGGCACTCATCAGGGATCTGCATCCTGCATTTAGATCTTTTCATTAAGGTGATTACAGGTGATAGTTTGTCTCGGCCATTATCCGATAAGCTTATCGGGGATAGTTTTTGCTTACAATAAGGTACACCAAAACTCCTTAAAACCAAACTGCTGCTGGGTTATTGACTTTATCCAGAGAAACTTCAATTTACACGTGTGGAACAATTAAGATGAAATACCTTCCCCAGTGGGACCACATACCCCTTAATGGCACCAGAACCAGCAAATTCCTGCACCCTCATCTGCCACGGTACCTGTATAGTATAGACACCCTGATACAAACACATTATGCTGGTCTCATGTAATAAATTTACTTAAGAAATAAACAAGAACCAACAAAACGTCCTGTCGTCGAAAAACCTCTATAATATACACAATGCAAACTCTAAACTAATTTCTAAGGAAAATAAATTTTAATTAATTAAATATTTGATAGGTGTGTGTATAAATATACACAACAACAAATTTCAATCGAATTTATACACACACACACACACAGATGTGTTTGTGTGTTTATGGTTCCATATTATTTAAAATGTTTTTTTCCAATTGGAAAAATCAAACATTCATCCCATAACCATGGAATTCTCACCGTGTTTATTCAAAATGAGGACTGAATAAATAAAGTTCTAAATTATTAACGTTATATTAAAGTTATATCATACTGAATATTTAAAATCTGTTTGCCAAGAATGCTTAGAAGTTTCTGCTTTTAACAAAAAAATGTTAAAAATTGCAAAATGTTTAATATTGATAAGTCATTAACTGTACGCCCTAAAAGTTGAATAAACATAATAGAAACCTCATCCATACACCGGGAAAACATGAGAGTATGTGGAAAGCACGGAAACCCGCAATCAGCTCGCAACGAAGTGCGGGACAGTAATAGGAAAACCAGTATCTCCGTGGTCCGATGCCATATGCATGAATGCAAAACAGAAACCCAAGCGAACGAAATTAAAAATGCTTCATCTGAAGAGACTCGTATATGGCTCACTGAGCGGAAAACTGCATACTGTATCCGAGGAGAAAGTTTCTTACCTGTACCAGTCTAAACCTTGATCATAATTTCTGTCAAAGAAATGTGGTTCTGTTCCAACCGCTCGGACGTCTGGGTGGATCCTTATAAACTCCAGCACGGCTCTGGTCCCCCCTTTCTTAACGCCGACGATCAGGGCATTGGGTAATTTCTTGTTTCCATGTTTTGGGACGACGGTGATATTAATCGATCTCCGATTATTCGGATTAATACCGCGCTGCTGTGTACTGCGTGAATCGGCGTTTTTGGTTGAGTTGCGATCAGGAGTTTCTTCCCGGTGATCAAGACGGTCACCCGAGGTGTCGCCCATGATAACTTTGGTGTTCTGGCGCATAGTGCACTGTGATTTTTGAAGAAGTTTTTTGCTCCCTATATTCCGGAAGAGGAGGCACCTATGCTCTTCATAACTCTGGCTTTGCATGATGGTGTCCGAGTAAAATATGATGCTATAGCATAAATAAGTAAAGGACAAGGATAAGGTAAATATGAAAATAAATCTTCGCGTTTGCTTGTTTGCGGACGGCGCAACTCGGCTGGAGAGGAACCTATATGCCATTTCTCCATGGATTAAAGGACAGCATCTCTCTCCATCTGGACCCTTCCCTGGGTTTGGCGATCGTCCGGGACATGGGTGAGATAAAGCGGCATCCCACGATACAGCGCGCAAAATGTACTCCGAAAATGCCGGTGCGAGGCGCACAGCGTGTGTGCGCTTTCAGAAAAAGGCCACATTTCCCCAAAAATACAGTCGAACAAGTACACACGATTACCACCGCAACACTTTCCGTGGCAATAATAATAATAATAATAATAATAATAATAATAATAATAGTGCTGGTTAACCCTTTAAAAAGTTCACTTCATTCATTTTTCGCAGAGACAAAAAATAAACGATCCAGTTCTCTGCTTCACAGAAAAGACATTGAACTCCTTTGATTTAAAATGTAAATATCTGATAAAGTCCACCAACTAATATCTCTGTGCCGAAATCCCTTTGCTTATTGAAATAAGCCGGAAAAACGGCAAATTTGCGTTTTTGGCAGCGTCTCCTAAGCGGCACCCCGCCAGGCGCTTGCTCGATCTCAGTTTGCGTGCCTTTGCACCCATAAGACAGCAGGAATGTACCTCCCAGACCCTTATCTGCTTTTGTCAAACTTCCCAAGATTGCGGTGCATGAGCAATGCGATGACGACTAATACTGGTGCCATTTGACGTCACATCGCAAGTATTATTATATCGCAATACTATTTGAACAAAGAAATTAGTAACACAACAAATAAATATGAGAAAGGTACTGAAACGAATGGATAGATCATCTATTAAAATCGCTTTTTCATATATTCAAATTATAAAAACGTGTTTCAAAAGTATATGTGTTCCCCAAAATATTTAATCTAAGTGACTGGAGGAACAGAATAGGTAAGTGATATTTTGGGTGTGTAAACATAATCTTATTTGTAATGGATGATCTGAGATTATATTTTCTGAATTAACACATCTGTATTTAAATACTAGCAATTCATCAATTCATACATTCGTTTACCTTTGCTTGTTGTCTGTTGTCTCTGTGTCTATTAATTTGCCTGTTTTCTCACAGAATTGTTTTGATCATTATTGGAATCATCAATGGAAGAAGAACTAGAACAACTGTATATTTTATTACACCAGTATTTATATTCATATAATTCATATAATATTTAGTAAATATAATTCCCAACTGTTAGATAAAAAAAGTGTCACATGAACAGAATACTTTAGAACTTCAGTCCAACAATGTCACAAGGATTCCTAGCTTTAACTCTCTGATTATTGAAACAGATCCATCCAGTGCATAACACATGCATATTACTCAAAATTGGTGGGGAAAAAACATACTAGTATGTGGCATGTTGCACCTAAGAAAGGTTTTCTGCTGTAAAACAGATTAAGTCTCAATAAATGAGCACTTGTAGTAACTGACACCCCTGACTTTGTAGGTGTGACGTGCCTGTGAACTCACAGCATCCACTTGGGTGCTGCTTAAATCTATTGTTCGGTTCTGCAGTGGCACCGCCGAGTCTGCTGGTCCAATTAGCCGCTCACCCACTATGGGCAGGAAATGTAATTGGAGGCCAAAAATCAATTAGGTGCCCAGTAATACGACACTGATCTGATGTGTCCCGAGAAGCAGGAAGTGCATGAACTTCATTAACCTTTTCAGACAGCTTGGTCAATGCATCACAAGGTCAACATTATCTGTGTAGGTTGTTTGGTAAAATTAAGACAATTAGTGCAATCTGGGACTTTCTACTGAAACAGGCATCATGAGATGAAAAAGGTAAATAAATCATGTGCCCTGTAACATATCCAAAATGAACAGAGTTCCTGGTTTTTTTTTTGTTTGTTTCTCAGAAAGTCATTGTTCATACAATTGTTGCATTCGGTTGCTGTCACTGTGTCTGTATTGTCAGATTGTGAGGTGTCACTGTTTTCTTTACTCAGAAATTCCACACAGTGTCTTTCTAAATGGTTAGAGAACTGCAACTGCGGTGCAATTATGAGGCATTTAGCCTTGATCAAAGTATAATTAGCAATCAGAAATAAACAAGAAAATATAAAATTGTTGCCCGGCTGTTTGCAGTCAGTTTGACAGCTGCCAGCTTATTAACAATAACAACAAGAAGGTCAGTGCTAGTGGCTTTAAAAGTTCACTAATATGAATGTGAAATGACAAACATGCAGCTCTTACAAGCATTAATTGTTATTCTTTTATTACTAGTAAAGTGAGAATTGTTTCATAATGAAATCTTCATGTATACTAATGCCCCAGGATTGAAACTGTACGTTTTGCCTAATCTCTTTAATTTTCAGTATGAATATGCAAGTCTTTCAGGGTGAAATGGGTATATGGCGCAAAAATAGATCCAATAATGCCAGTTATGGATATTTAATGATGATTTGATGAGTAATTCTGGGTCATATGCCTGCTGGAGTTTTCTCTGATTGCAGCTGTGTCATCTACACAGACGTTAGAGTAATTTTACCTCCTTCCATATTTTTGTTTTAATAATGAGACCAGAAACTCAAAGTGTTTCCTTGTCCTTGCTTGCGATGGATCCATAAGTCTAAGCCACATATCCATCACAGTGAAGCAGGCAGTACAGGGCGGGGGGGAAGCCCTGGGCGGGACACAATGCCATGACGCGCGATTGACGAACAAACACATTCACGTATTCAGATCTAGAGAGATGAAACCTGTGGATATTTCATTTATCTGTTTATCTAAGCTTGGGAAAAGTGAGAGACCATGCAAAAACAAATTTAAATTGAAGACACTGGCGAAATCAAGGTTATTCTTGTTGAAAAATGTACTGTAAACACAATAGCCATTTTACTATAATGCTGTGCGCTGTGACAGTCTTGATGGACAATCACATATATTCAGTGATGAGGTTCTTCTAAATCTCATTCGCTGCTCATGTGCACTATCATTCTAGGATGTAGAATATCTGTCATGTATACCAGGTGTTGACAGAAAATGCTGAAAAGAGGAGCTCTCTCTCTCCAGACAACCAACCATTGAGTCAGCTAATTGTAGCTGACATTTCCCCTGTGTTGCTGAAATCAAAAATATTTTGATGTATTGATTTGCTGGCTTGCTCACAAAAAAGGGGGAATGGTGGTTTGGAAATGTCACCCTTTGGTGGTCTGGTTAGAGAGTCTTCGTGGAGTGATTTCCTCTGAGTGAAGTCTTTGTGAGACCGTCAGTGCCAACTGCTCGCAGCACGTCCTCCTGCGGGAGGGAATGATCAGCATGCAAGATCCCCTCAAAGTTTTTCTCCTGGAAAATAAGCCAGAACATCTGTCGGCAAGCATGAAAAGAGACAACCAGTATGGCTTGCAGCAAAACTTCACCCCTGTACAAAAAGCTGCCCGATAAAACTTCATAATCACAAAGATAAAAGTTAGAAGGTTAACTGTAGAAATACATGCCATATTTTTTTTTCTTCTGTGACCTACAGCATAATATTTGTCTCATAGTCACTCATTAACTAATTTGAGGTGCAGTATGTCTTAGTTATTTACGATATATAGACAAAAATATTGGGACACCTAGCCAGTTCACCTACAGGAACTTTTATGACATCCCATTCTAAATCCATAGGCATCAATATGAAGTTGGTCCCGCCTTTGCAGCTATAACAGCTGCAAGGCTTTCCACAAGATCTTGGAGTGTGTCTGTGGGATTTTTTCCCCGTTCATCCTGAAGAGCATTTGTGTGGTTATGCACTGATGTTGGACGTGAAGGTCTGGCTCACAGTCCCCATTCAAGTTCATCCCAAAGGTGTTTGATGGGGTTGAGGCCAGGGCTCTGTGGAGCCAGTGAAGTTCTTCCACGCCAAACTCACCCAACCATGTCTTAATGGACGTTTTGTGCACTGGGGCACAGTCATGCAGGAACAGAAAAGGGCCTTCCCCAAACGGTTCCCACAAAGCTGGAAGCGTAGATTTGTCCTAAATGTCTTGGTTTGCTGAAGTACTACGATTTCCCTTCACAGGAACTAAGTGGCCTAGCCCAACCCCTGAAAAATAACCTCACAACATTATCCCTCTTTCAGGTAACTTTACAGTTGGCACAATGCAGTCGGGCAGGTAGCATTCTATTGGCATCTGCCAAACCCAGACTCATCCATCAGACTGCCAAACAGAGAAGTGACTGAACATGTTTCCACTGTTCCAGAGAAGAAATTGTAAATCCAGGTTACCCCGATAAGGCAGTAACCCTGCTTCGTAGTACAGGCCACTGTTCTTTCACAAATATTTGTACATCTGACTGCATGGCTAGGTGCCTGATTTAATATGTTTGTGAAAATGAGTCTAAATGAAAGACCGGAATTCAATGATTAAGAGGTTTGTCCCAATACTTTTGTCTGTAAAGAGCATGTCTATTGGTGCGCAGAAACTGGCACTTTTACAACAGTTGTATTTTAGGTAAACAATGGGGGACTAACCTGAAGAAAGCACATGCCTCATAAATGACTATCTGTCCTGGTTCAGTTTATTTTTGTCAGGGGACAGAGCAATAAAAAAAGACCAAAAAACTTGGGTGTCATAGGTGTGCACCTCTCATCATCATCAAACATATTCGACTTGAAGTGACCGTTTAAAAATAGTAATTACAAACTCTTGCTTCGGAAAGGCTACGTGAAATTGCAAACGATGGAAGTGTGTGGTCCAGTGGCCTAAGCCTGTACCTGTGATCGGGAGGCTGCTGGTTCAGGCCCAGCCTCAGCACGTCTGAGGCTATTTGAGCAAGGCCCCAAGCCCCAGCTCCCTGGGTGCTACAACAGGTGGCTGCCCTTCACAGCCAGCACACTCTCACCTACAGAGAGCAAGTCTGGGGAGGTGTAAAGAGAACTTCCCCACAGGGATAAATAAAGCATTAAAAATACACTGCCTTGCTAAAAAACAGTCATCATTTTAATTTTTTTTTCCAGCAAATACTTAAGAGCCAATGATTGGATCATTATTACAGCTCAGCAATGTTATTCAGCAATAAAGTAAAGTCAGCTGAGTAGCTGAATCTACTGGCCAGGTTACACCTCCATCCATCATCAATGGATTTTTTTTCTTCCCCGTTGGCATGGTCAAATTCTAGGACGAGAATGCCAAGATTCATTGTGTTTGAATTGTCTAAGTGTGCTTCAGGGATCATTATGAATCATTTTTACGTATAATTTGGTCACCTCAGAGTTATGACCTTGACCCCATTGAAGGTCTTTGGAATGTTCTGAATGAGGCTTTATGCAGTGGTTCAACTCACTTGTCAATACAGGATCTCAGCAAATCTGGATGAAAATAAAGGGTGAGATGTTGCAAAAGCTTGTGGAAACTATGCCATGACAAATGTGCGCCACAATCAAATCTAAAGGTGGTCCAACGAATTCAAATGGCAACTTTTTTTTTTGGCAGGGCAGTGTAGTTATAACATTCAATACGACTCCATTAAAAACCTCCTAAGCTCCACAATCTCAGGCGTAAATATATTTCTGTTTAACTGAGCTGCTGAGAAAGGCAGGCAGAAAGTTTGTTCCAAACGGCAGGGAGAAAGTTTGTTCCATGTCTGTCGCTGCCCTATAAGCGACATAGGCAATTGCCTAGGGCAGAGGTTGGCAACCTTTTTAAAGCAAAGAGCCATTTTATCCTAAATGTCTGACAAAGAGCCTCACTGGATAGAGAAGAGGGTTTGAGATATGATTTTTTTAATGCAATATGGGTGTATATGCATCTAACACAAAAACAAAACTTCAAGTACTTACAAGAAATTAAAAAAACAAAAAAACAATTTCAGGGTGGGGATGGTGGCCCACAATTTTCAATCACTCGGACGTCAAACAAATAGCGAAAAGTTGATTAATATCACAATATCGGTCAGTGCTGTCGTGATAGTCTACACCCTCACCCCGTCTTTCTGAGTAAAGTTGGTTTGGCTCTGCAGTTGATTAGCCTTCACTCTCCGCTTCACTACTGTAACTGTTCTGACCGAGCAGTGCAAAATGTCCTCACTACTCCAAACTCAGCTGGCTATAATATGTAAATCAGAGAAAACGAAGACCTGGGAAGGCGTGATTACGATTTTCCACAAAAGTATATGAAAGAATTAGGAAATAAACTTTGAAGCCTACATCGATTCTCGGACAGTGAAGAAAATTCCGGAAAGCATACCATTTGACTGGAGACGTAATCTTGTCGCCGAGAATGACTTTGAGGAAGATGTAAATTATCTAGCTAACATCAAAGAATCGCGCAACGGACCGCCTCATTCACATATAGCTAAAGAAATACCTAAATAAAAAATAATAATATTAACCCATAAATACATTATTTATATTTATGAAAGTATTATCATAATATGTTAAGACATGAAAATGTGAAAGCGTCTGTCACAAGCCTCAAGTGGCTCGCGAGTCTAAATGTATTGGGGTGTTATTTAAAAATATCAGTGACCTCCAAAAATTTCTTAGCTGTGCTTTTTTAATGCATAATGCTAGACCTTGTTTATTTTCTGTCTCATCTGTCCCGTGCCCCCCCTTATCAGCCGATGCCTAAGAATCGTATATATTTGTCAGGCATTTGCTGAAGGGCTCCGTGTAAAGATTCGCTAACAGGTTAGCTCAGTTTTATGTTCCACCAGTGGCATTTTGATGGTACAGAACAGGTATTTTTTTCTTCACTCACTAACAATACCTACACTAACATGGGTTCTGGAAAGCTGATAAAAATGTTTCTTTTTAATCAGAAATATATGAATGGATCAGTGCTGGTTGGAGTTCTTCTTGCACGCTAAACATGTGGGGTCCTATATTGCTGCATGGGTTGGCTGGCACTGAATTGGACATATCATCACCCAAAATATAAAAAACAGAAACATGGAGTTATAAGTCATTTCCCCCTTTGTTCCAAAATAAGCATTATGACTATCTTTGCCCTCACATTCTCTTCCAGGGCCTCAAACTTATTTCACAACCGAATTCTCTGGTTGGATATATTCTTTCACTACACACTATTACACAGGCTGGATTTCGACAAACACTCTCAGACTTATACATTTAAAAGGATCACACACGCAAAAATTATATCAGCCAGAACCTTTTGTTTGCTCCAAAATTGAACTACTGCTTGCCCTCTTGGAGAAAGGGCCGATAAGATCGGTTCCTGTAGTTTCCTGCATACATCGTTAGTAGCCTAGTCCCAACAGGGGTGATGTTCCTCGAGATATGCTGACATACCGGTTCAGGTAACCCATTTGCATGAATATTTATGCAAGGCACAGCTTTCATAGTGGAACTGCAGAGGCTAGGAAGAGTAGTAGCCTGTAGGGCAAAGATTGGCGGAGCAGCGAAGGTGAACATCAGCATATTTACAAAAATATGCATGAAAAGTAGCATATTAAATAATGAAATTAAATATTAAATAATGAAATTAAAATAGCTAATAAGTAATTAAACAGATTTAAAAAAGTCTTTTTTATAAATTATGACCCCAGTGCATCTTTTGTATGACCCGAATGTGTATCTTTACATTTCTTTGAAGCCCAACAATGTGAGAAGTGTGTAAGTGTGTCGCGATGACGCCATTACATGCTCGGCTATCATGCTGACCCCAACCCAATCTCCTTTGACCACCAGAGCAACACTTTCCCCAGTAAAAATACTGTAATCATCAGACGACAGCGTGCCGACGTGTATCACATGTCAGATCACCCCTGGAGGCAGACAGAATAAGAGCAAAATGCCGCCAGGAGCTGCTCCTCCCTCCTGTTCACTTACACTTTGCGGTCATCTTAGGAGAGCAGAACGGGCGCTATAACAGCAAAACCGTGGACTGAGCTTCTGCTGGACTTGAGAAGACAGAAGCCGCTTTGTCCTTTTCAGCTGTATGTTGTTTTGAAGCAAAATGCCTCTCAGTCTGTTTGTTTCCCCCCCAGGACCTACAGTAGAAGCACATTAGATTCAGTAGAGCACAAACTCAGCAATAGATCTGCTTTAGCTTAAAGAACTTGTATATACAGGTCAACGGATGGGAATTAAAGAAAAACAGGTAACACAGCTGTGTGTATCATGAATGTGACAATATGAAGGAAACGTGTGTAGCCACTAAGATAAAGGAAACAGTAATACTGAGTGTGCGACGGTATTGGGAGGACAGGCAGCATATACCTGTCATACAGCGCTGACAGAAAGTATAAGGACGTTTGTTTAATTCTGCAATAATGATGCAAATTCACTGGTTTCATAATGTCCATTGACAACCAATGTTTAACATATTTGCATAAATTTTCCATACAGACATTTTCTTTTTATTGAGTGTCATACTGTAATGTTTTTTGACTCATTCATTCAGATCTGTTCTTGCCATTTTGCTCTTAATTGCACTTGTAGTCACTGGCTCCCAATGGGACACTAAACGCTAATGTTTGGCGTCATGTGTTATTGCATAGGTGTTACTAATTAAAAAGCAATAAAAAAATTCCCGTTGTTTCTAACGTGATAAATATTTTTGTAAACAAATCAATGAAGTCAGGCATTTTTGCTATAAAATGTTTTTTTTGTAAAATGAATTTGCAAGATTTTTACTGAATTTAGCAAGCAGCTTTACATTTATCCATTATATTCTATATTCCAGCATTCAGTGCTAATTTTGGTGCTTATATTTGATATTGCAGCAGGTCACTGCAGGTATCCATTACATATTGCAGCATTCAGTGTTAATTCTGGTGCTTATGTTTCATATTGCAGCAGGTCACTGCAGCTATCTTTTCTATATTCAAGCTGGAATGACATCTTTAGCCTGAACCGTATAGTTTGCATAGTTTTTATTATTCACACCAAAGGATTTGGACAGCGCAATGCGGCCTTCAGTTCTGCGGCTTGTTGTGCTTGAGGATGCCGCAGGTCCCGTGCAAGATGGATATGACCACTCTGAAGGGTTCGGGATTCATCACCATCTACCCTCTAAGAGGCTGAGTGGACCTAAATTGTATCAGGAAACTGCGTTCCATGCTCTAACAGAACTGCCAGAATCCAACAGCATGCAAAGGTTTTGATCAATTGATACATGAGCATTAATGTATCTGCAATGTGTACTAATGGGTCTATTCCCTGCATGTCTAGTATAACATATTATTTTTGACGTTCTCCATTTGCTGTACTTGGTATGTTACAGTGGCATTTGAAGTTCTCTGTGCGCCGTACTTGGAATCTTACATTGTTATTTGACGTTCTCCATTTGCCGTACTTGGTACCTTACAATGGTATGTGACGTTCTTCATTGGCTCTACTTGGTACCATACAGTGCTATTTGCAGTGCCCTGATTGAGCTTCCACTTTTGCGTAGGGTCTGTACGCGATGCACGGGCACCCTAGCGAGCTGTTTGCAGTTTCACCCAGAGTCACCCCTGGCTGATGATGCTTTCACTCAGACCTGCGAGAACCTTCTCCTCAGGGACAGAGTCTGTTCGTGGTCTCACCCAGAGTCGCCCCTGGCTGATGATGTTTTCACTCAGACCTGCGAGAACCTTCTCCTCAGGGACAGAGTCTGTTCGTGGTCTCACACAGACAGACTGAATCCAGATGAGCCAAAAGTAGTTTTTGCTTGTTTTATTTTTTGCCCAGTAGGAATATGCTATGCTTCAAATCCCACACCTATCTGCTGAAAGAAATTACAGGAAGAGACGCCATTACAACGGCATTCTGGCTTTCAGTATTGCATGAGTAAACAAGTATCAAAATTAAATGTTCGTGATTTTGCACTCAAACAATATTCCTCCACAAATCTTTAATTTGACAGTTTCTCTAAAATATGAGTAATGAGATTCTAAAAATTGGGGATTGTTAAAAAAAAAAAACCAACACGAACGTTAACAGTGAGAGAAAATTGTTCTCGGAATGTGAATTAAAGAGCTTTCTGCCTGAGCAGTGCATTAACAGGTCTTTTGATTGTGCTTCACTCAAAGACATTCTGACCTGTTCTTCTTTATGGTCTACCAGCTGGTACAGTCACATGGTGGGGAGGTGGGGGGGGGGCTTTGATTTGTGTGGGTGATCTTGGCTGGGGAGACGCTGAAATGGAGCTGACGTGGGGGGCACGTTCAGAGGAAAAGTTCAGAGGAATTCCTTATTTTTCGGCAACTTTTTGAAATATGTTAAAGCTTTACATTAAGTATATCTTCCTAATGCAATTGTAATGCATTAATGGAGCATTAATAAGCATTGTGTATTGTTAGTATACCTTACTGTCAAGATGTACTCACTGTTATTAGAATGCATCATAAATGAATCATTATGGTGCACTTAATAAGTGTTATATAACATGTATTAAAGCTGTTATGTCTTGCCTGTTGAAAGTATTATAAATGCAGTGCTTTAAGACATGCTCAATGCATGCATTATAAATGCGTTATGAAGGTGCACCTAATGTAATGCGTTGCCATATGTTACAGCAGTAAAACTGTGCCGGACTGGGCTGTTGTCCCATGTTCATTGGGCCTTAAAATGCAGGAATCAGATGAGGTATCACTGCATAAACAGCAGCACATGGCCGTCTGTGCTGAAGTGGATCAGCAGCCCAGACAGGAGTTTGGTATCAGTTCTACACAGAATATTTGATGCGTATGGAATATATGCATAATTATACTTACATTCATTTCAGAAAAACACCTTTATGAGTTGAAATAAAATGAAAGAAATGCAGAAGAGAATGCAATTAGGACAACGTGACGGAACTTTCTCAGCAAGAAAAGCCCATGTTCTCAGCTCAGACCAAAAGGCAGGGATAATGCGATGCAGCTGGGTACCCCTTCGCAATACAGCCTTATCAGGGCACGGCTGGTGTCGTATTCGCTGCGCCGCTTGGGGAGGGGACATTTACACAAGAGCCCGCAAGCATCTGCACCTTTATGGCACTCAGAAGGCAGCATGTGTGGCTCCTTTATGTTTTATAAATCTGCACCCAGTTGGGTAATCAAAAAATAATTAGTGACATTTATCAAATTGATTCCCCTAGATTAATTAAAGCATGATATCTAAGTGAATGTTTTGCTTTGATACTTTGTATACACAATAGTGTGCAAACGAATAACAAAACGCAGGAGCGAGGCCTTGGACTCCATGCCTAAAAGGAAGACGCAGTTAATAAACGAACAAATGAATGAATAAGCAGACGTTCGGAGCCCGTCCCTGTTGAGTTCTTTTGGTCAGTGTTCAGCCTGCACCGCCGCCCCTGCCCCTGCGTCGCCTCCTCCCCCAGCACACAGCTTTCTGCTCAGCTAAATGTCATCTCTCACATTTTGAATCAGACAGGAATCAATGTTTTGTCTTCATATGTTCATGGAGTGAATATTAATCACAAATAATGGAAGCCCCAGTGCTTATTTCATGTTTTCAGCTGACTGTGGTTTTATCAGTTATATCGCCTTTTCAAATTATGTACATTTATGTATAATTTATACGTGTGATGTGCACAGGTGTTCACTGTATGTATACACCCGGAAGGAAATAAACAATAGCCTTGTACATTGGTGAAAATGTTTCTTTCTTTCTTTCTTTCTTTCTTTCTATCTATCTATCTATCTATCTATCTATCTATCTATCTATCTAATCATTGTTATTATTATGTTTTGTTGTTGTATACTTTCAAACAGATACTGTAGCAATATTTATGAGCTTGATTTTCTAAATAATGCCCAGTATTGTAGAAATTGAGTGTCTAGTTGATATTTGCCAATTTTAATTTAAGACTCCTATCTTTCTTTTTTAAAGATATCTAAGGGTAGCTTAAATAAATATACGTGTGAAATTGTTAGATCATTTATTAGTTCTTTTAAAATAGTGTTGTACTTTATGCAAAATGATGTTTATGGAAAAGCATTAGTACAGATTTATGGGCTTTACGCAAACAGCAAGCCAATTTTAGACTCATTTATTTATTCACGTGCTTTAGATTAGAGGATGTGTCGGGACTGATGTGCGATGGAGATGCCATCACCTCAGAAAAGCTTCCTCCCTGAAGTTCTAATTTTAGGCACATTTCCGTTCGGCATCTGGACTGCTGAAATGCTGAAACTCTCGTCACAAACGCCAGGCGCAAGTTACCAGAACATCGTCTGTTCATTTTCCACCCCACGGTCTCTCAGTTTTGCTGTAAATGCATTAAAAGCTGTAGCACACAGGCAGTCAAAAGAAGGGCAGCGTTTATGTCCGGTGGCCCTGATTTAAATAAAACCACCTCTATCTCATGTTTTTAAATCGTCTTTAGGAACATACATCAGGCAGGCAATCATGCGAACACCTCTGGCGATTAGTCATTAGCAGCCCCTCGCCACTGACGTCCTCCTGCGCCGCTGCGGTTGCTGCCCATCTCTGCATGTGCTCCTCAGCAAGGCGGCGCCCGCCCGCGATGGATGCCCGTCTCGCAGGGACAGCGAGAGGGAGTCTCTGCTTTTGAGTTTGCCTGGCTGGGGTGAGAATGGATCAGTGGCTGATCCGAAAGCACAGGGCGCCGGGACAACAGCTATTTGTGTATTTATGTATATATTAGTTAGTGATTACCTATAAATGTAAATATAAAGTATGCTGTGTTATTTGGACTGGGAAAGAAATTTTGATCCCGAAAGAATTCATTAAAATTATAGCTGATCGATTTTTAAGGCCTTTTCATTCATTCTGGTCAGCAAAGCTGTAATTTTTCAATAATCTGCCAAAAATGAAGCCCCTGAGATTCCAAATTAAATACTTAGCCAGTATTAGTTACATTGAAAGGTTGTTCTATTTTACCCAATTCTCTTTTAAGTCCATTTATTTATGTTTTAAAATATTTATGTTAATCGATTGCATTTCTACGCAGGCCTGTCAGCATCGTATGCTCGCTCCACCAAGACCACTAGCCGGAGGGTGTTGCTTGTTTCCCGAAGAATTTAATCAGATACCTGCGAAACACTTGCCTTCAAAAATATGCCTCAGCACAGAAATCAAATCTCAAGAAGCAGTGAATTTCCACTTTGCGGCTCATAAAGCCTCGCCCGTCACATAACTCGCAGAGAAGTAGCTGAGCCCTGGAATGCAACCAGCGATCGATAGAAAGTCGGAGGACTCTGCTCTTCGCTAACTTTTGCATGAGTAATCAGTTATGCAGAACACATATTTACATTCACTTAATCTGAATGCCTTGCCTTTTAAAATGTAAATTACCAGAAGTTAGCTGGAAAAGCTAGGCTTGTTTGTCAGATACTTTGTTATTTTATTTTCAATGAAGAGGAAAGAATAAAATTCTTATTATTATTGTGTATTGTGCAGCAGTTCGTTCCGACCAAGAAATCTGATTGGACAAGAGGTGCTCAAATGTATCCGTACTGTTTACTGTAGAGTTGCTAGTTGATACTGTAGCATAAGATGACGTCCACATAATGTTAAATCTTTGCTTGGGTCAATTCCTGCCTCTAAGCAACATTTCTGCTGAGTGTTAGACCAAGTGCGGACAAAACACTGGAGACAATTTAATTAGGGCCATTCGTCAAATTCAGGAATTGACAGCAGGGCACAGATTACATCTCTCTACAAGCTCCGGAGGCGATGAATGGCCCAACACTTCTAATTCACCACATGCTTTTAAACTTTTAACTTTTAGTTGAATTGTTTACGAGAACAATCAATAAGGCGCAAGCATTATCTTAAGCATTACCGTAAGTGCATTGTTTATGAAAGTGCATTGTCACCAAAAAAGAATGAGGGCTTCCTTCCTTTGGGACTGCTTTCAGTCAGTATGCGCTGCTGTATAAACCTGTATGCTGAACCCATATGATAAATCAAACGTTTATTGAGTGCCAATCATATATAACACATTTTTTTGTTAATTACCTATAAAAAGTAAGCAAATGAATGGAACTTGAAATAAGCATTTTATTTGGGTATACACCTGCCAATATAGATGCAAAACAAACATCTTGAATTGACTATACTGTAGGCTATGATATGAATATGAATAGAATTGCAATGCAGGTAAATGCAACATGAATGTAAACCGAGGCTGAGGTCAGGGCTTGTGTCTGATCAGCACAAGAAGGGAATGCATCACTTTGTACTCTCAGCCGTGAATGTGGGGCAGCAAAAGTGAATTAGCACAAACAAGCACGGTCACCTGACACAGATAGCCGCGGAATGGGAAACATCTATCAAATTACACGCTCATCAAACTACTTCCTGCTCATTCATTACTACGCACATCTATCTTCCATAATCCGTGATCCTGTGATCTCACCCGGTAAGTGAAGGACACAGGCAGGGGACAGCCTGGATACTGTGGCAACCTGGATACTGTGGCAGGTTAGGTATTATGCAGCCTGGGTACTGTGGCAACCCGGGTACTGTGGCAACCCGGGTACTGTTACAGCCTGGATACTGTGGCAACCTGGGTACTGTGGCAGGTTAGGTATTATGCAGCCTGGGTACTATGGTAACCCGGGTACTGTGGTAAGCTGGGTACTATGCAGCCTAAGCACTGTGGCAGTCTGGGTACTATGACAGTCTTGATACTATGGCAACCTGGGTACCAAGCAGTCTGGGCACTGTGACAGCCGGGGCATTATGTAGCCTGGGTACTATGCAGCCTGGGCACTGTGACAGCCTGGGTACTATGCAGTCTGGGCACTGTGACAGCCTTGATACTATGGCGGCCTGGGTATTACACAGTCTGGGTACTGTGGCAGTCATTTCTAATTACAGGTCGTTTTTTGAGTCACTGTTGTGTAAATAGCTATCCTATCTGCACACCACATATCTCCAGGCTGAATTCCCGTCTCATCACTTTGCCTGCTCCGCAGCGCTGTGTTTTAATAGATGTGGTGAAGTTTTGCTGATCTAATCCTGCACCTGTGTCATTTACAGTATGCTGCGTTTTTACATCAGCAAGCTCCAAAGCTTCAGGAGCACATGCTTGAATACGTACTCGAAACTAGAGAAAGGATTTAAGTAAGCAATCAATATTGATCGTTTATTATCTTTCAATAGGTATTTAAAAATTGTAGAATTAATATAAATGATAGGGAAGCGCCTAACATACACATTAAATAACAAGAGGGAGGCCCCTTTTTCTGAGGAGGACCTTCGAACCTCCTCCACTGCCGACATCGGGAGCCAAGGCCGCGCTGCTTCTAAGACTTTCTTGCGTCCTGCTTGCGGTGCCTATGGACATCTGCTGCTGCTGGCCATCCGCCTGTTAGAGAGACAGACCGAGGAAGCGATTTCCCCTGCAGTACAACAATCCCTACTCAGCATGGGCTCCTCACACCCCCATTTCTCACTTGCTTCCTATGCCAGTCATCACTTATAATTTGGAAACTCTGTACCGCATCTTTAAATACCTTTTAACACCAGTAAACAGATATTTATATTAGCTGTCTATATGAGAATGGCATTTAAAAATATCCACATTGAATGTACTGCGTAATGGTGTACCCAAGGTTTAAGAAAGCTCTGTGGAGCCTTCAGCAAGGTCTAATCAAATTTGGTAGTAGCAAGATAATCTCAACAACACAATTACAAAATCTTATCTGAGACAAATAAGTAAATATAAAATGATAGACTCTTTTTCCAATAAATCGCACTGTAAACCTAGATGCTAGTCAGTTTGACTTTAATTCAAAAGAGAAGGAGCATTCTGTGTATTCTGCGATCAGGTCCCAGTTGCCTTCACTTGTTCCTTTGTCGCATTTAAGCTGGATCAGAAGCGATGGCATCTGAGCAAGTTTCCAGAACTTTACCAATTACAGGGCGAATGCTACAAAGGGCTGGTTGAACCTCCTGCCATTTTGTTGCGTTACAGCTGGTTTGCAGGGAGGGCTGTATGTGTGCGCATACTGGCAGAAGGTGGACTCGGACTTAGCACCCGCTGACAATGGCGAGATTGAGGAGCCTGCGGGGGCTATAACATAGCCTTTCATTATGCTGTTTGTTAGCCCGACAAAGGAACAGTGTACAGCACAAACGCAGCACGTCTGACAGCTGACCTGTTTATTTATCAATCACTTACACCGCCCAATTAATTGCTGAGCATCGCCCTGACCGTTAAAGCAAAGAAAAGCAGAGCAACAGAGAGGGTGAGATTCGGGAATGAAGGAGAGAGAGAAGGAAATGGAGCTTTTGAAAAGTCTGTGATGTTTGGAATAGCACTGAACAGTCAGCCTATTCGGATCCTTTATTTAATAGAAGCAGACAAAACATTCATAGCAAAAAGGTGGAAAAAAACAAAACAATCCCTGAAGTAAAAACCTGCAGTAGATAAACTGCCAGATGTAGGTCTGCGAAAAACTACACCTAGGATGTGTCAGATTGATAGCTGTATCTGGCCAATGGTGTTAGAGCTGTTTGATGAAGTCCTACACATGTATGAAGAGTAGTGCGAGGCAAAATTATCAAATTATGAGGCAAATTTATGGCAAAGTGCAAGCTCGTTTAGGGAGAAATTAGCTAATAGCTTGAAGTTGTTAAAATCTTATCTAGCTCTGATTTAAAGGAACCCAGGGTTTTAGCTTGCCCTACATTAACAGGAAGGCTATTCCATACAGTACTCTAACCAATGCTGCGTAAACAAGTGCTTTCTCAAATCCAGTTTAAAATGTTATCGCACTAATTTCCACTTACTCTTCTTGTATTAATATTGAAGTAGCCATTTGGCTGAACAGCATCCAGACCTGTTAGAATCTTGTATACCTGGATCATGTCCCCCCTTAGTCTCTGTTGTGCGAGGCTGAACAGATTCAGCTCAGCTAACCTCTCCTCATAAGATATTCCTCTAAGTCCAGGAATCATTCTCATAGACATACGTTGAACTTTTTCCAAGGCAGCAATGTCCTTCTCAAGGTATGGGTGGGGGCGGGGCGGGCGGATTGTCTAATCTTAGCATCACCTCCCTTGACTTAAACTCCAAACACCTACAGTAGATGTAACCCAACATCCTATTAGCCTTTTTAATTGCTTCCCCACATCTGCTCCGTGCCTGGATTACTTTACATTTGTCTACATTAAATTTCATCTGCCAGGTATCAGCCCAGTCTGTAATTAAATCAAGATCCCGTTGTAGCCTCTGTGTCACTAGCTTAGTATCTGCTACACCACCCACCTTGGTGTCGTCTGCAAATGTAACCAGTTTGTT
>JAODKE010000050.1:9217775-9233663 GCA_026779605.1 Mormyrus hasselquistii | reverse complement strand
TGGATGGATGGATGGATGGATGGATGGATGGATGGACAGAAGGATGGATGGATGGGACACAGAAGAGTTAAAGGGACAGTTCACCCCAAAACTGAAAACACACACGTTTTAGTGCTATCTATCCGTGTAGCTCATTCTGCTGGGGGATACTTAGTTTTGGAGATATTGGCTGTAGGATTGTTGGGCTTCTTCTCTAACTGGACTAAGCGGCATTCTTTCTGTAGTGGTCGAAGTGCCAAAAAATACCAGCAACGTGTCTTACCAGTAATCCACGGCCTTTAGCCGTGAGCAGTTTAATGAAGGAAATGTTTTTTCTACGGAACGCCACACACCAATCATATCGCTGTGCTGTTTTCTTTGTATTATTTAATTGTGGCATGTCTGGGAGGGGGATGGGCAGTCGACCTCGGACCCCCAGGGTTTCTTTCACCTTTCTCTTCTTGGTTTCTATCTAACATTGCCTTCTGTCATGTTTCATTCTTCCTTGTTTCCCTGTATCGTGAACAGTTTAGTATCTGTTTGCTAATAATGCATCACCACACAATTGTTAGGTGCCTTTGGGCAACTGTTGTGAAAAATGGTAAATGGGCATGAATCTAATTGAATTTCCATATGATAAAATGTGAAATTATTAGTAGCAAATTGCAGAATAATAGTTTATTTCCTGTTTTTTGCATTTCTGTGAATTAGCAGAAAAGCAGGACCCCCTGGCCGTGGTATTGCATTTGTCAGCATACAGGTATGGTATGTACACCACAGGCTGACAGCAATAGCCGCAGTCAATCAAAAGATCTATTCTGGTCATTAGAGATGTGACCTGCCACTCAGCACCACTGGGCAGAAATCAATAATGTATCCCTGTGGTTTTACCTGTTAATGATGTAGGATCAGTGCAGACTCCTGTGAATGCCTCGGCACTGGGCACGGCACTGGGGGCGGAAGGGTATACTTGAAATTAGCGTTCAGTTTGTCTGTGTGCAGATGTTTGATTACCTTTCAGCAATGGTGACGGTGACATAAATGACAGGCTTTCATGTAAGGGTAGGGTCTTTTAATAATCCTCATCATATTAATGATCTTTTTCACGCAGGAGGACATAGTGGTCACCTGTTAACTGACAGTAGTGCAAAACAGAGACTGGTAGCAATGGCCCGGTCATTTATATAGAGACACTGGGTGTAAAGGCCTGTCTCCCTTGTATGGTGAAATAGAGAGGCTGGGAGCAAAGGTCTGCCTGCCCAGTATTATGAAATAGAGGGACTGGGAACAAAGGCCTGCCTGCCCAGTAGTATGAAATAGAGGAACTGGGAGCAAAGGCCTGCCTGCCCAGTAGTATGAAATAGAGGGACTGGGAGCAAAGGCGAGATAAGACCTGCTGAATAAAGCCTGCTAGATAAAGCAGGCCAGATAAGGCCCGCTGGATAAAGCCCGCCAGAAAAAGCCTGTGGGATAAAGCCCACCTGATAAAGCCAGTCGGGTGAAGCCATCTGGATTACGCCTGCTGGATAAAGTCGGTTGGATAAGGCCGGCTGCGTAAAGCTTGCCAGATAAAGCCAGTTGGATAAAGCATAAAGCCAGTTGGATAAAGCCTGCTGGATAAAGACCACCAGATAAAGCCTGTCAGATAAAGCCAGTTGGAATAAGTCAGCTGGATTGAACCTGCTAGAAAAAGCCGGTTGGATAAAGCCGGCTGAGTAAAGCTTGCCAGATAAAGCCCACCAGATAAAGCCAGTTGGATTAAGCCTGCTGGATAAAGTCAGCTTGATTGAACCTGCTAGATAAAGCCAGCTGAGTAAAGCTTGCCGGATAAAGCCCACCAGATAAAGCCAGTTGGATTAAGCCTGCCGGATAAAGTCAGCTGGATAAAGCCTGCTGGATAAAGTCAGCTGGATAAAGTCAGCTGGAAAAAGTCAGCTGGATAAAGTCAGCCGGATAAAGCCTGCTGGATAAAGTCAGATGGATTAAGATGGCTGCACTCTTTATACCACCTCTGCACTGGAAACTTGCAAGCTGGTCTGCAGTGTCTAAAGTGAAAATATCTGTGGCATTTTAGACACAGGCAACAATATAACAACTATAGAAATAACTACATGCGCAATTAAGTACAATAATCATCACTACCAGGATTTATTCTTATCAATATTAAGTTTCTAAGTTATTTAAAGCACATTACATATAGATAAAAGTAATATCCATAAGCAATAAAGTATCCTTAATTTATGTAGAAAGGGATAGGACTGTCATAAAGAGATAGGGAACAGAGGTCACCAATCAGCAACAGTCATTTTGAAATGAGTGATTTACATCATGACAAACGTCATTCAAACATTTTGTCCATGGCCTGTCATCTGAGGAATGCCTTTGATGCTCTATACACATTTATCCCAATTGTCTGTAATAATCCGTGAACATTATTGTGAACGGACACTGCTTTCATGGGAACTCAGTGGGTACAACGGTGATGTTCATGATGACACCCTTGCAGCACAAGTACTCACCACTGTATGTTCCCTGGCTGGTCTCTTGTGTTCCCTGAATGCTTGGGTTGCATTTTATCTTTTGATTAAATAGTACCATTACGCTTCTGTTTGTACCTGGGCATTCCCGGGAAGCTCAGCCTAGCTGCGCTTATGCCTAGTTGACTCCCTGACAGCCATATGCTTGTAATGTGCTATTTGCCTCACTTGTATATCGCTTTGGACAAAAGCATCTGCTAAATAAATGTAAATGTAATGCAAATATCAGTATAAGCAGCTGCTGTTTTTGCTTGTGTCTCAATAGCACAGCATTAATCACATGTGCATTCACTCATAATTTGTTACTCTGCCCGCAACAAATCGTGATTGAAATATAATTGAATGTATATGTGGTTAATTATCATATCCATTCTATTTTTCATTACATTTTGTGGAAAAACACAAAATGAGAACTGAACGTTGTCATTTGAACTCCTGTTAAAGAGCCCTGCAACGTGGAACCCTTGAGTAAAACATTTAACCAGATTTCCAGCTGAATAAATTGTGAATATTGTTGCTTTGGATAAAAGTAGCACTTAGACGAAATGTATTGGAGAAGGGCTGTGAACCATACTGCACCTAAGGATTGCTGTTTATAATCAGAGACTCTTCATTGAGTCCTCAGTAATGTACTGAAATGGAGATTGCAGTGTCTTCATTGAGTCCTCAGTACTGTACTGAAATGGGGATTGCAGAGCCTTCACCGAGCTCTCAGCACTGTACTGAAATGAGGATTGCAGAGCCTTCACCGAGCTCTCAGTACTGTACTGAAATGGGGATTGCAGAACCTTCACCGAGCTTTCAGTACTGTACTGAAATGGAGATTGCAGTGTCTTCATTGAGTCCTCAGTAATGTACGGAAATGGAAATTGCAGTGTTTTCATTGAGTCCTCAGTAATGTACTGAAATGGAGATTGCAGTGTCTTCATTGAGTCCTCAGTAATGTACGGAAATGGAAATTGCAGTGTTTTCATTGAGTCCTCAGTAATGTACTGAAATGGAGATTGCAGTGTCTTTATTGAGTCCTCAGTGCTGTACGGAAACGGAAATTGCAGAGCCTTCACTGAGCTCGCAGTACTGTACTGAAATGGAAATTGCAGTGTCTTCATTGAGTCCTCAGTACTGTACTGAAATGGGGATTGCAGAGCCTTCACCGAGCTCTGTACTGAAATGGGAATTGCAGAGCCTTCACCGAGCTCTCAGTACTGTATTACACTACTGTATACTCCTACCACTACTACGCATAATAATACTGCTACTACTACTACTACTACTAGTAATAATAATAATAATAATACTAATAAATGATGATCATCATTACAATTATATGCATTTCACATTAAATTTAAGTACTTACTTGATTATACATGTAATTATTTAAATTGTGAGGGAATCTAATGAGAAGCAATCTGCTACATTATCTCAGGATTTTCTTGATGATCATGTTCATGATCATGTGTGCCATGTGAATATGATTAAAAATGAAAATGTGCTTTTAAAGCATGATTCTTCCCCACACCCCCGAATAGGTTTTAAACACCAGGGATGGAGAAACAGTGTGATCACCAAAACACCCTTTTTATTATTGGACCATAACCTAAAAGGGTTCTCTCTTTTTGGTACTTATAGTATATACTAGGAATGCATAAAAAATAACATAAGCCTAAATGCAATAGAGATACATCCAGAACATTACTATGCCACTTTTTGCAGTACATTTTCTCTAGAATTATGTATTTCTGATCTTAAGAATCTGCACAACTGAGAGTCTTGTGACTGCATCATGTGGTTTGTTTTTCCTTTCGGTTGCTTTAGATTTTTTTATGTGACTTGAAATACTAATTATTTCCTTGCAGGCCTTCAGGTTGTGTGTAACCTTGTGTGCATTCGCTGCTGGCTTCTTGTCATTTCCCCCTCGCTTGTTTATCCTCACGAAACACCGACCGGGACGTGCATGCAGCATTCTAATACGTGCATGAAAGGCCACTTTATGTCTGTCTTTGGCAAGTGTGCTGAGGGGAGCATAAAGTGGGCTGAAATCTGACTGTAACACGCATATTAACTCAGACACTGCCACCCCGAACGTTGACATACTGCAGGTCCACAGCACATGAAGAACAATATCTATGAAAAAGGGAAGTGTAAGCTGAGCGTGCCTAATGGGCTTCTCCGAATCCCCCTTTGGAGGAGCAGGCCTCAAAAAGCTTCACCTCCAGCATCCGCCCAGCTGACCCGATAAGCAGAGCAGACCTTTTCACGGGCTTCTGCTGCTGGGCCACATCTGCTCCAGTGCCATGGGAAATAACAAATGGTAGAAACTCACCCCATCATAATTTTGTTTCTACCAGCTCAAAATACAAGGTGTTTTTATTTTGGTTTTCTTCAGATTTTTCAATGAAAGTTATCCCTTATCTGCCAAGCACTAATCCAGCACAGGGCAAGCGCTACCGGAATAAGTGCTTAAAGGGTGAATGGACTGATAGATGGATGTATGTATAGATGGGGGGATTATTTGAGGCAGTTTAGCTTTGCTTTCATACTCGCTTTTAACCTTTTCAAAATTTGCAGTAAAAGACAATACATTCTAAGGGCAGTGCCATCATTGCAAGGCAGAACTAATTACAGATAAACCAGTATGTGGAATGAGCTTTAAAAGTTATCGCAATTTAAACCTGGAACAAGCTGGAAAGGCAAGTAATATTTCATTTATGGGCCAGTGACTCAATATGTACAAACAGAGGCATCAAGTGACCTTGTTTCCAGCAAGGACTTGAAGATTATAATTTTACCCGTAGCTTCCACAGAAACACCGCAAGAAAGCAGATGCTGACAAACTGGCGTCCTCTGAAATCCATATGCAGCGATAGCACATCCCTTCACCTCCCAGTAATCGTACAGCTCTCGGAAACAAAGAAAATTAATTAATATGCAAAAATCCTCCAATCCACACTCTGATTAAAATTGTCTGGCGGTGAATGGTGTGTGTCTGGTGACAGGATTTGGAATCCCATCCACTGCAAATCGTAACTTCTAATGTGAAATAAACTGCCACTCCAAATAATCGTCGTTACCTAGTAACACTTGTGTGTAATAGATATTTCATCTTTTGATTTAAAGTGATTCTGCAGATCACACTATAGGTACACACACTTCCTGCATTATCTTGTCAGACCCAATGCGGAAATTTAGCAGCGAGGACACTTTTAGTATTACTAATCAGTCTGACAATTAAAAAAGCTTGTACTAGCAGCAAGAAACACAGAGAGCGCTTCACTTTCTGCGCCGCCTTCCTTCCTTGCAATTATTCATTTCCGTTCCAAGCTCAGCCTTAGCAAAGATGATGATGTTTTTGTTGGCAAACACAGCTTTGGGGAAGCACTCCGTGACGGTAGCAGGGTGATGTATACGAGGGGTTACTCAAGTGATGCAACCCCCTGTACAGAACACTGACAAGAGCCCCGCTGCTGCTCTTGGTCGACCAGCCGCTCTCGCTTTCCTTCTGTACCTGCACTTCAACTAACCCTGTAGATCGGCTTTAATCGCAGAAGCTCTCAGACTTGCTGTGGGTCTCTCCTCCACCGTCCCGGTAGTGCATCTTCTAGCTGTCATGTGGATTTCTTTCCTCGTATCACCTAGGAAAGACAAAGCTGTGGAGGAACACAGCTAACTGCGTTTTAGCTACTTTCTTGAATCCAAACACCCCTTAACTTGACCCTAACGCCACCTGTCACTCTGGTAGTAGCTAAATAGTTAAACCCGCTAACATGGGACATATTCATTTTTATGTAAAAGGTCGCTGTTACGTCCCGGTCCGGGGTCAAAAAGTGAGACCACAGCTTCATTTGTGCTTGGGATTTTATCACTTCAGGAGCCGCAAAGCCAAAACGACAAACAAAACACCTCTAACTAGAAAAAAACACTCTTATATCCAACCCAAACAAAAACAAAATAAAAGCACACAAAACTTACCCATCTCCGTAACTACCTTCCAAACAGTGAGAAAACTTATTCAAAGCAAAATGGCGTCGTACTCCCTACTTTTACAGCTACACACGGTAAACACAATATTCACAAATATTTACAGGCTATTTCCAAAATACAAAATATCCAAATCCAAGGCAGGCTAAACAATATTACTGGTTAAACAACAACAGGAGTCAAGCACAATGAATATCAGCAACACAAGAAGTACAAAGCAAATCCCAAAGCAATGGCCTGCTATTCTGCTCTGGACAGCCCTTATAAAGGAAGTGATGAAAGCAAGAAAAAAGAAAACAGCCAATCAAAATGGAGAGGTATAAAATGTGATAGCGGGAAGAGCCGGGGACAGAACGACACACCCTAAAGAAACATCCAGCAAATATTCAGTAAGAGTAAACTACTTTTGGGGGTCGTGATAATGTAAACAACTGAAAAGCTAAACACATTCAATTGAACAGCAGCAGCTTGCAATCCTCCCTATTTTTTACAGTTAATAATAAAACGGGCATTAAAATCCAGGGTCGCCCTAATCACCCATTGTTGATGATGACTCCGTGTCTTGGTGACAGATGCTTGGAGTTTGGCCCAGCTATATCTATAGTTATAGGCTCCATCAATCACAGATGAGCCACCCAGTTTAAGTACAGAGTAATTAAAAAGAATGTTTTTTTTTTTTTTTTAATCAAAATGATTTTAATCAAAATGACTAATAATGAACTTATTTTAAAGAACAAAGTCCACTATGATCATAGGTTTAGAATAATAATCTCGTTGATGTACGAAACTTCGTGATTTTATTTTCCTTAGAATATGTGGTGTAATCATTTGTGTCCAGCATGTAGGAGAGAGAATATCTTTTTCTAGAAGCAATTAAGAATGGATTGATAGCAGGATGGGCGGATAAGCGTTTCATTGCACATGCATAATGACAAGAATATATTCTGAATCAGCCATTTTTTCCCTTCAAACTCATACAGCCACTGGGTCAGTCCACACTGTCAGCCAAAGCCTCTGTCCTGTTGATACTCACCGCTTCCTTCTAATACTGCAAGTCTGTTAGCTTCCACTTCTAGACTGTAAAATGTCATGTGTACAACAGAAAGGTAATATGGAAAATATTAAAGATAGCATCCGATAACATATCAGTCTTCACAGTGCATACAGTACCCTAAGGCCACTAGGCGAGTGAAGCAGCAGTTTGGGGCAGTGGCTCCTGGAGACTGACCACACGCGCATTTCTTCAGCGCACATGATCAGCCTTCACCGGAACGACCTTTGTAAGTCACTCATGCCTTCCTGAGTCCTGTACTTGTCAGTGAGTGCAGGACCACTCCCATTCCACCCTGCTTATTTTTAAACAGGCCATGCAGCATTTCAAGTACTTGAAGTAAATTCTGCTTTTCACTCTACGGGACGAATTGCATGTTTTTTAGAGTAATACAAATTTAAATCGACAACTAAATATTGTTTTGTTTTGAGTACAATGCATTGCCATTTTCAACTCAGTGTCAGGGATGGATTGGAGGGCATTAAGCATGTATTTACAACAGGGGCTGAGAAAATGCACATCATGTAGTTTTAACATACTGGGGCAGGGTGAATTTTAATGACCCGGCAGGTCACAGCTGCCTGTGACCTCCACCATTCTCATATACAGTACGTGCATGTGAATAGAGATGGAAGAGAGACAACCAGTTTATTTTGCATCTACTAAAAATGTGCAAGCAATTGTGCATTTGGCTTTCTATTTATAGATTAATTTCTGTTACTTCTACATGTCGTGCACATTCCCTTCTTCGTAAGCCTTTGTATGCTTATTGTTTGACCAGATAAAAGCAACTCCAGATTTGGTATTTGTTTGTATTTTTTCTTTGTAGATCTCTCTAGTCCACAATCACGCCGTATGTCTAATAACTATCTTAGAAATCCGACTTTCTGATTTGGTTCACTAACAAAGGGATCATAATCACACTGCGAGCGCGGAGAGAGAAGTGAGCAGCTGAGGAGGCCCTTAGCTACTTCAAAGGACGGCAAGAAAATATCATTTAGCTCACCAGTGGGAGAACAAGATGACCCTGAAAATGAATTTTAAATGATCTTATCATGTGTTTTGCAGCAAATCGGAGAGCAGTAACGGGAGACAGTAGGGTTTTAAATCACCCTTGAGAATTGGGGTTGTGCTTATAAACATATTTTTGATTATGTTGAAACAACCTTGCAACTCAGTATTTGATAAGTGGTTGTATGATATACAGTATAAATGTGAGATTTATGAATGATAACTTATGTATCATATACTTAATGCTATATATGTACTTCATATCTTAAAGCATTTAGGGTGAAATAAATACAAATACATTCAATTCTGGATAAATTTCAGTGTGGGAGTCATACATAACATGGAAAAGGGGACGTTTAGCTCAGTCACAGCAGGCTTCACTTAACACATGAGCTGGAACACATGCACTGCGGTCAGCGCTCTCCAGACCTTATACACAGAAGTGCTTAGTAAATCTTTGGAGGCTTCAATACTGATTCCAATACATCTTTTGTACCTGCGCCTGTGCTAGTTATTTTGCAGGGAAAGGAACTCAGATCACAGCCTTCGCTCTCAGTTGCACTTTACTGTATCGAGGGCTAAAACGGCCCTTTAATTAGGCAATGATGGACTGTTTATTTCAAGATGCAACGCTGTAAATCTCTCTCTCTTTCTCTCTCTCTCTCTCGACTGGGCCTTGGCAGTACTAACAACGCTGGCGAGAGGCAGCAATGCATTACCGCGCCATCGCAAAGGCACATCTATCTCTGCCTCTGCACGGCTGCATAAGTAAGGAGCGCGTCCCCAGTGTGTCGGGCCGCTGAAGACCTGGCCAGCCCGACCAGGGGCCGGAGAGTCCGTGCTGCCAGGCCTCCGCGGCTCCCCTTGGCTCTGCGGTGCCGGCCAGTCCTGGTAATGTGCCTTTTGCTGCCCCCGCACCCCCCCTCCTCCCCAGTCTTTGCATTCCAGATGGAACCTCTGGAAGGCAAAAGGAAAAGCCATGCATCTCCAAGACATCCCATGGAGAAGTCATTAAAGGCAAGTGATCTATTCAGTGGAGAGGCCTACAAGCCACTTTAATGCTTCTGAGACTCTTACAGACTTCTTTCACTTCTTTGTTTTACTGAATTGCCTCCCAGAGGAGTGATCGTTCTCTTTTTATTGCTGTTGCAACAGCGGTTGAAGAGGCTCACCCATCACAGAGTAAGCAAGAAGGTCTCCTAACTTCACATGGGCGCTCAGAGCCAGAGGTCAACCACAAACAAGCAGGCCAAAACAAACAAACATATACACTTAACAAGTGTATTGATTGAATTCTGAATAACAAATTCCAGATGATGTGAGGACACATTTCCAGCAATCTGTTGGGTCCCCCTACCTACTCGTCATATATCATGCATGTCCTTATTGACATCGTCATGTTCTTAATGTTGTCTACGGTACTTGTATATATGACCATCTCCCGTTGTTCAATTTGCATATGTGAATACTGACTCAAATATTACCTAAAAATTACGAAATACTTACCAGCTGACACTTTATTGCCGATTGCACATAAATGTTTGCTATTTACGATTATTGTCTCAACTTCTTTTCTCCTTTTCATACATAAGCCTCCTGGAGTTAGTATAGTGTGAAATGATTGGTTGCCTAAGTGTAACTGCATGTGAAAAATAACATTTTGATTTGATTTTAAAATATATTCAATGAAGCAAAAAAGTTTTATTCTAAGTTCATATGAAAAGGGCATTTAGTATCCATATCACATGATGCATGTCACTCACATTGTTTTGTGTTTTACATTCAGTGAATTCAGAAAATTATGAATATAGTAGTTTACAATGAAATAAGTAACATTAAAAGCCATTTATTATGCCAAGTAATCTATTGACATTTTTCACCAAAATGGTGAGACAGATGTTGTACAGTGTGTGGAGTTGCCAGTTCTCCTGCATCCTGTGTACTCCTCCCACACTGCAAAGGCATGCAGTTCAGCTGAAATGCCGTTTCTAATTCATGTGCAGTGAGCCAGTGTGCAGTGGGGGATGGGCAGCCCCCAAAGTGCCCCCTGCCTTGGGCGCCAGGACTCCCAGGATAGAAGCCTGGCCACTGCGACCTTGTGCTGGAAGCATGGAGTGACGCCTAAAAGTTTGGGCACCCCTAGTCAAAATTTATGCTGTTGTCAATAACTAAGAAAATAAAAGATTAACTTTACATCTTTTGGAAATAAGTTAAAGATGACACATTTCTGTAATATTTTTAAGATTATTTTTCCATCTTTTACAGTTTCAGTTTTTTATAACCAGTTAGTTTATGGGATTTTTACCCATTCTTTCTTGCCAAAGGCTTCTAGTTCTGTGATATTCCTGGACCGTCTTACTTGCACTGCTTTTGAGGTCTGCCTAATGTTCTCGATGATGTTCAGGACAGGGGCAAAACCTTTGGCGGACACCTCTCGAGGTAATCCGTCATGGATTTTGAGGTGTGTTTAGAATCCTTATCCTGTTGTACAAGTCATCTTTTTTCATCTTCAGCTTACTGATAATGTGATGTTTGCTGAATTGAATCCGATCTTCCCTCAACCAGTGAACCTGCTTGGAACACAAGCCCAAAGCCTGACTAATCATCCCTCTTGCTTAGCAGATGGAGTGGTGTTCTCTTTGATGAAATTCTGCTCCCTTTTTGTTACCATACAGTTCTATTTTAACGTCATCCATCCATGGGACTTGACTCCAGAATGTGTCAGGCTTGTTTTAGATGTTCGTTTGCGAAATTTTGATGCAGAATTTTATGGTGAGGATGCAGAAAAGGTTTTCTCCTGGTGACTCTTACATGAAGGTCATATCTGTGCAGATGTCCTGTACAGTACAACAGAGCACAACCATTCCAGAATCCACTAAATCTTCCTGAAGGTCTTTTGCAGCCAAACCGGGGTTTTGATTTGCATTTCTAGAAATCTTACAAGCAGTTCTCTCTAAAAGTTTTCTTGATCTTCCAGACCTCAACTTGACCTCCACCATTCCTGCTAACTGCCATTCTTTAATTACATCATGAGCTGAAATCATTTTGCTCCATTCTTATAGCTTCTCCTGCTTTGTGACATCAGTTATTTTACTTGTCAGAGAGTTAGGCAGCTGTTTACAGGAGCCCATGGCTGCTGGTTGCTGGGACAGGGTTCGAGGAGTCAGAGTACTTCTTTGATATGTGCACGTCCTGGCCCTTTGCCTCCATCACTGAACAATCCAGAGCCCCAATGAATTTATTTAAGATCTAAGACCTTAGTAAACGTTGTCTGAGAGCTCAGATTTCTTTGGGTGGCCAAACTTTTGCATGGTGCACTATGCCTTTGGAAATCAGTTCATCTTTTACAGTAACTTGCTTAAATATTTACATACAGATATTTCGACCAGGGTGCCAAAATGTATTCGTGCCGTTCCATATGTCTAACTGAGATCAGCTACTCCAAACTGTTTTGAAATTCTGCAAGCCATTTGTGGAAAATAAAGAAAGGATACATATGCAACGCACACTGAACTATGTTAGATATTTATGTTACAGTAGATATTGAATAATTAAAATATTCCATATTTGATTAACTTAGCAAAGCAACTTTTCTTCCTTTACAAAGAGTATGACTGAGAATATTGCTTTGGGTGTTTCAGGTCTGGTAGCAACGCGTATAATTCTGCAAAGCATTACTTATTTATCAGATCTGATCTAAAATCCTCATCCGGAGAAGATTTTTTTTTGTGCGTATTTAAACAAAATTAGCTAAGAGTAGAAGACAGGATTTAAAAATGGAGGGAAACAAAATAGTTTAAATTCTATACATGCATAATGTATTACTAAATTACTCTAATTGTTATAATAAAAATTCTTCTTTCCTCTTGCCCAGGGACACAAGTACATCCCTGATTAAAGTGTATTACTCATGCTGGAGAAGACATGTGACATCACATCTGTGAAACACTGTGTGTGTGTCGCTTTAATCAGAGAAGTCTGGAAGTCCCACCCCTCACCTTCACGCCCCCGGGGCGGTCACACCCCCATGTGGTCTCAACTCAGCCCCAAGCACAGCATCTGGAACACCAGCCAATGATGTTTGCTTCTCTGATGATCTTCCTCGCATCTGCTTTTGTGACACACATTATATTGCTTTTTTTTCTTCTACATTAATAATTATACTAACTTTTATTAATCTAACGTTCTGTAAATGCTTTCATTTCTATATGATTATTTCTGCATTGTATTAGGCCTGTATCTAATAAAAAAAACATTATACAGGCTATAAATCCACCCATCTGTTTTTCAGGTGCTTATTCAGATGAGGAGCATGGGGGGCCGGAGCCTGTCCCAGGAAGCACTGGGCAGCAGACCGGGGGCGCTTTGGATGGGTACTGAAGATTATATGAAATAATCTTGTGTTTCTTCTTTTTGCAGAATTTAAATGCAACGCAATTAAATAAGGAGAATGCAGTTGCAAAACGTATAATGCGGATTTTCCCTCATTTTCTAAATTATTTTATTTTTCCAACCCATTATCCTGGCCAGGGTCACATACATCCTGTGTCAGGGCGGGTGAACACCTTGAATGGGGTGCCAGTCCGACTCAGGGCACAAGGCAGATGGACACCCTAGACGGAGTACTAGTCCATCTCGGGGCAGAAGGCGGATGAATACTCTGGCCGGAGTTCCAGTCCATCTCAGGGCACTAGGCGGATGGACACCCTGGAGGAGGTTCAAATCCATCTCAGGGCACATACAGTATTTTGGGAAGTTTAGATCTGCCAAATGAAGTCTTCAATCTACAGGAAGAAGGCAGAAAATGAGCCCCAAGTCCAACAGCGCTCCCCACAAGCCACCGTGCTGCAGCTCCGTTCCGTTTGCCAGTACTTATTAATGTTCTCTCATTTTTAATTCTTCAAGTTTGAAACTGCAGAATCTTGCTTGTCTTGAATGTTTCTCATTTCTCCTAGGAAAAAACAGGCAATTTAATTCTAGGTCCACTACTGGATTGTGATGCGATAGATTTAGTTGCTTTCATATTCGATAAAGGGGTGACCTTTAAGGTCTGTCTGTAAATTGGCTGCTGCCCCAAGGTGTTTGTGAGGGTCAACTCAGTTTTATACACATTCATCACATTTTATCATTTAATTAGTCTGCATACTGTCAGGCTGATCCACATTTGAATATTGAGTGCTATCGATTAGCCATTAACCTAAGATCTATCATTTTAATTTACCACTGACAGCTGTTCTTAACATTTTTGACAATGCGTTTTATTGAATCAGCAAAATGCTGTGTTGTCACCCCCCCCGAAAGGGTTGAAAATAATGGGATGATTCTGTCAAACTATTTTGTTGTGTGTAATTCCAAAAGGTAAATTATACTTGATATTAAATAATGCCTTTGTTAAAGATGTTCAACTTCACTCTATGTTTGTTGCCCCCCTAAAATTAGTTTGCAAAGGACTTTTTTGGGAATATATTAGACGATGAGAAAGGTTGGTTTTCTGACACATGCCTTTCTGGAAAATAAACAAACAGACAAACAAATAAATAAATACCCAAATGGCACACAGGGTGTTCCCCAGCCTTGCTGTATGCTATAATGCAGGGGTCACTAACATGGTTGCCCCCAAGGACCCCACGAGTCGCCCGCGGACCTGTTGTAAAAATAGCACAACTTACCAGTGAGCGGCGTCTAAAATTTTATTTTATCCTGCTGCTATTCTTCTTTAATCACATTTGCATTTATATAGATCTGAAAATGACAATAAAAGAAAGAAAGAAAGAAAAAAAAAAAAAGCATTTAAAACGGAATGGAACGTAAGGTGTTCCCCGGCCTTGGTCTGTACTACTCTGAATAGTAGGTAGGGTGTTCTGACGTTACTCTGTGCTATCCTGAATGACTCATGGGGTGTTCTCCCGCCTTACTCTGTGCTATTCTGAATAAATTATAAAGAATTTATTAATAAAATCACTTAATCCTGGAAAAATTGTTGCTCTATTAAAGAATGAAATCTCTGATCCAGTATTCGTGTTCATATGTCACAACAAAATAGGCATTGATTATTTATCAGTGAGTACTTAACATTTTGCAAGATATATTATAAAATGTAAACCTAAATTTTATTAAAGCATCATGGGACTTCCAGATAAGATGTAACAATGCTATCGCAGGATGGTATGATGTAACATACGTCCCACACTGCTCAGGATGAAAGCCTCGAGGGAAGGCCTTCTGGGCAAAAGCAAAACTAACAGATACTTGGAAAGAAATCAGATTGTGAGGGATCCAAATAGAGAAGGACACAGGCAGGCAGACATGAATGACAGGACTAGGAAGGACAAGCCTGGGAAGCACTTTCATGAGGCTGACGAGGAAGCAAACTAGAGGCAGCCGGAGTGATGGGCAGGAACGAGAGGTAAGAAAAAGGAGTAAGAAGCATGGCTTGTTAGGGCCATGCTAAGGAAAAGACAGGAGGGTCAGGTGGCCGTGGCAGTATGATTCATATAATGCAGGACAAGGCTTGATTTCAGGGTCCAGTTTGTTTATATAAACCCATGTGAAGTTTATCATACCGTATTTTAAATTTATACAAAACTGCCTCTATAACTGTCTTACCGCCCCAATAACAAAGCATTTCATTCAGCACACCTGAAGGGTGTACCAATGGACACCTCAAAATGTCCCCCGCCCCCCATGTCCAGCATAATCTACTTGGGAAGACATCCCCCCCTCCAGCAAAATATAGCGGGGGGAATCGAGGTCACAAGATGTCAGGAGGTCCAGAATATCTCGCTACAGCCCTGCTTGTGCGGTACTACAAATGCCTTTGATTGGATTAGTTCTGGGCGTGTCTGTTACCGTGACCTGGATGGCTGAGGGTGGGCTTCCCTATTAGGACAGTGTAACCTTGCCTCCTGGCTCTTTGAAAGGACTGTCAACACAGTATTAGTATGGTATACATAGTACTCACTTTATACGCCTCTTAAGGTTTTGATTGCTCTTGGTGGACCTGTGGGTGGCTACAATTTGATGACTACTACTGTAGGACACCCCTGTGCTCTGAGAATACTTTCAGTTCACTAAATAAAATCATTCTTCTCTTGTCTTGCATTTTGCACCTTACAGCAGCAGTACCAAAACTCCCCACTTTCTCTTAGCCTTAAATTAATTAGCAGTCACCTTTTACATATAATGTAGCATTCAACTTAGCATTGTATCACTTACCTAGATATTGTAAGCCAGGGAAAATTAGGGCAGCACCATGGGACCTGAGCTCGGAAGGTGCTGCTTTAGCAACTGATTATTAACCCAGGCTCAGAGATGTTAATGATAGCCAGTTAA